>OX457047.1:13856173-13948673 GCA_949752735.1 Lumbricus terrestris | reverse complement strand
TGAAGAAGCATGAAATTAAATGCGAAAATGGTAAGAAAGCATGCATACTGTAATCAAGAGCATGTACAGGGTGGGCCAAAAAAGACCCCCCCCTAGGTTTTTTGCCAATATCTTGACCAAAAGTAAGAATTTTGAAATGAAATTTTACAGTCTTAAAGACAATTCATATTTACATTTGATGGCCAGATTTCATCAAAATATTTCAAACAAACCAAAAGTTATGCCACTTTTAGGAAGGCCACCCACCGTTTTTGACGATTCAAAAACGTAACGCAACAAAAAGTAGGTTTTTGCCAATATCTTGGCCAAAAGTAAGAATTTCGAAATGAAATTTTACAGGTTTATAGACAATTTATATTTACATAGGATGGCCAGATTTCATAAAAATATTTCAAACAGAACAAAAGTTATATCACTTTTAGTGAGGCCACCGACCGTTTTTGACTTTTTTGAATCATCAAAAAGCGTAGGGTGGCCTCACTAAAAGTGATATAACTTTTGTTCTGTTTGGCTCATAGACAATTCATATCTACACATGATGGTCCGATTTCATCAAATTATTTCAAACAGAACAAAAGTTATGCCACTTTTAGTGAGGCCACCCACCGTTTTTTGACGATTCAAAAGCGAAACGCAACAAAAACACGATTTTATTAAGTCTTATCTAAAATAACTGTTGTCAAATGAAATTGATAGTGCTTCACAACTTGTGTTCAATGTCCCCACCACCAGTGCCAAAACTTCTTTTGAGTCTCTTTGCAAAGTTCTTGATGGACCTGCTGAATAATCTGATAGATTTCTTATTTGCCAATTTGATTGTCATCTTGCTAAGTGACTTCTCAGTGACGCACAGCTACGCTGGTACCCTGTTTCTCTTTTTAATAGTAATAATAATGATCATCTGGCAATATCGAGGCTATTTGATACCAATTATTTGAGAAGAGAAAAATAATCGTGTTTTTGTTACTGCTTTTGTTGCGTTTCGTTTTTGAATCGTCAAAAAACGGTGGGTGACCTCCCTAAAAGTAGTATAACTTTTGTTCTGTTTGAAATATTTTGATGGAATCTGACCACCATGTGCAGATATGAATTGTGTTTAAGCCTGTAAATATATTGGCCAGAATAATTAGATTGGTTTTTTGTTACTTTTTGTTGCGTCGCGTTTTTGAATCGTCAAAAAACGTTGGGTGACCTCCCTAAAAGTGGTATGACTTTTGTTCTGTTTGAAATATTTTATTGAAATCTGGCCATCATGTGTAAATATGAATTGTCTTTAAGCCTGCAAAATTTCATTTCAAAAATCTTACTTCTCGCCAAGATATTGGCAAAAAACCTAGGGGGTCTTTTTTGGGCCCACCCTGTGGAGTCAGAAGACCATAATCGATCGGTTGAATTTGTACATGCACATGTACAGGGTGGGCCATAAAAAGTGACCCCTACGGTTTTTTCACATATCTTGGTCAGAAGTAAGAATTTCGAAATGAAATTTTACAGGATTAAAGACAATTCATATCTACACAATCATGATGGCCAGATTTCATCAAAAATATTTGTTCTGTTTGAAATATTTTTCTGAAATCTGACCATCATGTGTAAATATGAATTGTCTTTAAGCTTGTAAAATTTCATTTCGAAATTCTTGCTTATGGCCAGGATATGGGCAAAAATCCGTAGGGGTTACTTTTGCTATGGTCCACCCTGTATATACATGCATGACTACATGTATATATATATATATATATATATTTATATGTATATACTTTGCTGTTAAATGCAACTGACTGAGGAAGGAAGAGATGAAGCGGCGAAAGGACGGACGGAAGGACGAACGTACGGACGTATTAAATTCGGAGTGAATAACTAAAAAAGGTCATCAGTTTTTCTGGACGGGAAACTGAAGAAACACCCCCGAAATTAAATCCTTTCATGCGGACGGACGGACGGGCGGACGGACAACCTATCCAGAAAACGTTCTCTTGTATACGATACTCGTATATATATATATATATATATATATATACATATACCGAAGCGCTATATAAAATGAAAATGATCGATTGTCTATTTTTAAGCTGAGTTCTAATTTCAACAAAGTATATATAGACCTATAATATAGATGACATTTAAGACTTCTGTAAGATCAATCGCATTGCTATATAATATGTATATAATACATATGCAATTATACATTACATATTATAATTATAATTATTATATATTATTATATAATTATTATATATAGTTATTATAATTATTATATAATATATATAATATAATATATATATTAGGGTGACCCTTAGCATACAGCCGAAAAATAAAAATCGTAAAATTTGGTCTGGCACCCTTTCAATCCATGCCAATTATAGAAATAACATTATGTTGAAAAGGATTTTGGAATTGTGAAACATTTAGGGGTGCCCCTCGAGCGCCGAAATTTATTCTTTAATACAAATTTGATCAATTGAATCATACAATTTCAACCAAACTATATTCAAACCACTGTCACTCAGAGTTTTACAGAGATGACTAAAATACACTCTAGTAATGCAACAATGCCAATGAAACAAGTGTTTACTGTTCAATTATAATTCAGTTATTGTTGACTGCTCAGCTGGTCACAGAAGTAAATGATCAGTGCAGGACAATAAAATGAGGGAATCACTGCTTTCTACTAATTTAACCCGAGATTTCTTCTCGTATACAGTCAGGGAACTGTCGTCGATGCTCACTGACAACCTGCAGGAGAAATTGAATCTGATCCTCATCTTTTGTTAGCTTTTTATTTAAGTCCTGGATGAGTGCCACTCCTCGTTCAGCTCTATCATTGACGACAGCCAACCCTTTGAGTACTGCTTGTGCTTCTCGAAATGCTTTATGCTCTTCCCAAAGCGCAGGATCTTTGGAAAGCATCATCTCAGATAGTCCATGCAGACCAAGCACCTGGAACAGTTTCTTGAGGTTGGTTGTATACAGAATTGTTCCAGACCGCTGGTGCCAAGAAATGCATCTGACTTCACACTGGGTCGTTTAGGCGGATGATGTGGGGCTACTTCTTCCATGGCAGCAATCATTAGCTTCTTGGAGTCATTGGATGCTTGAATCAAAAAGAGCAGGCCCAATAAGCTCTTCAGACAAATACCAGAGATGAAGCCCTAGCTTCTTGCTTGTAGGCTTGTAGCAGAAGAAATTGTAGTATGTGGATATGTGAGAAGGTTTGCCATGAGAGTGAAGTCATTCAGAGGAGCCACCACAGCAATTGGCGCAGTTATCCAGGCTTTCAGGTAGACAACAACTGAAAAGATTGCAATATCACGAATGCTGCGTTCTTCTGCAGAAGTCTTCTTGAACTGAGCACGAAAGAGCCACATCTTTATGGTATAGATGACTTTTACCATCCATCGTGCCCGGTGCATAGCGCCAGGTATTCGAAACCGAATTCCACGAGAAGGAACACCTTCAAGAAAGACAACTGAGAGCTCGAGAAATTCCATGTAATCGTCTCGTGGCTGTGCAGTTGCTAAATGTCTATGAGCAAACTCCAAGATATCAGGACGGTGTGTTCTGTTCCAGTTCCTTCCGTTCCTGTGCACGCTGTCTTCGACGCATATCCACCATGCCAGCTGCACCAACTGAACCTGGACGTCCCTTCTGCCTTTGAGAGAGTAGAAGGTCTCTGTCTTCAGGAATTGAGATCATTGTGAGAGCGTCTGCATGGGCAATATCAAACAGGTCATCTAGTTTTTCAATAAATTTCTCCTCCTTAATCTTGTGAGCTGTAGCTGTTCGGTGTCTATGCTTTTGAAGTCCTTTCCATTCCAAGAACACCGACTCCAACTTGTCAAATGTCAATACAATGCTTTTTACCTCTTACAGGTATACCAGCTCGGTTCCAAAATAGAGTGGCTTTTTCTATAACCTGTTGACTGGAATAACGGACTGTCTGCTTGCCAACTTTGAGTAGATGCATGAAGTATCCAAAAGTTTGACGATTCGATGGCAACTTTGCTCCAAGAATTTCAGGCTCACAAGAGCCAAGTAGATAGACACTTGTTTTCCCTCGCGTTTGCATAATTAATTATGAATAATTATTTGTAATATTACTATTTACTATGTCTGACAATGTAGGCCTATGTTTCCAATAGTAGACTAAAATCAAATGTCTTTCCTTGTATTAAACAACTCTTCATAAAATATTGCCACCTTTGTTCAACCAGACAATAAACGTTAATCAAACATATATTTGAAATTGTACAGTAACTAAAATTTTAGAGCTCACGTAATTTTAATAAGTAAGTACTAAATATTAAATGTTGATGCATTGCAAACATTAGTAGGCCGACAGAATGTATTAAAGCACTGAACATTTCAGTTTGCGATTCCAATTGTAATTTGGAAGTTTACTCGTACATTATTGAAACTTGAGAGCTCGGGGGGCACCCTTAAATATTGCCCTGTTGCAAAGATTTTTTGCACAAATTATTTTCTTCATAATTGAAATAGATTGGAGGGGTGCCAGCAGATTATTTTTAACTTTCATTTTTAAGGGCCACCCTAATATATATAATAATATAATTATTATATATAGTATTATATACACAGGATTATCCCCACGTATACATGTATAATCTAGTATATATAGGCTGTATAGTGTATAGTATACATGGAGAGAAACATCTGTGTGTTGTTGTAGATGTGCATGGGTGTCTCTGTCTCTCTTTCTCTCTCTCTGTCTCTCTGTCTCTCTGTCTGTCTGTCTGTCTGTCTGTCTGTCTGTCTCTCTTTCTCTCTCTCTCTCTCTCTCTCTCTCTCTCTCTCTCTCTGTCTCTCTGTCTCTCTGTCTCTCTTTCTCTCTCTCTCTCTCTCTCTCTCTCTCCTCTCTCTCTCTCTCTCTCTCTCTGTCTCTCTTTCTCTCTCTCTCTCTCTCTGTCTCTCTGTCTCTCTGTCTGTCTGTCTGTATGTCTGTCTCTCTCCCTGTCTCCCTGTCTCTCTGTCTCTCTGTTTCTCTCTCTCTGTTTCTCTGTCTCTCTGTCTCTCTGTCTGTCTGTCTGTCTGTCTGTCTGTCTGTCTGTCTGTCTCTCTCTCTCTCTCTCTGTCTCTCTGTCTCTCTGTTTCTCTCTCTCTGTTTCTCTGTCTCTCTGTCTGTCTGTCTGTCTGTCTGTCTGTCTGTCTGTCTCTCTCTCTCTCTCTCTCTCTCTCTCTCTCTCTCTCTCTCTCTCTCTCTCGGTGTCTACGATATACACGCTCATCATATTGTACTGGGCATGCATGTATTTGCGTGTATGTATGCAAGGGCGGATACAGAAATTTCCGAAGGAGGGGCCAAAATTTTGGGTCTTGTTGTTTCCGCCGAAAAAACTGATGACCTTTTTTTTAGTCATCGACCAATTTTCCGGGATAAAGATACCATTTCATCCGCCGAAAAAACTGATGACCTTTTTTTAGTCATCGACCAATTTTCCGGGATAAAGTTACCATCTCAACCGCCGCTAAATCGACAGAGGGCCAGGCCCCATACAATTTTTTAATGGAGGGGGCCTGATGTTCTGTTTTTCTCTCCCACTACATTTATTTAATGGCTTGTTGAAACCAAATGGGGGGGGGCCACGTCCCATGCAATTTTTAAATGGGGGGCCATGGCCGGATTGGCCTTCTGGATCCGCCCCTGTATGTATACCGGGTACGTGATGAATTTTTATATGCGGTCGTGTTGTTATAGAATCATTCGTCGTTTTGTTTCGATTTGAACGGACGAAGACAATCCCAGTTTTTAAGGCCATTTCCACCCAATATAATAATATTGTTCATCGTCAACTCCTCTCAACTCCTTCCTCTTCACCCTCATCCTCCTCTCTGCAATCTTCTTTCTTTGTCCTCTCCTCCTTCTCTCTTCCTTACATACAATAGCTCATCTGAAGTAATATTGCAATTCTTTCTGCCTCATCGTTTTCTCTATCTTTCGCTCATCTCATTCTCGTTTTCATCGCTTTTTCGCATATTTCTCGTCAATTTTCTTCTTCTTTTTTGAATTGTCAAAAAACGGTGGGTGGCCTCCCTAAAAGTGGTATAACTTTTGTTCTGTTTGAAATATTTTGATAAAATCTGGCCATCATGTGTAAATATGATTTGTCTTTAAGACTGCAAAATTTCATTTTGAAATTCTTACTTTTGGCCAAGATATTGGCAAGCAACCTAAGGGGTCTTTTCTTGCGTTCCCTGTATATGTCCCCCATGTACATATTGTTGATATGTACATGTATGGGCGTTGTTTTTTCGTATACAATCTCTGTGGTGGTGAAGTTAGTGTCGTTCGCATTTGCATTCGCAATCGCAGCCTGCATTCGCCTTCCTTTAGTCATGACGCTTTTATATCTGTATACGCGTATAAATCAGATTCTGAATCAATTAATTAACCCAATCAATTATTCAAAGGAGTCATTCACCATCTGTCATGCATGCATGCGTGTGTCCAATGAACTATGACCATCCGTCTAAGCTTCCTGCTTCCCTACATCCATGCCCCTCCTAATCCTATCTCCCTCCCTGTATACCTCCATATACAGCTGTATACATTCCTTCCTTCCTACATCCATCTATTAATTCATTCATACACCCTATCCACCCCATCCACTCCATTCACCTCATTCACCCCAGCCATCCATCTTGTCGACATTTTTGGTCGGATCCAAAGAGAGGCGCTATATAAATGTGGCACTGGCTCCATCTTCCGGTGAATTCCATTCACGTTCTCCATCAATTATTACTCAACAGGTGTTCCTTTCTTCTGCGATCTGCGCCAGTTCGCCTCTACCCCTCGTTCCCTCCACCCTACTCCACCTCCACCACTTGCTCCGTACGTCCATCCGCCCGTCCGTTCCTATTAGGTATTCACCTTCACAATGTCACGATACGCTCCATTGAACAAGCGACCATTCAATATCATGAATTTATAGTCGACATGGCCATGATCCAATTATATATATATATATATATACATACACATGAATATATATATATATATATTTATATAATCGGCAACTGAATACGCACATCGCATAGTGGTGCATGTCTCTAACACACTTCCATACACATTTTCTATTTTCAGCATTCAAATGCATGTGTTTTGATTTAACAAGTAATCTAAACAAAGAGATTCAAATCCAGATATGTTGCAGCGAACAGAGAGCCACAGAGACCCTGCAATGAGCAGGATTTAGGACAGAACATGAAAAGTCAGATAGCTCCATGTCAGCGTAAAGTATATCAGGTGACAACATATAATATATATAGGCTAGGCCTATAATAGTCGATTGGGTTCATAGCTGGGGAATTTGGCGGCCATGAATCCTTGTCGATGAAGTCCGGAGAGTGACTTGTTCACCAATCTTGGGTCAGCTTGGCGCCGTGAGCAGGCGCTCCATCTTGCTGAAAAGTGAACTGATTTAAAATACAGTCATCGACAATCTTAGCAAAAGATTCTCCACGTATAATACTTAGCATTGAATTTGGCCTTCTCGTCAATGAAATGCAAGCGTCCTTTGCCCTCATAGCTGACACCTGCAGAAACCATGATGTGGAGAGAGAACTTGGCTCTCTCGATCAACAGACGGCTTGGATGGATATCGGCTTTTTTCTTCTTCGCCCAGACGCGGTTGTTTTGAATATTAATGGGCGGATTGATATAAAAGATTTTTCATCGGTGAAGAAAACCTTATTATGGCACACTGCAGGCTACTTTATGTAAAATTGTGATTTCCTATTTCGTGAATGCTGTTTTCTTCTGCCTCATGATGTCATGATGACGAATATACAGATACTGACATAAAATTTTCAAATAATATGCAAACATTTGTTACGAAAAAGAATGAAAATATTTGTAACAAACTATTCAGCGGTTTTCGAGAAATAGCAATTTTCGTAATGGATTATTTTTTCGACCGCACCGTAACCCTCGGAAGTAGATTCAGACGATTCAGACGATTCAAACGATTCAGACGGTCGTGGCCACACCCTGTATGTATATTATATATCCATAGATTTACATATATAGAGTCTATCGACTTCTTGGTGTACACTATAGAAAGCGCTTGAACATTTCTATAGCAGATTTGAGCAGATTCCAAATCGAACAAGTTGAATTAGATCTGTTCATGTAAGCTTATAGAGTTTCTATGTATATAATTATTATTATATATGCATGTATAGATTTGCTGCTTGGATAAATGATGTATCGGTATACAGCGTTAGATGAAGGCGATGACCTGTCCATCGGTTTCTATGTTGTGTTGTTGAGCGAAGGGTCGAAAGAGTTCAGTGCACGATGAATTGCATCACTGACAAGCCTTCATTTAAAATTATTCACGCCTCTTTAATGCGTCCCATGCAATTGTTCTCAGGCCGACCGACCGACTCATCGAAAAACCGACCGACCAACCGAACGACGGACCGCCGAACGACCGACGGAATGACCGAACGACCAACCGAACGACCGAATGACCGAACGACCAACCGAACGACCGAATGACCGAACGACCAACCGAACGACCGAATGACCGAACGACCAACCGAACGACCGAATGACCGAACGACCAACCGAACGACCGAATGACCGAACGACCAACCGAACGACCGAATGACCGAACGACCAACCGAACGACCGAATGACCGAACGACCAACCGACCGATAGACCGACCGACAAAACGACCGAACGAGCGAACGACCGACCGAAAGACAGACCGAAAGATCGCCTATTCGACCGACCAAACGAGAGACCGACCGACCGTGCGACCGAAACGACCGATCGACGGATCAGCCGATGATCTACGGAGGCAGAGACTCTTCCTCTGTTCCGCTACACTACTCCTCGTCCGATCTGCAGGATCCGCAAAATGTAGACTATGGCTTTCGTCGGCTTTCAAATCGCAATTCATCTTCTGCATGCAAGATGCTTCCTCGCCTGCTATCAAACTGAGGCAACGGACCATCTTTATTTATTACGACCCTCCATCGGTGCGAAGCGAAAAGGCGCTATATAAACGATGCTAAAAGGGTGCAATATAAAAGCAGCTTAGAAGGCATTTTGTGGACGGAGTGTATACGGCAGCAGACGACGACGACGACGCATATATTCGGGTGCGTCCTCTGCTGCAGGACAACTACGCCACCGCTGTCGTCATCGTGTTTACATGTGTTATTTATAAGGACAGTCTAATCTCCGGCAAAGTGTCTCTTCTTCTCTTCTCACGCGAATGCAGAGGCGTCCATTGTATTATGCGGGACCTGCATTCAATCCTTATATGCAGATCATCATCATAACTCCACCACCGCCACCGCCACCGCCACCGCCACCGCCACCGCCACCGTCGCCCCTGTCTCGACCGGCGTCTTCTTCAGAAAGACAGACAATGACGTCGCCGTAGCAACGACATTTGCAGGGCAATGCGAGTATTTGTAGAGTATATTATTTTCCTTGGTTTGCATTTTTTATCGTTCGCCCATAATCGTCTCGATCACGAACAGAGTGACATTGATAAGACGCAGGGCTTTCAGACCACCACCATCACCTCCTCCTTCTCCTCCTCCTTGTTCTCCTCCTCCTCCTCCTCCTCCTCACTTCTTCATATGCAGAATTGCAGATGCTCCAATTTATGTGCGTCTGGTTTTCGGATATGCTGCTCTTGTTGTTGTTGTTGTGATCTGAACGATTTGTCAGCTGCAGCAAAGAAACTCTTTCAAATATACAGAGTAAAACTTTTAAAGTATTTACGATACAGAAGATGAACTAAAGTAATTTAAGTAAAAACTTTGCAGTTAAGAAACGAATGAGCGACAATAATAGTAACCATAAACTGCCATATATATAAGAAATAGCTTATTCAACATTCTGTGGCTAATGTGTCGGACAATATACTGGGGTATACCTCTGTCCAGAAAAATGACATCTAAAAAGCATCGATGTACGCCTAGCATTTGCGGTTTTTTGATAGATCAGTTATTCCTGTCGTTCTGATGTTAGCAGTCATTCTTAAAGTGCGAAATTGTTACATTAATCGGGAAAAAATTATTTTTTGCCTCCGCTATTTTATCTTGAAAAGGTATTGGGACTTTGACTAAACTATTGGCTATTTACTCCCAAAGTGAATACAGGGCCGGATTAACCAGTATGCCATGTCTGCCATGGCGGCGGGCCCCCGTCGTCAGAGGGCCCCCCGCGCCAGAACAGGAAAAAAAATAATGGTCACTTTTCCATTTATTTAACGTTGCCTCTCAAGGACAGTGTGTAAATTTACTTCAATTACTGATTGTTTTTTCGTAAGGCGAACAATGATTTTATTTATATGGGCCCCTAGCTATCTCTATGCCAGCTGCATGTATATTGTATAATTTATGAGTTTGTCCGTATTCCATGTGACATACTTTTACAGAAATAGGCCAGAGTGACAGACAGGCAGACAGAGAGGGAGAGATCGGTCTACTAAGAGTCAGACACGGAGGCAGACAGACAGACATACGGAATGACGGATCCGAGATTCGGTTAAACTAATATGAATAGTTGAACTCTGTAACGGGTCTGCAACTTCATACGCTTGCAAAGTGTATCATATTATCTTTATCTCCGTCTTACAAAGGCAATCAATAATAATTATGTCGTAGAGGAATGCTGCTGCATGGATGCATGGATGCGGTGTGTGGGTGGCATCCAGGCTGTGGAGCTGTGCTCTCCTAATAAGTAAGCATGAAGGTATATATAGTTATATACTAATATACTGAATATAAAATAAATGCGATGTCATTATTACGACATGCATGTATATATATATGTATGTATACATATCCCACATGCCATTGCCATAGAGTTCATTGAGTATTAAATTTTCGTCTTCACTTCAAGAAATTAACAACCGCGAATGCCGAATGTATATATAATAACCTATAAATGGTATTGAATTGACGAAAGTGAACGATGCCGAAGAATAAAATATTTCAACTTTCCGGTGCTCAAAAAAGGCGAGTAGCGAAAGAACGCGCCGACAGGGAAAGAAATAGCGTTTTATCCATTCCAAAACTGGATAGATTCTTCATGAACTGCACTGCAGAGACAGCCGCGTCAAATGAGTCAGAGCAGGGGCAGATTAGAAATGCTGGTGATAGTTATGTGCCATGCACTGAAGTTATATCTGCAGAGCCTGAAGTTTGCGAGTCTGATGTAATAGAGATTACAACACAAATTTTTGCATCGTCAGCGGCAGATGATCGTGCTATTCATGCAATATATGTCGAAGACATACCATACGGTAAGTCCGTTTGTGTAGGCTATTTAATTAAGAACTTTGCTTATGTTTTAAATGTAAAATGATCTGTCGTATGACTCGTATATGTACATAATTATTAGTCAATTATAATAGACACGCAAAAATACGTGGTAATGCAGGAAGAGTATGGTGACGGAAGGTAATGGTAAATAAAGGGGGCCCCCTGAGAATATGGCGGCGGGCCCCCCGAGGGCTTAATCCGGGCCTGAGTGAATAGGCAGAACTTCCTGTTAAGGCGGAATTAATTCATAGATCGCCTTTTGGAATTCTCAAAGACTTAGAAATGTGTGTGTCATGTTGAGTCGAATACTCAACAACAGATTAACTATAATATTATGGTTAATGAGAAACGTTGCGCTGCTGCTGCTTACAAGAATTGGATAAACGACGAGAAACCCAAATGCATGCAGCTGCTAGTAAGAAATTCATGCATGAAATGTCTCTGAACCTCTATACTTGCAATCATTATTTTGTCGCCTTTTAAAGTATAATCGATTTCCCTTCCACAGATCAGACACATCATCAATGACAAGTAGTTTGAACAGAGACAAATTATAGTATATTGCAAATGTATGCAATAAACAAGCATTTCAGTTAAAATCTTGCATGCCCGTTTTCTCAAAAACCTTACGTGATACAAAAATTCTGAGAACACCACCGTGTTCAGCACGTCAACTTCTATAGAAAACAGTCAAAGTTTTTTCGGAAACAAAAAAAAGTTAAAATTTGTTGACCAGTGTAATCATAGCGAGGTGCAAATGAATTCGGATCTCATGACGACAGACGACAGTGACCTCTATGTGACCTCGAAGCCATCTGGCGTATTGACTGCATGGAAAGAGACTTGGAAAAGTTATTTAAACCACCAGTATGAAATTAACCGCGTGAAACCATACAAAGGCCTACATACATACATACATACATACATGCATACATACATACATACATACATACATACATACATACATACATACATACATACATACATACATACATACATACATACATACATACATACATACATACATACATACATACATACATACATACATACATACATACATACATACATACATACATACATACATACATACATACATACATACATACATACATACATGTATGCACCGGACTACCTCAAATCCTACTGCGTGCAGATGTCGGCGTCAGGTGCTGGTCTTACGCTGAGATCCAGTGTGAAAGGAGATCTGTATGTGCGAAGGACGAAGACACGCTTCGGGGAGCGTGCTTTTTCAACTGCTGGCCCCCGCTGCTGGAACAGTCTGCCTTCCACAGTTCGTTCTGCCAACTCTGTTGAGGTTTTCAAAACTCGTCTGAAGACATAAAAAATATTTGTTTTCTAAGGCGTACCTTTGACTGAATGTATTATGTTTGTGTTTGTAGAGGCGCCTGTGTAACGGCATGTGCACTGTGTTACGGCGCCATAGAAATTGTCGTCATTATTATTATTATTATTATTTTTTTTTTTTTTTTTTTTTTTTTTTTTTTTTTTTGCCCCGAGGTATTTAGGATCCCTCAGGGACTTCATTGCTAACTATTGGTTAAAAACTAGTCCAGAATGACCCTACTCTTCGTTATCTTGATCATAGAAAGTGCCTCGGAATGCGATCGCGTTAAAACGTTGTATCGTTAAAGAAATACGTTGGTAGAGGAAAGAGGTCTCTCTTGGGTCCCCCGTAACCATGCTGAGTTTTTGTCCTAGGTCAGATAGAAAGACATGGCCTTCACTATTTATCGGTCCCATGGTCTCAAAGGCAAGGGGGACAAAGTAGTGCGTTGTGGAGAGCTGGTGATATTTCTCGTGCTTGCGGGCTGCTGCTCTTTCGGCCGCCGCTCCGACTGTCTGAGAGGTGTCTGACACATAGGACGTGGCCATGGTGTCGGTCACCGTCGCGTCCCAGACTAGGCATCGGCCTACCCGCCATGGAACCAGGGTATGGCCGTCGGGTCTCTTGCCGTCAGATCTCAGCAAACCCGCTGGCTCCTTATTTGATGGAAATCCCGCCCGGATCAAACCTCGATGGACCAAGTCATTCAGGGATGCATGTCTGGGGAGTCTGCCTGGTCCCAGGGCGCAGGAGAGTCCATGCAGTCCATCAGCGGCCACCGGGGCACCGCAAGGGCATTTGTGTGGTTCGCATAGACGGACGCCCAGCCGAAGACCGACTGCCACTCTGACTGCCTCGTCATCCAACCTAAGACCACAGTTGGCAATGGGCAAAGCCAGTAACCAATCGCCGGCATGCGGGGCTGCAGTGGCCCCGAGGCGCGCCCTGTGTTCCGGGTCAGGTAGGTTGGCCTGAAGGGCAGATATTATTTTGTCGAGCAAGGGCTTGTCCCAGGCCGACTGTCTGTGGGTGATGTCCTTTTCTGGGCATGGAACCGAGCTGATCTTCAGCCACTGGTCACGTGCCGCGTCCCAATGTGGATCAGAGGAAGTCATGTTGTTGAGCATGGTGGATTGGAGGCGATCGGTGCCCGCGGCCGAAGCTAAAAAAGCGGGAAGTGCCAGCTGTGACACCGAACGAATCCCCAGTCCGCCCATCTTGATGGGGAGCGTAGCTTGGAGCCATGCCTCCTCTGTAAGAGCTAGGTTCAGAATTCTGCACAAGCCTAAGCGCAGAACCATGTCATATCGTGCAAGCCCCGGATGGTCCGCACAGGGACAGCATCGCAGGGTGTGGAGCAGCTTTGTGGCGCCAAGTGAATATCTCAGGATGGTTAAGGCATCATGCCTGGCAATGTCCTCCATCTTCACGAGTGCTTTACCGAGGTCCGCTGTGTGTGTCTCGATGGCCTCCGCTAGTGCTTCTAGAGTAGAGAGAGGTGCACCCAACAGCGATGCCTTCTGGGGACAGGTTTGCGTAAATCGGCCCAAGAGATGGTGATCTGCAGTCAGATCCAGAACGTGCGAGATGACCTCGCATTTGGATAGATTGAGTTGTAGACCCAGGGATTTGCATTTGAGTTCTAGAAGCGTCACATCTTCGGCCACAGTCTGCACTCTCCCACCCAAGGAGATGTCGTCCAAATATCCTAGCACGAGCGTTGACGTCATCTCAGCTAGGATAGGTTGCAGGGGGAGACAGAAGAGCAGTGGACCAAGTGGGTCACCCTGTTGAGGACCAACCTGAGAGCTCAGAGTAAAAGTGCCATATTTGAGGTTTGAAGGTTCCGAGTAGGCCAGTGAGCAGAAAGGTCCCAGTTCAGGAATTATCGTGAAGACAGAGAGCAGCATCTGATCTCTGTAGAGGCTATTAAAAGCGTTTGAGAAATCTAATTTTACGAGAATAGATTCATCGTCCATATTCTCCAAGAAACGCCTTGCGGCATGCGCCGCCGCCTCACAACCACCTGCCTCTCCCACTCCCACCTGTCTTGGAGTCAAATACGATGCCACTCTTGTGGTCGCATATGCGTTCGCGCATTTGGCCGCTAGTCTGCGCCAGTAATAGCCGATGACTATAGGGCGCAAACCTCCTGAGCTTTTGCGTAAAGCGAATAAGGTGCCCCCGAAAAAGGTGGCCCGGATTTGGGGAGGGCAAGTTCCAGTCAGAAGAAGGTTGATTAGAGCCGTGATGGCCGATAGCAACACGGGCCCCGATTCGGCCTGACCCGTCAACTCCAGTATATGCTGGGGACGGATACCATCAGGCCCCCCCGAGGAGCCGGTCGGAAAAGTGCGAATGCGCGCGAGTACTTCCGCCTCCGTGACCTGGAGATGGTTTCCCGGCGGTGGAGCTGGCATTGGCGGGCGGTCAGAAGGTTGGGTAGGGTGTTTCAGACGTAGTTCTTCTAAGGTGGACTCGCTGATCAGAACAGGCTTATCGTCCGAGCACAGGATCCTCGCCGCAGCTCTGATGTTGCCATCTTCAAGTTTTGCGGCAACCGCTGCAGCAATTGTTTGTGTTCGGTTAGGACCACCCCTCCCTCCCATGCATGGACTCTCCTGCGGAGTGAAAAGTGCGGGGGTTTCAAGTGGCACCTTTGTGAAAAATTCATTAGTGCGAGCTTTGATTTTTGAAGTCATATTGTGTCGTCTGCCCCCTCTGGTTGGTTGGGTGAGGGTCAGAGCTCCAAATGACAATAGTTGTTGCCAAAGGAGAGGAGAATTTGGTTCCTTCAAGATTCGGTTTATGATAGAAGTCAGTAGTCCACAAAGTCCATGTCTGGCTGCTTTGGGAATGTGCTTTACTAGTTTGGTTGTCAAGTAAGGATGAGGGATTAGTTCCGGTTTGGATGAGTCTGGGTTCGCAGCAGCTGGTCCAGGGGTGTCCTGGTTGGTCCGATCCGGAGTTGGAGCAGATTGCGGCGGCCCGCATGGTCCCACTGTGGGTGGTTTGTGGGACCCTGGACAAGGATTATCTCTCGGGCCGTGTTTGTGCACCATACCGTTCTTATGGTGCAATTTTCGTTCAGTGAAACAGACCCCGCAAAGCCCCTTAGATTTCGACAGGGCAAGCATGGGAGAGTGTGTGTCAGTTGAACCCTCCATGTTGACCTATTGTCTATTAGAAACATCTAATTATCATCCAGCCCTGTGTATTGGATAAGTAGGCCACCAGACCGGGGCGTGGCAGGCGAAGAATCGCCGTCTATGGTTGTCTCTGCCTTTAAACTATCGGACAAAAGAGTTTAACGATACAACCTGGGACGTAAGTGAGGCCTTACGCTTAGTCCAGTACGATAAAAAGTTTAAGAAACGACGGTAAAATCAAATTGGCGTCGAAAAAATAGATCGCTTGAAAACAAAGCCGCCATCTTCGAGCAGGGCCATTATTATTATTATTATTATTATTATTATTATTATTATTATTATTATTATTATTATTATTATTATTATTATTATTATTATTATTATTATTATTATTATTATTATTATTATTATGCCTACATACATACATACATACATACATACATACATACATACATACATGCATACATGCATACATTGATACCTAAGCATATTTACATAGTTTCTACATATGACTATACTAGACTCACATACATGTATAATGCACAGGTGGAGAGAGAGAGAGCGTTCATGGTTTGATGCTTCGCTAGAGTCTTCTATAGCAGCGTCGTGTAGTGCTCCGTTCTTCGTACGTTTAATTTCTGTTGTATTCGGGTACAGTAGCAGCGATTGCATCATTAGAGTAGCTGCTGCTGCTGTTGCTGCTGTTGTTGCTGCTGTTACTGTAGCAGAACTGTGCCTCTGATCATTGCAAGATAAAAGGATCGGAGCAACGGAGCGAGCGGGGAAGGGGAGAGAAATGCCGAGCACCGTTTGCAATTGGCGCCCAGCCCCCCTCCCCCACCGCCACAACAACCATGCAGACCGCTTTAGGCCGTGCACATGACGTCTTCCGAGGGTGAAAACATGAAGGGGAAGGGAGGGAAGAGGAGATTAGAAGGAGGAGGAGGTGGATGCTAATCTGACGACGGATGGACGGACGACCGCATCCCCCCTCCGCTCCTTCTGCCGCTCCTTCTGCCGCTCCTTCTGCCGCTCCTTCTGCCGCTCCTTCTGCCGCTCCTGGCGCAGCAACTGACCAACAGAGGGATGCAGCATGGACCACAGTAGCAGAAGAGAAGAGAATAGGATGAGGAGGATGAGGAGTAAGGGGAGGAGGAGGAGGAGAAGGAGGAGGAGGAGGAGGCAAGAGGACACAACTTGCTCCCCAGAGAATGATGGCCATTCGGATTATCGTTTATCTGACGAGAGCGCATGCGTCGTTCTGCCATCGTCGTCTTGCAGGCCAGCGCCTCCTCCTCCCCATTCCCTCATCCTCATCCCCCTCCTCCTCATCCCCCACCCCTCATCCTCCCCATTCCCTTATCCCCCTCTAACCAATTTGTGTCGCAACAACGCAATGGCTCCCAGCGGGGACAGAGGCTCTTCAGCACGGTCGGTGGCAGCAGCAGCAGTGGCAGCAGTGGCGGTCTTTAGCCGGATGGACCAAGTCGTCGTCGTCGTCGTTGGCAGTCAGTGGTCGCCTCCTTCTCCTCCTCCTCCTCCTCCTCCTCCTCCTCCTCCTCCTCCTCTCCTCCTCCTCCTTTCCCTCCTCCTCATTCGCCTCATCCGCTGCCGAATCCACCAACCACTGGACCGTGAATTTTACGGTCGACGATCGAAGACGATCGATTGACGACTTTCATATCGGAAATCTTTCCCGCCGCCAATCCTCCCCCTCCTCCTCCTCCTCCTCCTCCTCCTCCTCCTCCTCCTCCTCTTCCTCCTATTGCTCTTCTCCTATTGCTCCTTCCCCTCTCTCCTCCTACTTTCCTCATCTGCTGCTCGTGGCGCTCCAAGCGATCAGCATGCATAGGCTACGTGTCTAATTATCGAAGGTCATCTATCACAATTGATAATATTCCGTTTGCATGCGAATCGCAATCGACTTCGCATTTATCAGATTTATACGTTTAATCGGAATTAAATCCGCTGTGGAAAAGATGGAAAAGACCTTTCCACTGAAATATGCTTCATCATGGTTCAACCGTGCAAAAGTCTAATCGCATCTAAGATGTTTACCGAAGTATAAATATAGGCCTATATACGCGTTCTGCTTAGATGCGCGGGCGCTGCTGCTGCATGCATGAGTGGCATGCATCATGCATTAGCATGCACACATCCTACATGATACATGTATCTTCAACGATGATGAGAGACTACATGCAGAGTGCGACGACACCAAATCACTTTTCTACATTTAGGGATTCAGTTGACAAGTTCTGTCGTTACCTAGTAGTACTTCGGGCTTAACGACACTTTTTCATTTCGAAGATGATTAGTATCGGAGGCAGAGTAGGCCTACAACCTCTCACTCCACGTTTATATTGCGACCGAGCCACCCGCAGTAAAGATCCGAGAAATTAATCTCTGATAAACCGACCGACCGGGAATCGAACCCGGGCCGCCGGCGTGGCGAGCGGGCTACCAACCCACTCGGCCACTGAGGATCTCTTCTGTCGTTACCTGGACGTATACTCCTATATATGAACCCGGATGTTGAGTGGCGCTGCCGAAAGATGTCGCCTGCAGTTGTGATTATTATAGACAGATATAAGCAGAGGTGATCATCGCCTGAGGACAAACTATATATCGATGCAGCTTCGCTTCTATTTCGTCATTACGTAGACCACTACAATGACTAGCCTATAATGTAGATATCAATAATAATATCATCGAAATATTACGTGGATGAAGACGCATGATATATGTTTACAAAGCACTGCAGTATATATCAGCATCAGCAGCAGATGATAAATGGAGAGATGATAAGCTCATTTGCATGACAATTAAAGTGTGTCGGTCGATCGTCGTCGGAAGTACAATATAGGCAAGTAATTCGTTCATTTATTTATCTATGATCTATTCGCAACGATCATTTTCATTTCATGCATATATATATATATATATATATATAATTATATATACGATCATCATGTTCAATTGTTCATAGATTGCTTCATCGCATACGGATATCGCAGCGTTTAATATCAATTGAATACTCAATCGGTCAATTCACCATCGTCTTCTTTAGCCTACATTATATAATTATATAATTGAACAGAAATATATAATTCTCATCAGAAATTGAATTGATAATAATTATGGTATTGGTTGCCTGTAGATAGTTATAGCTGGCTTTCTTTTTAGCGCTTCCTTTTTGTAACAGAGTTGCAATGATATGTAAACCAAATTTGTTTAATTTGGTTAGGAAATAAAGTATTTTGATTGATTGATTGATTGATTGATAGCCAATTAATTGTGATATAAGAGCTGTCTAGGCCTATACATATAAAGGCTACTGACGTAGCACTGGGGTTAGATGAACGCGTATCTCACGGACATATCGTCATCGTCATCGTCATCGTCATCGTCATCGTAAGCTCCATATCTTTTTTTCATTCAGAATGGTCGACAAACAGGATTTAGCTGTCAGAGAAATCTCGCCTCAGGCTGCAGCGACGAAATGTGTCGCCATCAATTCCAGTCAAACCCCGAGAGACCCTGGATGGGTGGATAGCCCGTGTATATATAGATATATATATATATACATACACATATATATACATATGTATATATAGGCCTATGATGAGATCACGTCGTTTCAATTATGCCTTCGTTTGCTTCTCCGTGTGTCGAATGGAGGAGCAGCAGAAGTGCAGTTGCACTTGCAAGGATCTGCAGCATCGTCGTCGTCGTCATCGTCGTCTTCTTCTGCTTCGTTCGATGTATATATATATATACATATATAAACATATATATATATATATATATATATATATACGCTGCCTCCTCCTCAAGCAGTTCGATCGTTCTTGATGCTCTGCCAACTTCTCTGTTTTGCACAATGTAGCTGCCATGCCTGGGACGACGTACAGCAGCAACAGCAGCAGCAGCAGCGTTCACAGATCATGCTGATGGAATGGACCCCGAGGACTCAACACCCATCCATATAACACATACAACACACACAACACACACATGGGGCGCGGTGGTGTAGTGGTGGCGTCGTTGCCTTGAAGCCGGAAGGTTCGAGGGTCGAATCCGCCTCGCCGCGTAAGGACCTTGGGCAAGTCCTTCACTTACAATTGCTCAGCGCTTCGGCGTGAAACTCCGATGCAGTGTCCGCTCTGCATTCGGGAGCGCCTCTGAGTAGAGAGAGCTTGAAGGGGCGCTATAAAAGTGCACGTATATAAACAAACAATACATGATACAACACATACAACGCCGCCGATCCATAAGACATGGCCGACAACGTATACGGCAAATGCAAAGAATTCTAGCAGTTTGCCCAATCCATACATTCAATCCATATAACTATTTGTGTGTGTGTGTGTGTGTGTGTGTGTGTGTGTGTGTGTGTGTGTGTGTGTGTGTGTGTGTATGCATGCACCCATAGGCCTACATATGCGCATTGTAGATACAGCTCTTATAACTACGGGCTCTTAAATAAACGTATACACTTCTTATATAAGCATGCATACATGCAGTTCTATGCATGTGGAATTGCAGTCGATGACGATACCATTGGACTGCGGCTCGTATTAACTAAACACTAAACTGCATGCAGTCCATTATTGTCATATACATGTAACCATATGTAACCATATGCACACGCAACGCTGCCTTTGTGAGGAGATCACAGAAAATGATCCATCAACTCATACAAAAGATCATTTTTGAAATGTTGTTTCATCTCACGACTCAAACTTGAAGCTGGATTGCAACGTAAATATATAAGTCTAATGCGATAACTTGGGAAACAGAAGCTACATGCAGATGATGCAGGACATTTCACTGCACCTGTTAAAGCGATCACTAAATTCGCCGACATATACACACACATACACACTGGTAGGTTTCGGGAACATCCTTTAGTATTATTTGACGAGTACGATCATCGTTTATTATGAGCTATACTATTGAACAGAATCTTTTTACGACAGGCACATGCGTATCAATCGTAAGAAATCAGGGCTTTTCAATATAGACGCTATATCTTTCGGTGTCTGATTCCATCAGACATCATGAGACATGGTTCCTTTTAACATCCGATTCGGTTCCTTTTAACATCGCCCATGCATAACATTGGCAGCTTATTATTAACGCGGATAAGGTTAGGTTACATTTTCACTCTCACACGTCATCCAGGTAATGCGTTAATGTATTCCGTGTGGATAATGCGATCTTGGTGCATAATGTTCGCTCGAGTTTATTTTTGACTCACTTGCAGTTGCGTTGAATAGGACGATGTACAATCTAGGGTTCGAATCCCTTTGACCGATTATCGTTGCCCAGCTGTTGGTTCTGCTCAATTTGCTGGTTTTACAACGGATGTATATGCCTATATATATTGTGATCTTCCACAATCACCCACGATTTTCCAGTCTCTTCTTTAGTTCTGCAGCGCAGCCTAGGCCTAACCTATTCACTGTACTGCGGTAGCTATGGCTAGGTTATAGTGTCTAAAGTTCTTAAACTTGTTCACTTACAACAAAGATCAGTTTCTTGTATTTTCTTCTTCGATTTCCAACATTCGCAAACAACACAACAATGCATCAACGACGATAAACAATTCAATTGCACGACAGAAACGCCATCTTATTATATTATTACTCTAACGTCTTCTACACACGACTAGCACTCCTTCTACAACTTATCTCACTCTCAGCGTACACTCTCTCTTCGGTCGCACTGTCCTTCTCTCTGCCTCTCTCTGTCCTTCTCGCTGTCTGTCTGTCTCTCTCTCTCTCTCTCCGGCGACGACGCGCCGCGGCACTTTCCCGCCACTCAGTCAGCTGGCCTGTCTGTCTGTACACTCAACAATTAGCTGACCTTGAGCTGGCCTATCCGTACGCTCAACAATTAGCTGATCACTATACGTTATACAAAATTAGCTCACATTACCTCTTTCCTTTCTTTTAAAGAGAGCTAATTATCTATAAACATTAGCGAACGTACCTTAACTAAACAATGCAAACAGTCCAATATATATAACATCATAAAATATCTTACGCTACAATCTAGATAAACAATCAGCTACTACATTCAATTTACCTTTCTTATAGTTCAACAGAATGTCAAAATTTTGTAATGATAATGACCATCTGACTAACTTAGCAGATTTCGACATTGATTCAGTCAAGTAAACTAAAGGATTATGGTCTGTAAACACATTAATCTTAGAACCAATAAGAATTTCTTTCAACTTATTTAAAGCCCATATGATTGCATAGGCTTCCTTCTCAATCGTCGCCCATCTCCTCTGGGTATCTGTCAGCTTCTGACTTATAAAGGAAACGGGACGTTCTATCCCTTCATTGTCCACCTGTGATAGGACAGCTCCCACAGCAAAATCACTGCTATCACAGTACAAATTAAAAGGTTTCCCATCCTCAAACATATATAAAACCACATTTGACAAGACAATCTGTTTAAGTGAATCAAAGGATTTCTGATGTGCATCAGTCCAAACAATGTTCTCAGGTACTTTCTTGCTGGTTAAGTCTGTCAATGGTTTAGCAATTTCAGCAAAATTACAAATAAACTGTCTGTAAAACCCAAAAAATCCTAAAACTTGTTTCACTTCTTTTCTAGTTTCAGGTTTCTTCAAATTAATCAAATTGTCAATCCTATCTGGATTCATCATCTTCTTCCCTGATCCTATAAGGTGACCGATGAACTTCACCTCACTCTTACCAAACACACATTTCTTCAAGTTCAACGTTACATTATGCAGTCTTATTTGTTTCAAAAATAATTCCAAATGTCTTAAATGAATGTCCCAATCATTAGAATGCACTGCAATGTCATCAACATAAGGTTCAGTGAAATCATGTATCGGTTGCAAAATCATATTTATCGCTTTTACAAAAGTCCGTCCAGAGTTAATCATTCCAAAAGGAACACGCGTAAATTCGTACAGTCCATTATGTGTAACAAACGCAGTCTTCCATTGGTCACTCTTTTTCACAGGACAAGTCCAATAGGCACTGCGACAGTCCATAACGGAAATAAACTTGGATTTTCCGACTTTGCTCAAGACATCATTGACGATTGGCATAGGATATCTGCAGTTCTCAGTAAAAGAGTTAATGTATCTGTAGTCACAAGCCAATCTCAAGGATCCATCCTTCTTTTTGACAATGACAAGTGGACTTGCCATTCTGCTTGACGATGGTTGAATGATGTTTTCTTTCAGCATCTCTTGTATTTGTCTTTCCACTTCTGCCCGGTATATTAGTGGTATTCGATATGCCATGAATTCTTTTTCTCGAAAGTCTGGTTTCAACACCACTTCATGTTCTACTAATGTACAAAGTCCCGGTTTGTCCGAAAATCTGTCTGCATAACGATTCAGTACATCAAGTAATTGTTTCTGCTGTTCGCTCGTAAGATGTCCAATTTGTTCGTAATCCAATTGGAGTGATTTCTGTTTTGTCTCTGAATAGTTTTCCTTCAGCGGTATTTCTACCACTGATCCAAATTCGTCATCCTCTTCCACGATCAGACCACAAGACAATGTTCTCGTAATGAACTTCCTCATCTTGTTGGCATGAATAATCCGTCGACCGTTTTCATTCATGTCCACGAGATATGAATATTTGGACCTTCTTTGCAAAACAGTGCATGGACCATGCCATCGTGAGATTAATTTATTGGTTGACGTTGGATACAGCACGATGACGTATTCTCCTGGTTCGAATTCTTTATCTTTTGCTCTTTTGTTATATTGACTGGCGTATTGTTTTTGCTTTTCTTCAGCACAGCTCTCGGCGAATGTTAAGGCCTTTTCCATGTCTGCTCTTAAATTCTTTAAGTACTTAGCCGGTTGCACTCCAATGTTCGGTGGTAAATTTATCTCTTTGGTCCAGCTTTCTTTAAGAATGGTTAGTGGCCCTCTCGGCAACTTTCCATAGACCAGCAGATACGGTGCCACTCCTGTAGTTGCATTAGGCACTTCTCTCAATGCCCAGACTGTAAATGGTATGATTTTATGCCACTGTCTCGGATTTTCCACAATGACATGATGAACCATCTTCTTGAACGTTTGATTCCATCTCTCCACTAATCCGGCCGCTTCTGGATGTCCTGGCGAATCGAATCGAGGACAACACCCCATCAATTTCAGAAATTCTCTCGTTAGACTGGCTGTAAAATTCGTTCCTCTATCACTCGTTATCACTGACGGAACTCCCACATCCATGAACAACTTCATCAGAGCTTCGCATACAGCCTTAGCAGTCAATGATTTCATCAAAAAGATTGTCGGCCATCTTGTACATGAGTCTACGATGCACAAGCAATACTTATGCCCTGCTGCTGACGTCGGTTCGATTGGTCCTACGACGTCCATTGTCATTCTTTTGAACGGCACATCCTCCCTTGGTATTGGCGTAATCGGTACTCGATCCATCACCAAACTTCGTGCTTTCAACTGACACTTCTCACAAGACTTGCAGAATTTCACCACATCTCTGCGCATCCTTGGCCACACAAAGGACAATTTGATACGTTCTCTTGTCTTCTCTTCTCCCAAGTGTCCGCCAAATACTGACTCGTGCGCCAATTCCATGACCTGAATTCTTCTTTCCTTCGGCAACACCAACTGATACACCAACTGGTCCAACATTTGATGCTTCTTATACATCAACCCATTCACCACACTAAACTCAGATCCTTTGTCTTCAGCTATCTTCCACCACGACTTCAGTGACTCGTCATTTCTCTGCTGCTCTTCAAATTTCTTTGCGTCTGCCAATTGTCTTTCATCACTCGTATTCTCGGCAAACAAATCTCTCATACTCGTGTCCATTTCACTATCACTTCCAGAATCATCATAATCATCACGTTCACATGCAACCATCTCTTCTCCAATTTCATTGCTTCCGGATGTTACTCCTTCTTCTTCTTCTTGAACGCTTTGTTCATCATCGCTTTCTGTGTCCTCATCTAGCAAACTTTCATTTAGCTGTTCCTCTTCTCCTTCTTCCACTTCTCTTCTCCGACTTTGTGCTCTCGTAGTCACATTCGCTTGCAATTCTCCTTGCAATACACTCACTGGTGGAACCTCTTTCAGTTCTGCAATTATTTCTGGATGCAGCAAGAACTTTTCTTTGTTTTCTTTGCACAAGACTGCTGGAATGCTGGCACATACCAAGGTTAAATATGGCGCGATATTTACTCCCTTGTCCTTCAAATCTCCTCCTTCGTGTACGTTATGACCACTCATACGCACTTCTATTTTCACCAACTTAGCTGGAATGGGTTCTCCAGCCACACATTGCAAATGTACTCTGCCAATTTCTTCTACTATCGCTCCTTTCAATAATTCCTCATTGATTACTGGAATCTCAGTACCAGAGTCAATCAGCGCTTTGACTTGCACGGGATGACAACTGTCATCATTTCCATGTATCTCTACATCTACATGCCGTAGTAAGGACTTCTTCGTACGTTGACACTGATCTTTACTTTCTGTTTCTCGACAAGTATCCGTAATGGGAGCAGATTTTACTACTTCTCTCTGTATAGTAAACTGAGGCGTACACTTCATTACTGACTTCACTTCCGTTTCGCGGTTGTCTTGTCCTTCCAGCTGATTAGGTGCATTCATTACTTGGATCTGATTTACTCTGAGATTTTCTGCACTTCGAGTAAATCTATTTCTCAGATTTGTCATTCTTGGTGGTGCTTGACAATCCTTTATCAAATGTCTGTCTGACTGACAATTATGGCAACGTTTCCTCACAATACCTCTCTGTTCAGTGCTCTCCCGCCTGTAATTGTACGGAGTGTATGTTGCATTGCTTTCGCTTTGGCGTCCCATCACTGGAATTCGACTGTATATTTGTCTGTCACCCGTTGCTTCTCTTCTATCTTGACCAAACTGTCTTCCAGGAACACTATCTTTCCTTACTTCATTACTTCTGGCTTGGCTTCCCGTTTCTTTGTTACTACTATTCCACCTGGTTTGCTTCGAACTATTACCCCATGCTTCATAATATTCGGTTTGTCTTGAAACATTAGACCAATTCGATTGTTCACATGTATGTCTGCGAGATCTGCAACATTACTAGCTTCCAAGCATTCAGTACCCTCCTTTGCTAGTACAAACTGTAGTGGACCCGGTGGTAGACATTCTTTCAACTTATCCGCCACCAACAGATCAAATAACTTCTCATAGTCTTTGCCCACTCGTCTACTTCTGACATAATAGTTTAACAGATTCTTCAATCTTGCTGTAAACATAGTGTATGTCTCTTCTGCCGTTTTCTTCGCATCTACAAATCGTGATCGATATTCTCTCGCTGTCAATTTGAATTCTTTCAGTAAATGTTCTTTCACTATATCGTAATTGTCTAGATCATCAAAAGACAATCGGTTTAACACCGTTCTCGCTCTTGGTGTCATTAGGGGCAACAGCAATTTGACCCAAAACTGCTTTTCCACCGTAAAACTGTTGAATGCATTCTCAACTGTCTCAAAATATAATGGCACCTCCATCATATCATATGGCATCTTAGGTAACACGTGTTTCATTGCATCACCTATCTTCTTAATCTTAGACACCATTGTCTCACTTTCTCGGATCCTATTTCGTTCTGACTCTTCTCGGCTTCTTCTTTCGTCTTCATTTCGTTCCCTCAGTCTATTTTGATCTTCTTCCCTACGCAGTTCTTCTTGTTCTATCTTCTGCTGCAACAATTCTAACTGCTTTCTGCGTTCCTCCTTTTCTATAGCCATTTCTCGGAGCTGAGCTTCCTTAAGAGCGAGTTTCTTTTGTTCTAATTGCACTTGTTCTTCCCTTTCTCGTTCCGCCTTTTCCAAATTTTCTTTCTCCATATTCAATTCTTCCTGTCGAATCTCTTCGGCTCTTTGTAATTCTGCCACACGCATGGCTTCCTTGACTTCCTCGCGAGCCTTTTGCTCTTCAATCTGTTGTTTCCGTATTTCTTCATCACTTTTCCTTGCCCTCTCGTATTCTATCATCAATTCCATTCTTCTTCGTTCAGCTTCGTCACGATCTCTTTTCAGTTGTTCTAACTGAAGCTGGAACTGCTGCTTCTGCATCTCTATCTCTTCTTGTCTCATCCTTTCTGCTTGTTCTGCTCTTACTTTTTCCTCTTGTCTCCGTTCTTTCTCTTCTTGTCTCCTTTGTTCCTCTTTCTCTTTCTCCTCCTGTCTCCGTTTCTCTTCTTTCTCTTTCTCTTCTTGCTTACGTTGCTCCTCTTTCTCTTTCTCTTCTTGTTTCCGTTCTTTCTCTTCTTGTCTCCGTTGCTCCTCTTTCTCTTTCTCCTCTTGTCTACGTTTCTCCTCTTCTTGTCTACGTTTCTCCTCTTCTTGTCTACGTTTCTCCTCTTTCTCTTTCTCTTCTTGTTTCCGTTCTTTCTCTTCTTGTCTCCGTTGCTCTTCTTTCTCTTTCTCCTCTTGTCTACGTTGCTCCTCCCTCATCATCATAAATTGCATCAACGCCTCCATAGACATGGCCTGTGGTTTCTCCTCAGCCCCACTAATTAGGCCTACCCGCGCTGTGGGTGGTGCTATCGCTTCTTCTTTAAGCCAAACCTCTGCTAAAGCTCTCATCAAATTTTCCCTTGACATCTCTTCGACTTCTTCGACGTCTAGACCAGCTTCGATTAATAATTTTATTATTCGATCAGAAGACATCTTTTTTATACTAGCTTGTTTTTGTTCTGTAAGTTTCTCCATCTTACTTCTTTACTTCAAATGATTTCCGTGAAGAAATCGAGGGAGTGGCTATGATTGCTGTGATTGGTTGACTTTAATTCTTATTGCTTGTTTATTCAAGGAGCGAGTTTTGTATACCTCTCTCTGGCGTTGCGTTGTCGTAATGTCGTTCGTATGCCCGTTGTATCTTCTCACCAGCTGTTCGGATGCTCGGAATGCTTCTTCGGTTGATCAAATGCTCATTCTCCTTCTCCCGTGTGGTCGGCTTCTCGTAATGATTTGAAATCCACTGTCCGTAGCTTGGCTTCAAAATCCACCGTTCGTAAATATTCCTCCGTCCGTAAACTGGATACAAAATCCCACCGTCCGTAACTTGGATTGACTATCCCACCGTCCGTAACTTGGATACGATATCCCACCGCTGTGTCACCAAATGTGATCTTCCACAATCACCCACGATTTTCCAGTCTCTTCTTTAGTTCTGCAGCGCAGCCTAGGCCTAACCTATTCACTGTACTGCGGTAGCTATGGCTAGGTTATAGTGTCTAAAGTTCTTAAACTTGTTCACTTACAACAAAGATCAGTTTCTTGTATTTTCTTCTTCGATTTCCAACATTCGCAAACAACACAACAATGCATCAACGACGATAAACAATTCAATTGCACGACAGAAACGCCATCTTATTATATTATTACTCTAACGTCTTCTACACACGACTAGCACTCCTTCTACAACTTATCTCACTCTCAGCGTACACTCTCTCTTCGGTCGCACTGTCCTTCTCTCTGCCTCTCTCTGTCCTTCTCGCTGTCTGTCTGTCTGTCTCTCTCTCTCCGGCGACGACGCGCCGCGGCACTTTCCCGCCACTCAGTCAGCTGGCCTGTCTGTCTGTACACTCAACAATTAGCTGACCTTGAGCTGGCCTATCCGTACGCTCAACAATTAGCTGATCACTATACGTTATACAAAATTAGCTCACATATATATAATTATATATATAATTATATAGCCGACAGCTGCATGCATACGCAATAGTAATTCAACTGTTTAACTGTGTGCACCTGACTGACATAAAACTCTTTAATTATTGGGTGCATGTGATTCTGTGCTAACTTCTCGCACAGTTCGGATTATTATTCCGATCACGGCTCCGGCAGATATTGCAGCATTATCACTGAAGCCTAAATATACATAATATATATACATATATATATATATATATATATATATATATAGCATCAGGCACAAACCTCGATTAAGTCATCTCTCGAATCACATTATGGCCAATTCGCCTGATTTTTAATGTCGAATATTCCTACACTCCAATAAAAACACGCAGACCTATATATAGGTCTGGGGATTTCATTCTTATTTTCATTAGTAAATCTATAATATAACTCACACTAGTCTCCGTTTAATTAATGCAAACTCGCTCATGTGCTCTCAATCGATACACTGAGTCCCTTAATCTTAACTCATGTTTTATCGCAAGGTGGAGAGAGAGAGAGAGAGAGAGAGAGAGAGAGAGAGAGAGAGAGAGAGAGAGAGAGAGAGAGAGAGAGAGAGAGAGAGAGAGAGAGAGAGAGAGAGAGAGAGAGAGAGAGAGAGAGAGAGAGAGAGAGAGAGAGAGAGAGAGAGAGAGAGAGAGAGAGAGAGAAAGAGAAAGAGAAAGAGAAAGAGAGAGAGAGAGATCTGTCATGCATAGACTGCAGAATAGAAAGTCCGGCTAAACTCCTTTACTTCCACAGCCTTAAAGTGTTCGATAATTTTGCTATCCCAATGACAGGCATTTAGTCTTGGGTTGAAGGTTTTCTTCACAACTTGTGTTCAATCGTTTTGCATATGTCGTCTGCAACGAGTCTGCATAAGCATATGTCTAAAACCAATAGAATTGATCATCACTGTCTATTGATTACTCTTTTACATGTATGTGCGTGCGTGTAGGCTATACATGTTACATAATGGTTTTTGTTATCCTAATATCGGGAGTGCCTCTGGTCAAGTTTCCTTTGAAATGACACTATATAAATTAATAATCACAATTACTATTAAACCTACTTTATTGAAGCAATGCTTGCTGACCAAAATTCTAGAATCACTTTGCTTAATTAAAGAAACCTAACCACAGGCATCACTCAAACTATCAACTGAGGTTTAGATTTAGCGTATAATATTATGTATTCTATATCTGTGACCGTTTTATATAGCTCTAATACGTCTATCATCGTGTTACAGGATGAATTGACGACTGCAGTGAATGAAATCTGCTGCAGATCGGCTGAGCACAGCCGCTAACTGAATCCGATGTCAAATCTGACCGTCGTGTCCGTCTCCTCCTCCGCTGCCTCCCTCGCCGCATCCCTCTGGCAACCGGACGACGTCTTCAGTCTCCGTAGCAACTGTTGCCTGGCAACGGACATCGTCGCAGTCGCCTGTCTCTCCAGATCCTCCTTCTCCTGCATCGAAACAACCAACGAGTCTTCCACCAGTCGACCGGAAGTGACGTCATCATCGAGTCACCACCAGAATCCACTTCCGTTGTGGCACATCGTGCTGTTCGGCTGCCTCGCCTGCTGCATCGGTATCATCACCGTCGGCGGTAACCTCATCGTCATTCTGTCGTTCGTCGTCGAGAGAAGCATTCGCCAGCCGACCAACTACTTCATCGCGTCCCTCGCCGTCAGCGACCTCCTCATCGGATCCGTGTCGATGCCGCTCTACACCGTCTACCTACTGTCCGGACAGAGATGGAAGTTGGGAGAAGGACTGTGCGACCTTTGGTTGTCCATCGACTACACGGCCTGTCTCTGCTCCATCTACACCGTCTTCTGCATCACCGCCGACAGATTCTGCTCCGTTAAACTTCCGGCCAAGTACCGGAAGTGGCGAACCGGTCGGAAGGTCGTTGCGATCGTCTGCCTGACGTGGACCATCCCAATGGCCGTCTTCTTCACGTCCATCTTCGGCTGGCAGCATTTCGTCGGTCGAAGGACGGTGCCCAGCGGACGCTGCTACGTGCAATACATGGAGGACGCGCTCTTCAACTGCTTCCTCCAGATCGGATACTTCTGGATCACTCTGACGGCCATGTTCGTCCTCTACGCCGGCATCTACCGCGTCGCCCTTGACCTTCACCGGCGCTCAGCGGCACAGAGAGAGAAGACGATGAGCTGTCTCGTGTCGATGGCCGGGCGAACCGTCACTCAGATCGGATCCGTCATCAGCATCTCCAGAAATCCGTGTCGCATCGAAGGATTTGCTCTGCGCACTGAAGCGGATCCGACGAACCACACTCCACTGACGAGAGACGAGAGCGAGAAACGATGGGACCCAACGAACTCACAACGGGGGAGGCAGCAGACGGACTACGTGGGAGACAGCGATCCATTCGCCAACGCAGATGCATCGCTCTTTCCGTTTCTGTTTCGAAGGAGAGAAATCAATGATGTGGAAGAGATTCAGAAAACCAAGTCCGGTGCAGCAGACCATGAAGAGGTCAACAGCTGTAGACAATACGATTCCTCGTCGCATCTGCACTTATCAGCAGAAGACAAACCAGAGACGAAGGACATTCAGTCAAGTGGAACGGAACCACTCAAGACTAACATCCCTCGGATTACGGTCTCCGATCTTCAAACAGCTGCAGCGGCAGAATCCATGCCACCCGCTGAGCATGACCTGCTCCTCGGTCTCACTTATATAGACGACGGTGAGACAGTTCGTCGCCAGGAGGCGTCAACTGACCACGTGACCATCGAGTCTGAGGCGCACGAGTTGGACGTTCTGCTGCCAAGTCCTGCGTCTGAATCTGGCATCTGTCCACGACGTCTCAATCGGTTCCGGTTGAGTGGAGGAGGAGGGGCGGGGAAGCAGTTGAAACCAGTGGAGCAGAGAAGTCGACTGAAGCCGATCATTGAGATTGAGATGCAGATGAAAAGTGACAGCAATGACTCATCATCAGCGGTGCTTTCATCCGAGACGACACGGTCGGCTGAATCGCATCTGGAGCAACACGGAGCACCATCGAAGTCATCATCGATGCCACGTGACGATGTCAGCAGCAGCAGAGGCAGCAGCGCAGATGACGATGACAGTGACGACACAGTGCGACGTCATCGTGACGCAACGCTGCCACGCGCAGCGACGTCACAGTCGACGTGTGTCCCCTTAAAGGCGCCACATCATCAGCTGCAGCAGCAGCTACAGCATCTCCAACCGGTCTCCAAGTTGATTCGTTGCGGTCTACGGAGCAGGCATTCGAGCGAATCTCGAAGCGCTCAACTGCAGCAGATGCGATGTGACAATCGAACGCGGAAGGCCCTGCGCACGATCACACTCATCCTCGGTGCGTTCGTCATCTGCTGGATCCCTTGGCACATCCTCTCACTCATCATCGGCTTCTGCCATGAGAGGAACGCCTGCGTCCGACCAATACTCTACGACATCTCATACTGGCTGTGCTACCTCAACAGTCCCATCAACCCGTTCTGCTACGCGTTTGCCAACCAACAATTCAAGAAGACATTCATTCGAATCATCAGACTCGACTGGAGGAGAAATAACTGACTATGGACGACGACGACGATGACGACGATGATGACGATGACGACGATGACGACGACGGCGACAACGACGATGACGACGCATCTATATTATGATCCATGGTCCACGGTCCAACTACACGTGGCTCACGATCGATACAGCTACATAATTATATAACCCATAAACCATGTATACACACGGCCCACGATCCAACTATACTTGACCCAACTCCATCGACACAATTTTGGTCCAAGGTTCATCCAAATATTACTCGCAGTTAAACTACGTACACATGGTACACGGTTCACTACACAAACACATGGTCGTCCACGATTCAACTACACATGCATGGTCTAACTGCTCATCATGGGTCAACATCTAACATAACCCATCTGCATGGCTCGAGATGCATAGGCCCTAACTCGGTGACTCGCCATCAAATACAAGATTCAAGCAGCTAACACTCTTTTAAGAGAATTGGAACACAACTAATGTGACTGGCTGCATGAGAAGCATGCACCTAAAGTACAACATGATATGTGAGTGAGTGAGTGAGTGAGTGAGTGAGTGAGTGAGTGAGTGAGTGAGTGAGTGAGTGTATTTGCGTGAGGAGGACTCTTGCCGATTTAGTAGATTGGTTGACTTCGGATGCGTTTATCAAAACAATTAAATGATTAATTGTCGACTTGATCAAAGTTTTCCAGAATTCCAACACATCCTACACCCAATCCAATCGAATGATTCCATCATAAGAAATCAACCGACGACCACTTCGATCCCTATGTAGATCGAATTATATGGTTGAGAATCAATCAATCGGAATTTGTATAACGCCCGTCAGAGAGCTCCATACTCTGAGGCGCTGATCAATGTAGCAAACCAAAGCGTCGTTCATGGAATGAAACTGTCACAAGCAACTAACTTCCTATATAGGCCTATACAGTGACAGTGTCTGGTGTCCATTCTATATCAGATCTAACCCTTCGGTAAGGGCCTGGATTGTCCAGACGCCCCAGCCAGGATTTCTCACCTATATACATAAAAACGGTACGATCGAAGTACTTACTAAATCGTATAGTGGATGTGGCTTAAAAACTCGAGCTCTGAAGAATACCATGTAGCGAAAATTGTTACCACGTGTTTCATTGCACTAGTAAATTTATGATTTAACAAACACAGAAGCGATATGAATGAAATTGAGGGGAAAAACGCAAGAAATAGTTGTCAATAAATAAGCAAATAGCTATTAAGACGCACGCACTGAACAACTGACATGAAGATTGAAGAGGTCTAACAGAATGATCGTATTTTGGGAGGATTTAGCTAGGCTATGTGTTGAAAACTGAATTGGGAAGGTAGAAAGACTTCTCCCCCACTTGACAATTCAATCCTGCTTTTGGTCACCGGAAGCCCCGCAGCACTTCTCCCTGCTGACCCCGCATCGTCAATCGTCCCAGCTGTCAATCGTCATGAGACAATGGTTGCGCTGCATTCTTCAACTTCTCCATGTCTAACCTGCAATGCTAAAAATAGCCAGAGAAATACGATACCTGACAGATAAAGATTTCAAGCGTCAGGCATTCACAATGCCCATTATGTGCGTCAGATGAAGAAACGAACGCGGCACTTCACGCGCCACGCCACTACTCAATCATGCTCTGAATGCTCAGTATTAACAATACGACGAATGTATATCGATCACACACACTGAGAGACACGCACACACACACACACACATACTGCTGGCTTCATATATATATATATAATATATTTTTATATTGCGTCATCAGCAGTGCTACACTGATCGGTGGTGCCCTCACTGCGAGAGACACTGAGAAAATATATGCATAAGGTTGTCTTTAAGCAGCAAAAGGATGCAGAGAAGACCCCAGCTTGGAGCATTGAGGGAGTCGTGGGAGGAAATTGATTGCACAATGCACATCGCTAGGCCAGTAAAAGTAAGAGCATAAGATTTGATTCTGGCAGTCTTAGAACGAACGAGAGACAAGGATTTCAAGTCGGTCGAGTGAGCTGAGGGATCGACGAGAGTTGTGTGAGGTCTGGTGGCAGATGAGATCACAGAAGTATTCAGGGGCTAAGCCAGAAGAGGATATACATAATTATGTAGATGAGTACAAGAATCTTGAGTTGATACCGCGAGCCAAGAGTAGATTAGATGGTCAAACGACTAATTAGGAAGAGATATAGGCCTACGAAGAGCGCGAAAGTCGAGCAACAGCAGAGGTGCAGTGACTGCAGTCAACACAGAAAGACGAACTTTAGGAATGCAACGAAAAAGGGAATTACAGTAGTCTAGACCATTCGATAGAAAATAGATCGATGCACATCGATCGGTGACAAGTTTACGCACTTGATTAGATTAATTGCTCTGCGTGACGTTGAGCGTGTTGCAAATTTTATAGCTCATGAATGTAATTGGCGTACGTCTTCTTTGGAAACTAACAACGGTCCTAAATATGGCCGAGATCTGAATACATGTAGGCCTAGGTGCCACTTAAATTGGTTCGAATTAATGTCCATGTCAGCTGTGTGTTGAGGATTGGAATAGACAGCTTCATGCAGCGAAGGATGGTTCAGTGCAAGATAAAATAATATGTGACGTCGTCGTATACATATGAGTAAGAAAATATATCGCATCGAGTTGACAACTTGACACGGAATGCAGTAATCGATCGTCTACAAGACCTTGGCTGGGTATTGGAACATACTAGAGCTCTCTGATGTCTTCTGAACTCGAAAAGACATCAGAGAGAAAAGACTGCAGAAGGTCTGCCTAGTACGCAAACCTTCAACTGAATCCTGTTTTCTACCAGAAGCCAGTGCAAATTAAGTCCTTCGGATTTATCTCAAAAGTAGAAACAATGCGAGAATTGTGATATATAATTGCCGTATCCGGAAGTTTGGCATGCCTACAAGGACGAAGCTACAACAGTCCATGGAGCGTCAGAATTAAAGAGTCGACCAAAACAGGAGCGACATCGAATAACGTTCGCTTTATTAGGCTACTCTGATCTGCCGAGGGAACAAAATGCTCTGAGTGCAATAATAAACGACTGTATCATCATCATCAGCGGCAGCAGCCGATGCAGAAGCAGCAGCAGCAGCAGCATTATCATCAGGGCTTAAAGTGTGGCTGGACGGTCATGGACGGCGTCCATGCACTTATTTTAAAATCCGAACGCCGTCCTGCCACTTATTGGCCTGCAATGACTGGAAAGGTAAGGGGCGCCCAGGCACTTCTTTTTCCACACTTTAAGCACTGATTATCATCATCATCATCATCATCATCATCGATCGTCATCATCATCATCATCATCATCATCAAGATCAAGATCATCATCGTCATCGTCATCGTCATCGTCATCGTCATCGTCATCGTCATCGTCATCATCATCATCATCATCATCATCATCATCATCAAATCACCCATGAAGAAGTCGTCATCCAGAAATGCTCGAAAGTGCCTGTCAATCAACATCAGGAAATATGTGCCGCCGCAGGCGCCATCGTCGCTTCCTGATTCTATTCTATTAAGACGCACGCACTGAACAACTGACATGAAGATTGAAGAGGTCTAACAGTGGTCAATCATTGCTAATTTCTGTTCAATATCTGGTGAGGTTGAAATTATAATATATCGAGACTCATGAATTCAATCTTTTCCGGTTTCAGCTGATTTGAATTAGGATCCAGACCGCTCAACCTTTTGTCAAGATTGTCTGCATTTTGGGCACTTGGTCCACGCCGTAGTAGTTGACGACGACGACGACGACGACAACGACGACGACGACGACGACAGCAGCAGCAACAACCAACAATAACAATAATAATAATAATAAATAAATAAATAAATAAAAAAACTTCCGTGGTCGATTTTACGCAGGCCTAGCCTAGTTCTTGTCCTCTTGAGTTCATGACAATATATAGGCCTATAATATTTTGCTTTCTTGTAGGAAATTCACCTGCATCTTTTCGCTGCTTGAAGACATTTCTCTTTTCATGTCACGCTGAGAGCGCTTCTGAATAGCTCTGTTGTGAGAAGCGCTTTACAAAATGCTTTATTAGATTATATTAGATTATTAATATTTCTTCTATGTGTTATATATTATATTTATCGATGTCCCATCGTGCTTTTGCAAATGGAGTAACAAGGCTATACTTACTTACTTATTTCAGGCGCGTGTCGGATGTGAAACCATAGATAACTAAATAATATATCTAGATATCTATGGTCGCGATTGACATTTTCTCATTTTCTGCAAGGATTTAGTTTTAAGAAGCGTGAAAATTGCGTGTCGTTTCGTGCAAAATTCTAATAACACACTATTAAAAGCTGAAGAGTAAGATGATTGTTTAGCTTTGCGGTAAATTTAATTTGTAAGTTGACAGGTGTGTTCGAAAACTCCAACAGCCAGCTTTGATACCGAAACCCAACCGAAACGAAAGTCCAGAAATTACCCTTGCAGTGATCCCATCAGACAGTCTACATGTCGTTCGTTGTTTTCCGACCACTGTTCTGGCCTACAGATATATACGGGCGTTGAAATTTTAGTTTTAAGTTGGTACAAGCATCAAGCCGGACATAAAATATGGTAGATGTTACTGACGGCTCGGTAGCAGATCCACAATATGGCCGCAACAGATAGAGACAGAATAGAGCGGTCTTACCTAGAGCGATTGATAGCCCAATTATTCCGCTTACTAATCAATGGTCAAAAGACCATGAAAAGGTATATTTTCGTAAATATTAGTAAGCTTAAACAAGCTAAAGAATACAACAAAATCGATTAAAAGTATTTTTATGATGCACACAAGTGGGCTAAGTTGGGCTTGTTTTGGCAGGCTACGTTAACCCGCGTTAACGACATGCGGGAGAGCTTAGTAATGCTTTGGGATTGTAAACACACATGAATGCTTATTCCTATTAAATAAGTAACAATATTTTGCTGAATTAAAAATAATGTGTAAGACAATGTTTGGACAGTCAAATGCAGGTTTCAAACCAATAATACTTGGTATCTAATTTCCGCTGTGATCGCCGTAGGTGAGACTGCTCTAATTATGCCCGTATCTGTGGCGCCCATATTCATTCATTCATTCATTCGGACATTTATATAGCGCTCCTTCAAGAAAAACTACTCAGAAGCGCTCCCAACTCCAGCGCGCACAAAAAGAACAGTTTTAAGTTTAGTAAGGAAGGATCCTGGTAGAGTTCCAGGGTGTAGGCGTAGCTCAAAAGGAAGGCCATTCCAGACCACTGGTCCAACCACAGAAAAGGCTCGATCCTTCATGGTAGTAGTACGAGCAAAAGGAACTAAGAGGACTCCCCTATCAGCAGAGCGTAGCTGACGACGTCCTTGGATACCCAATGTAGAGCTGCATAGCTCACGGAGGTAAGTTGGGGCAAGGCCTTGACAACATCGCCATACCAATGCAGCTACCCTGAACTCGATACGCTGGCGAATAGGGAGCCAGTGAAGTACCTCAAGCATGTAGTTTGAGACATGATCATATTTAGGGATTTTCCCAATTAGGCGTGCAGCAGAGCGCAACACCCGATCAAGACAAGTCAATCTGCTGGATGGGAGGCCAATGTAGAGCGAAGAGCAATAGTCGATGCGAGATGTAACGAAAGAATGCACTAAAGTAAGAGTAGCAGCAGACGTAAGAGAACGGATGACAGTGCGAAGCTGGCGCAGCTGATAATAGCAGTCTCGAGCAAGACGGTGAAGTTGAGGAGCAAAAGATAGTTCTTGGTCAAGTTGGACACCGAGGTCATGAACCGTGGTTGCAAAGACAAAGCCAGGAAACTCAGATGCAAGAGAAAATAGATCAAGCTTGGCAAGCTGCTGCCGTGTGCCCAACCAAATAAATTTTGTCTTAGATGGGTTCAAGCGTAGTCTATTGGATGACATCCATGCCTCTAGAGCATCCAAAGTCCCGCTCATTATCCGAACCGCTTTGACAGCATTAGAAGGGAGGCAATGGGTGTAAGCCTGGACGTCGTCAGCATACTGCTGACTCAAAACCGAATGAGCTGTTAGTAGAGTGGCAAGACCTGAGGTGTAAATAATATAAAGTATGGGACCAAGGACTGAACCCTGGGGTAGACCATATTGTGCAGGCACCCATGAGGACCTAGAAGAGCCATGGACCACACAGAGAGAACGCTCCTGAAGAAAAGAATCTATCCATTTGTAAAATGCACCAGACAAACCAAAAGAAACACTCAGCCGCTCTAACAAAATCTCGTGGTCGACAGTGTCAAAAGCGGCGCTGACGTCAAAAAGGGCCAGCAGGGTCAGCTGAGCTCTGTCGATCGCTCCGTAGATGTCTGAGAGGAGTCGGAGCAGAAGCGTTTCAGTTGAGTGGAATCTTCTGAAACCAGACTGATTCTGAGGCAGCAGATTATTCCCTTCTAGGTAAGCGACGAGTTGCATGGCGACGACCTTTTCGATAAGCTTCGAGAGGAACGTAACATTCGCTATCGGCCTATAGTTCCCGGGATTAGTCGGATCCAATCCACCACTTTTCAGAGCAGGGATCAGGATTGACCTCTTCTGCGTTGATGGTAGAATGCCTTCCTGTAGAGATCGATTGCAGAGTGTTGTGAGGAGAGGAAGTAAAATGTCGATGAATTCGTGAAGTAGGAAGGTCGGTATGGGATCTAGTTCACAGGACTACATATTGTTTATCTGCTACCGAGCCGTCAGTAACAATAACCTAAAATATCTTTTCTTGCATCATTCGGAGTGTGTATAAGCGATATGTAGGCTTAAGGAATAAACTAAAGTAGCATAGTAATTGGTATCACATGTAGACAGACGCAGAAGGACAGACGGAGATAGACAGACAGGTGGAAAAGGGTGGTGAGGCCTTGGGTTGATTGAAAGGAAGACAATGCGCTGCATTGGACACTTTTAGAGCTTTAACTAGGGGCCTCTATGTATGCCGGAAAGCACGGAAATGAAATGGTGCTTCCGAATTGGAAGTGTTTTCGTCTTTCTGTCTTTATCGGGGTTCATTCTCAACCAACCGACCACTATAAATACGATTCCACATCCCGAGGTTGTATAACTTCATGTCAATCTGGCAGTTTGCGTTATGATTTAAAATCTGGTAAAAGTTTTACCGTATCTAATTATTCACCATTGCATGGGTTTCAGTATTTATCAGATACAAGTTGGATTGACGAAAAGAATTCTTGCAAAATAGAAGTTGGATTAATCAAAATTATTTTTACTGTCAAAATGGAAGTGGGATTTGCTAAAACAATCTTGCTGAAATCAGAACTGGTTTGACGAACAGTAATTTGTAATTAAATAGAAGTGATTTTGATGAAAAATAATTGGACCTGCCTAAACAGAAGCGGGATTGATGAAACGAATTATTGCAGAATTCTTGCCTAAACAGAAGCTGGATCAACGAAAAGGATTCTTGCAAAACTAGAAGTTGGATTGATTCAGAATAATAATGCTGCAATGAGCCAATAATTAAATACGCTAAAATACACTTTTACCTAAAATCTACTTTAAGTGACGATTGCAACATGACAAAATTCTACTGGTGTTGTGATTTGCATGTCAGAACAGGAGAAGACTACAGAGGGCAAGGATGTCCAGAGGAGCATTTTCGGTAGTCCAAGATGGTGTGCACACATAGGTATCGAAGAACATTTGAGTGTGATTGGCTGCATGGGGAGGCAAGGCTGTGAAGTAGACATCGGTGAGAAGCATAGACTAGCTTGACTTTTTGCATCTTTTGCTTGTAACTATTGATTGACTAATTTGTTTTACTAATGATTTTCAAAGAAGTAAAATTTATCAATTTTTGTTTCAGTTGACGATGGAAATGGCAGAAGTTGTTGAAATTGAAGTGCTTCCACCTGTAACACAGTGCCTGCTTTGCAAGCAAGAATTTACAAACCCTAGGGTTTTGAGTTGTGTTCATACTTTTTGCCTCCAGTGTTTGACTAAGTACAGTGAAAATGAAAGAAAGCAGCCGGGTCAACGCCTTCCGTGTCCAATCTGTCGGAAAGATTTTGTCATACCAAATGGCGGAATCGAAGACCTGTCGAAAAACATCTTCATGGAACATCTTCTTGAGATTCGTAGACTGGAGAAGGCAGATTCAAATGAGATTCCTTGTCAGGTTGGCTATTTTGTTAAAATGAGCATTATGTTTGTGTGATTATAAACACAATAATGAGCAAAGAGAATAATGCTTTGGACACCAGCATGTTGGAAGTTATTAACTAAGCTTGATTGCCATGATTAGGTGTTGAACTTGTTAAAGCACCCTTGTAACGGAATGTGTCATGTTCTGACACAGTAGAAATTGTCATTTTCATCATCGTTATCATCAATATATGCCAAAATGATTTTTTTATATGCACATCATAAAATATAATAAAGTCCAGCTAGCAATATTCTTATCGTACCACATCATAGATGAGAATTTAGAAAGTACCTCTTACAGTACAAGCTATTCAGAGCTTCTCTCAGCATGAAAGCCCCAAGAAAATAAGAAAGTCTTCAAGCAACGAAGAGATGAAGGTGAAACCTCGACTAAGATGTGGACTCCTTATAGTAAATTTTTATGTCTAGTTTACGTTCTGAAGCACTGGACTAACTTCTATATCCAACTAAACGTGGTTTTTTTTTCATGAGTTAGCAAAGTATATATATCTCTCTTATGATAGTAAGTGGAATTCAGGAATGGTTCCAGGTCAAGATGGCAGCTATCTGCTTTACCATTTTGATTATTATAGGCTTATATTTTTACCTGAAATTTTACTTTTGCCAGTTAGCAGTATAATTTGACAATGTGTGCATGGTTGACATTTACAAGTATAATATAAGGGTCTGCCTGACAGGCTGTTGATGGCATGAGGTCATAACATTGCACCGTAATAGGTTGTTATCAGATATTTGACCACCATCACTGATCTGTAGATGGATAATGTCAGAGGCACAAGGTTGAGCTGTAGAATTCACAGGAAGTGACTAGGCCAGGAGGGAAATTGATGTTGAATACTATAACAGACGACATCTGACAATATTATTTAAAGTTGTACCAACTTGAACTTCACTCGAGCGTATGCACAGCATTTCGGTCCAAGGATGAATCTGGGTAGTGAGCTTGTTGTTGACAGCACATCCACCTCTGGCTGTGAAGTGACCAAAAAAGTGGAGATGCAGTCAAGTGTTTCGGCACAGATCCACATCTCGCATCAGGATTAGGAAGTCCAGCTGTTCATCTAGATTGGACTCAAAGCAAGCACTTGAACCATTTGGCTACAAAATCCAACAATGAATTTTTTTAGTCATACACAGGTCATATACATCTTCACATGTCACCTTCTCTCTGCTCTCATTTTTCCAACCAGCAGGATATGAAGCTTACAATACTTTCTCAAGTGATTGCACTTACAATGGGTAAGGCGTTTATTATCACAGCTAAAGTATTATTGTATAAGTATTACATGAAGACAGATCATTATTTAACAGTGTATGTGTTTGTTTTATCCCAGGTATGTGATCCCGATGAAGATCTTCCATTTCATGCTTTGGGCTCAAATCGAGCAACAACCTACTGTCTGGATTGTCGCCAGTACCATTGCAACCGCTGCAGCAAGCACCACACGAAGCAGCGATTCAGCACAGGACATGAGATGGTGGAGCTTGGGAAGGAGATCTCGAAGGAGATGATCAAGCGAGTGAAGACGTACTGTGATCAGCACAAAGACAAGCAGGTCGAGTTCTACTGTTACGACTGTCGCGTTACGTTCTGCATGTCATGCTACGTTGTACGTCACAATAACCACAAGTCATGCGACATTGCGGAGATCTCGGCACAGTTCTATGGCAATGTCGACGAAGATGTTGGACGCGTGATCAAGATAACAGGCGACTGTGAGAAGGAGGCTGAGTATCTTGAAACGCTTCAGATGAAGTTTGTTGACGATGTTGAGGCAGTGAAAAAGCGAATCAAGAGGGATGCTGATAAGCTACGAGAGTTTCTTGATCAAGAGGAGTTGAAGCTTCTTGATGATCTGACGAAGATAAAGAAGACAAACATGGAATGCATCAAGAATCGAATGCATGACATCTGTCAGCACATCTCTATGCTCAACAATTTCAAGCAATACATAACAGAGGTGAGAGAAAAGGCGACTCCAGCGGATGTCTCGCGTATCGGTTGTTCGTTGCATGACCGTGCCAACGAGCTGCATGCGATTCCGTATGACGTTGACTTTGTTTTGGACACCATCCGCTACGAGTCAGAAGATTTTGCACAGAAGTATCAGAGCAACGACCAGTCGAGGAATCTGATAGGCTGCGTTTCTGTGAAGCGACAGGTGGTCGAGGGCAAAGTCAACAGTCTGCATCAGAATCAGGGGGTGAATAATGAAGATGAAATTCCATCGTCACAATCACTGACCAATGCTTCAAGTGCAAGTGCAGAAGTAATTGAGGTCAAAGGTAACTGATTTTGCCATTCTTACCTGTTCTTTTGACACCAAACTCTTGTGCTTTAAGAAAATGTTTTTCCATGCTGTAACATGCATAATATAATTTGCTCAGAATCCACATGTGCAAAGTTTATCAACTTTGTGCTCAGTTAGGCTTTCTCACCCTCTGTTATGACTTGGGTTCAAAGCTCATCGCTCTATTCAGGAATCCTTGTTCTTTCTTGTTCTATGGGTACACTGGCATCCTTCATATCCTCTGTTAATTTTATCCTGATTTTGAAACTGACCAGTGACTCTTGCTGGCTTGACTTGATATAGCACTAGAGATTTAAGCGGGTTACCATGAAACTTCTTTTGTGTGACATTGACAGATTTAAAGATTAAGATTAAAAGATTTGCATTAGCCGTAAATATGGCATGTGCTTTGTACAGTGCAAAACAGTGTGACAATTTTTTTCTTGGTTAACATGAAAAGAATGCTTCAATTCCAACATCAATGGAAAAATTGACAAGACCAGCTTTGCTGCATTTCCAGAAGTCCAGACATTCATCAAAGTTACCAAAAACTTTTAGGGCAAAACTTGCACTTGGCATATTTCCTTGATGATAGAATTATCATAATCAAACTTTTGCGACCCCAGGAATATTAGTGTTTTAATTACAAATATTTTTTAAATTATCTGTGTGCTCCATTTTAACAGGATTACCAGATGGAAATTTTAACCAAAGTGTACTCTGCAAAAAGGAACTGCCAAAATGTCTCAACCTTATTAGTTAATGCCCAAAGGATACCTGGTAACCTATCTATCCATGTGCATGTTAAAAGCCTGTTGGTATGTTTCCATTTACAGAACCTTTGTGACATATGTAAATTCTCGAGTAGAGCTACTTAGGTCTCAAGTATGAATAAAAGTACTTTGGTTTGCAGTATGAGTACATTTACTTAGCAACCATACTTGAGTTGTACTTAAATAAGAGTAAGGATGATACATGTACCCTTCCTAGCAATTGGGGACTTTTTCCTTTTGCAGGTTAGACTGGTAGCTCGTTTGAGTACCGTAGTCTCTTTTCTCAGAGTAGCCCTCTAAGCATGCAGCAAGGGCGGATACAGAAATTTTAGAGGGGGGCTAAAATTTAGGGTCTTGGTCCGGGAAACCGGGAAAAAATTTTGTCTTCCATCCGCCGAAAAAACTGAATTCATGACCTTTTTTTTAGTCATCAGCCTCGAATTTTCTAAAAAAATTCCTTCTTCCATCCGCCCTCCACCCAAAACGCTGATGACCTTCTTCGCCGCTGCGGGGCTTGGACATACGAAGCTACTCGTGGGTGCCAAGTCAACTTTTCGGGCCAAAATAGCTGGTGAAAAATAAAGAAATTTCCAAATGGGGGCCGTGACCGGATTGGCCCCCCCTGGATCCGCCCCTGGCATGCAGTCATATGGTGACTGACTTCCAATGGCCATGCGGAAATGTGTCTGTAACATGTACGATTGTATGTGTCATCATTTGAAATTCACTATTTGCTCTTCTGCATATATTATGCATTTTGAAAACAGGAATTGGAAAAAACAGCAACATTTTGTTTCATTAATGTTGGTTGTTTACATTTATTTCATGCATTTCTTGTTAGAGAATTTTCAACGTACAAGTCATTGGATTAATTAACCATATGCAATAATTATTACTATACATGGAATTTTTTTCTAGCGGAACCTTCAGATGCAGACTCGGAGCAACCTTCAACGTCGATGCAATCACCAAAGTCACTGAAGTCAGGAAGTCTGCTAAAAGTGGTCAGAAACGTGGTGAAGGGGGCAGCAATTCAGGGAATAACTGCAGTGAATGGAGAACTATTCATTGTTCGAAAGCCAGAAAATGTGGCGTCAGCTCTTGCACCGTGGGTTGATGTTGAAGTCTATGACATAGCAACGTATGCCTGCTCTCGTCGAATTCCTGTTCCTGGTCTGCTCTATCCATGGGACATGGCATCCTGTGCTAGTTTTACCTGCCTCTACATCAGCGACTCTGGACTTCGCAGCATTCACAAAATCCAGCTGATCAACAGCGTGCAGAAGAAGTGGGCAGTGGACGACCAGCCAGGCTGTCTCTCGGTCAATCGTACGCTCAATGTGCTTGTCACTTGCACCCAGTCCCATCTCATCAAGGAGTACCGCACTGATGGCACTCTGATACGTGAAATATCCCTTGCTCAGCGTGACCTGAATGTCCCTCATCATGCCGTCCAGTTGGAGTCTGGTCTTCTCGTCATTTGTCATGGCTCTGGTTCACCTCCAAACCACAAGGTGTGCATCACAGATATTGATGGTAATATCATGGAGAGCTTTGGAGGATCAGAAGCTGCAAAGGTGAACCAGCTCTGTCGACCATCTTATGTCACTGTATTCCGCAGTGAGTATATTTTTGTTGCCGACACCGGCAACCGTAGAATTCTTCTGCTCACTTCGAACTTGGTCCGAGCTGGTATCGTGCTTTCCAGATCAGAGATGCTGCGAAATCCATTCCGCATGCTACTGGTCGATGACACGCTGTACGTTGTTGATAATTCGCAGTCAGATGGCCAGGTTCTTGTTTGTGATTATCAAAAGTGAAATGATTACTGGAAGTTTGGCTTTGAATCGAATCGATTCTCGTTTGATGATGCAATGCTTGTGCACTAGATGGCAGTGAGATGTGGACTGTGAAAGCTTAAACAAAGTTACAACAAACGAGCTGAAATTGCTGGATCCCGCTGGCCCCTAAGGCTGACTCTGCCTTCCAGTCCCTATAGGATAACTATAAACTGATCAGTAAGACAGATTCGCGCATGACAGCCTCATACAGTTATATTAGACTCTTGTTAAACTTGTTATGATGTTTTACTACTATATCATGTAATCTTTCTGTGTATGGTCAGTTTGAATTAGAAATGAATATTATTAATTTCTGCTATTAAATGTGCAATATGTCATGAAGATGATTAGTGTCACTTTCCTCCTTTATCCAGGCGTGGAACTGTCAGCACTGGGGGACGACAGTGACTGAGTTGTTCCGTGTGACACTCTTCCTTCTTATGCTCTTCAACTTAAATTATAATATAATGCTGTACGGTCTGGGTCTGAGAATTGTCAATAGTTCAGCAATTAAAAATTGATTCATTGTGACAGTCTGATTTATAAGCCACTTCTGGTGATGGCTCTCAACGATAGCATTATAACGAGTTTCCAGCATTAGAAGTGGAAATGTAAACATACTACTGAGAGTGTTTGCAATGGAAGTCTGTTAGAGGGAGTAATGCGCTATATAATTATTATTTAATATATACTTGCATATAATTATTATATTATATACTTCTAAATAGTTATTATATAATGTAGTACTTGCATATCCCTTCTTACCAACACACCTTATCTTCAGTGACTACTAACTACTTACGTTCCTCCTCGTTGCCTATGATTATCAAGTTGAGGTCTTTTAGCTAAATAGTAATGCTGCTGCTGCAGAGAATTGACTTCTGCTCTGACTTCATAGCTCAAATTTTCTTCCTTCAAGAAGTGGATCAGACTCGCTTTTTCTGTTTGACTTTTGAGCATAAATTATAGATATCTGACCCCTTCCTCTTGCGGCTGACTATCTGCACCTCATTTTCTCATTTTGATTTTCATTGTGACTTTGTATGTTACAAGTTTATTTAGTTACTATAATTATAATGTAGATTTGCTGCTTAACTCATAATTAAGTAATATTTTTCTTTTTGAAATGTAAAATAAATTTTGAATTTTATTTTTCAGTGTAATTGACCTGGAATATTAAAATCAGAGCTAACAGTCGAATCACTGACTTGTTCTTGTTTGACAATTTTATGTAGTATTAAAACTTTTAAATGTGTTAGTTGTTTGTATATTTTATAGATGACTTTAGCTAATAAATTATAATTAACTTTTGTAAAGGGTTAGAGAAGCTTAGTTGTACATATACATGAGGGATCGTAGGCCCGGAGCTGTCCACAAAATTTATGAGGCGCAACATGAGGAGGGTAGGAAAATGTAATTTTTGCGTACGTAATGTATGGATGGCTCTTGGGAAATCTGATTCGGAGGTGTGAAGAAATGGTGAGCAAGAGACTTAATTGCTCAAAGACTATATATGCAGAGGAACTATCACAGAGGAGTTCAGGGCACATTGTGTCCACTGTCCACTTTACAAAACGAGCATCTAAAACCATCAATTTTTGTTTTCGGTGTTGAAAAGGAACTCGGGGATCGATTACTGAAGCACACAAATACAAGTCAAAAGCTATTCTTGATATTATTATTTTCATGTGAAGCAACTGAACTTGTTGGATACTTTAATTGGTTTCTTCTATTAAAATTTATTTACACAACAAACAAGAATTTACATGATTGCACATCGAAATAGGTTTATGCAAAAGAGACAAAGACACAATTTACATTAATTACATAACTATTCAACTTTTGGTTTTAAATATAGCTATGCTTTGCAGTTTCTTTTCTATTGCAGTTTAGTGCTAGAGTTTGAAGCACCAGCTTTATGCAAAAATAGCTTTCTTTTTCTCCTATCCATGGAGTAAGAAGTGGACCGTTGATGCCTTGAAAGTGCTTAGAAATCCAGCCAGATAACGAAACCTAGCTGACCCTTAGTGGCTAGAACAGGGGCTGAGTAAATTTTGATCCCCAACTGTTTTAACCACACCAAGTTCTGGACTTCTGAAGTTCTGGTGCTTTTGCTCCATGCACTCGATCATGACCGTCGCCGCATTCGACCCTGGTCTCATTTAAAAACTGTCTCTATCTGTTGTGCTGTATGCGTTGTCCTCCATTATCATTAATTTCGCGCGCTTTTATCAATCTGATGGCATCCATCGCCTCAGTAGAGGTCTTTATAAACCTAGAAAGGAGAATCCATGCATTTTTTATGTTTGTCCAGAATGCACGCCCATATCGTTCAAACTGACTTGAAACCCCGCACCTATATAATAGACTGCAGGGTACTTATGGGTTAATTCATCTGATTTTTTTCGCATGCTGATATAGATATATCGTACCCATGACTATTGTTTATGTTAATTACCTTTCGTACTATTCGTACTATCTGAAACCTTGCACCTAGATAGAGCGATATAATTATACTATCCCTCGATCATTCCCGCTCCAAACTCCTCGCCCTGGGGCTGGGTGTGGGGGCGAAAAACCCAAATTTTCGGTTAAGGCCACAATTTCACGCCTATTCACATCAAATTAGAGGCCCACCAGGACCACACCACCTATCCGGATCCTGGGGCGAAAACCAAAGCACATAATTATATTTTTTGTTATTTAGCAGCGTCCTTACAATAATTATTTTTTTTAAATTTAGTAATATTCATGTCTATGGATTATATGCCAATATCTATGGTTTGAGCGATAATAAATGATTATCGTGATGGTTTGGTTTAATGTGTGATATTTATATTTCTTTGTTCGTCGTTTTAAACGCTGTAAATGGTGCACAGAAGTCTTTTATTGTTTGCTTCCACAAAGGTTATCTTCTTTTTCTTAGAAAAGTTTCAAAACCAGAGCCTTATGGTTCAAGTCGAGATTGCTGGAGTTTGTTTACCATTTCGTACCCCTCTAAGTTATTGGGGAAAACTGTGCGTCCATTAATCGTGAGTTGAGTAGGGCTGTCAGAATGTTAGTAAAATGCAACCCGAGCGTCTGAGCTCAATTTTAATGGGTGCTCGAAAGCCTGTCACTGTCAGTCCCTCAATAACAATGGCGACTTCAAAATAATTTCTGTCGATGTCCAGGCCATGTAAGATGACGTTAAATTCAGGATGCGTCCCTCTAAAATGACCTGCTTTGAATAACGATAAGTCTGAAGAATAAATGACTGATTTTAAGTGCTTTGGATGGTCAGAGTTAAATATTCTATTAGCTGTTAGATCCAATTTGAAACAAAACGTCTAAGAGGAAACCACTGCACGGATTTAAGTACAGGGGTTATATGCTCATATTTTTTATGTATTGCGAGTAGTTATGTCTCAGGCTAGGGTTGCAGAATGCCGAGGAAAAGGGGGAACTTGTCTTTCTTTGAAATTGTGTCCTCTGTTTGATAGGCAAAACCAAAAACCTGGAAAAGTCCTGCTTTTGAATGCTTGTTGCACTAGTTATTCTTTCATGACAGTTGTTAGCAACTTTTCATGCAAACGTTGAAGGAAATTATTCCTACAGTATGGAGAATGTTTCTTGTGAGAATTTCCATGTGTATGTTATTGTTAATGAGGATTTGCTGTAAGGAGTTGGCTCCTCAGATAAATATTGTGCATAATCAAGAAACTACAATTGATTACTTATACAGATAATTTTCAACATTTATGATAAAAAACCTCAATTGATTCTATATAGCTTTCCAATGTGACTTTGTTTCTTAATTACTTAGGAGACCTCTGACACTGCAGTGAGCATTCAATGTGTCCTCTTTATCAGGCCTGTGTCCTCCTTAGGCTATCTGTGTATTTGTTGCAGCTCTCTGGCTAAGGGCTTCTAAACTTGCAATGTGTTCAGCATTTTTCAATCATGACCTATGCTAACAGGAATTTCTTATATATGGAATCAATGTTAAGACAGTTCCTTAATTCATCAGATCTCCAGTGTTAAGAGAAGGTATCTTTTGCGAAGGATGTACTATGACATGAGTAAAATGCAGATGGGAAGGATAATGCTGTGAGAACTTGGAAGATTGATGTAATGGTGGACCCAGGGCTTTATGTATAAGACTCTATGTTTAATATGGTATCATAGAGTGAAACACTTAAAATTTATCTTGAGTAATTTAAGTAAATTCTGTTGATGTTCTGTGGATGCAGCATGCCAGGTCTTTCATTGACAGTCTTCGAGTTCATGTGAAGGGAGGTGGAGGGGGACAGGGGCTGATGAAATATGGTGGAATTGGAGGTCACGGTGGCAATGTGATTGTTGTTGGAAGGCATAATATGCACCTGAAGAAACTTCGCAGTCTATTTCCTACTCAACGCATTGCTGCCGCTAATGGTGACAACAGCAGGCAAGTAACTTAATACCTGTATCCCATCTCTAGTATAACTTTGTACCTATATATGCAGTGACAGTATAACATTGCACAATACAATCTGATAAAGTGCAACTGGGATTTGAAAAAGAATGAAGAAAAGTCGTTGTCTAATGTTGAATTTCTGTTGTGCCGCATGGTTCGATCTGTTGTTATAATTTCTTTGTCTGCATGTAACTGTTGCAGTGGGCGAATGCTGCAGGGACAGACTGGCTCCAATCTGGAGATTAATGTTCCACCGGGAATCGTTGTAAGGAAAGATGATGGAACCATCCTAGGTTTGGCATCAACTGAAATATGGATCATCTCAACTAAATCTGCTCAGATTCTTTTAAAATATGAATTTAGTTACCATTGGCAGTGTGCAAATATTATGGGTTTGCTTATAATGGGATTTTATTAATATGACTTTTATATATTTAAGTATCATATATATTATTATGTGTATTATAATCCAATTCTGTATCAGATAATCTTTAAGCTGCAGCTGTGTGAAATAATGGCCTAGTCTGTTGCAATTGTATTTCCATCAGGACATTGAAAGTCTCTTTGAAATATTCTTTACATCAAACATAGGTGTCTCTTACAAAGGTTTATTTTGCATTGTGATCATAAATTTTAATTGCCTTATTTACATATACTTACTGGTACACTAGTGAATGTGGAGTTGCTGCTGACATGTCTTTGTCCTGCTGTTTGCTTTGTCTTCTTTTGTCACCTGCTGAACCTGATTGGTGATTGTTGTTGTGTTCAGGTGAAGTGAATACATCAGGTGAGAAGGTGATTGTGGCAAAGGGTGGTCGTGGTGGTAATCCACTCAATGGATTCCAAGGTCAGAAGGGTGAAGCGCACAGCATCATCCTCGATCTGAAGCTTGTGGCTGACATTGGTCTGGTTGGGTAAGTCTCTCATTCAGTGAGCTGTCTTGCTTGTAGATCTTGTGTACTTTTCATATGTATCCGTTATGGCTTTTGAGCAACTCTTTAAAGGGGCATGATTGATGATTGATGAATGTTGGGTCACTTTAATTTATTTCATACCCAGCTCTTCACCACTATACCTTAACATCAGCACATCATGGCTACATTTCAATCAGTTAGGAGACTGATTATCAATTGCAGTTATGCACATATGTTGTCATTTGAATCACATGAACTGGACTTTAGTAAGTTTTCCATTAATTATCAAGTATGCCAAATCAACATAAAATATTTATGGTGATCTGTGCAATACTTCCAGTTTTAATTGTTCTCTATATGCTGTATTTTCAAATTTGATGATTTACAGCAGTGGTTCCCAACCTTTTTTGACTGTCGGGCCACTTTTTCTAAGTTGGAGGACACGAGGGCCACTTTTTCTTAGATGAAGGCCATTAGGGGGCCACAAGGCTAAAATTTAATTAACTAAAGGCGTATAAAATTGTTAGAATTGAATAAAAATAGAATGTTTGTTGCGATTTATTAACGTCCAAATAAAATAATTTGCAATAGAAACGAATTATATATTCTATCATGTCCAAATTGTCAGTTTTTACATATATTTTTCTTAATACATTGAGATGCTGCGGGCCATTTTTGTGGGCTAGGCGGGCCACTTTTGGCCCGCGGGCCACGGGTTGGGAACCGCTGATTTACAGAAACTAGATTATAGATGTCTTGACTTGTCTTGGTATCGCTATCTACACCCAAGGCTTTCATTTAAATTGCCGAAACTGAGTTTTCACAGGCACTGCTCTGAAGTTTTGTCAAAAAACTTATTAATGGTTGCCAACTCCTTGGCTGAAACCATGACAAAACTCTGGAATGAATACGTTGACACTGTATTGAATGCAAAATTGCGTGATTTATATGCACTATCTTGCCATTAGCTCAGACTTCCCTGACTTGGGTAGCATAAAAGCTCTTATATCAGTATAATGATTGCTACTTTTCAGTCACTCCAGTTCTTTCCTATCAATCAAATGGTCTTCATTGTTTAATAATGGCTGCATTTTGACCAGCTGACCTAATTTCATTGCTCACCATTCACTCAGTCATCAAGTATTTCTTTCTTTCTTATTAGACTTAAAAACGAAATGACACAATGACGAGTGCTTGTCTGTTCTACAGAATTTTTATTTTGGCCTTAGTTTGCTTTCTTCTCACTCAGCTGAAAAAGTGGTTTTCTTTGCCAACTTAATCACTGAGGCTGATGGAATTGCATTGAACAGTATGATGGAATGATTATCATGGAATTATTATTGTGAATGGTGATTCCGCGAGAGGCGCTATATAAATGTTTGTACTTATATGTATGTAGCAGTGATTTAATTCTGAATTGTCATGTCAACAGTACATTTGAAATGTATTTATTTTTGACATTTGTTAATGTGCAAATTTGTCATGTTTCAGCATCTCTGAAAGGTTCACAGTGGTGATATATATATATTTTTTTTATCGTAATGCATACCTATAGATATAAAATGCTTCTCTTTGTCTTAGATTTCCAAATGCTGGAAAGTCAACTCTTCTAAAGGCATTATCACGAGCATCTCCAAAGATTGCTTCATATCCATGTAAGTTATGAAGCTCATTTGAATGGTTTCAGCATCTTTGAGATGCTTCCCTGTTTTTTTCTAGTGACCCAAACATTAAGGCATGCTTCTATGAATTATAAATTATATTATTTGAGAATTCTATTCTAGTATCTATGTATTTTGCACTGTTTTAAACACCAGTGAACCTGTAAAAATGCTGCTTCATGAATGTATTGTACGATGTTGACATTGTTGCGTTCAGTCTTAATTTGCCCCAGTTCATGCACTCACACACGTATAGAAAAAGCATCAAAGTGTGGTCTCAAGGTCAAAGAGTCAATTGTGTTAGGATGAAACACAATAAAAACAAAATCCAATGACTTGCGTTCGTACTTAATTGCTGACAATAGAAGGTTGAAAAGACGAGTTGGTTGTTACCAAGTAACATTGCTGTTAATAATGATAGTAATAATAATAATAATTTTTAATTTAGCACGTGCAAATGCACTAAAAGCATATGTCAAGCAAAGTATTATTGGTGATTATATTACATGACAGAACCAACTTTACATTAGAATTTTGAATTAATTACATCCATTGTGGTTCTGTTTTAGAGTGCCTTGATTAGTGCATCATTAGTAATATGAGTCTAAAGATATTTCTAAGATGAATTCAGATGAGATTAGGTTCATCTAGTTGAACATTGAAAAGTGAGCAGCCAAACGATGTTTCCATTTGGAGGGAAAGATTAGATTTTACTTACTTACTTACACTTAAAACTATTAAAAAATTCCATTGATGTCTGCTAAGTGTCGTTTTGCTTTTGCATTATTTCAAACAGTTACAACAATTCGACCACAAATTGGAATCATCGAATACGAAGACTATCGTCAGGTCAGTTAAGAATCATTTCTGTTAAAACGTTTCTACATCACCACACCCTCAGTAGGGCTTTGTTGTGTAGTGGTGGAGTTTGGTGCTAGAGGGTTCCAAGTTTGAATCCACCTCAAGCCGCCTAGTAGGGACCTTGGGCAAGTCCTTCACTCGCAATTGCTCAGCGCGCTTCGGCGTGAAGATTCATTGTCCGCGCTGTAGTCGGTAACATTTCTGAGTTGAAATCTTGAAGGGGCGCTATAACAAGTGCACATACATACATACATACATACATACATACATACATACATACATACATACATACGTTTCATATCCACCGTCTGCTGCCGACATTTAACTGCAGAGATCTGATCTATCTAACAATTTACTGATGAGCTGCATTGTTTTCCAAGTCACTTTTAGAATGCTCATTGTTAAAGCTGTGTTTCCACATTGACGCTGAAGATGGGGTGCACCTCCATCTCCTCCCCTCTTGCTAGAAACATACTAGTTTCCACCTATGAAATCTATGAATACAGTGGATTGAATGAACTTGCTAAACCTTACACACTAGTCGGTCCTTGTCAGAGTTTTGTTATGAGTTGTATCTACTAAAAATGTTGACTAATGGTCCCTTAGAATCTTATCTTGCATCATCAATTTGTTAGTTTTCATTGTCTGCAATGTCATTACTGTAAAATAAAAAAAATATATCAAATAAAATAGCAAGAAATTATCTTTAAAAAGTTGGTCTTTTGCCAGTACAGTGGTTGTTGTGAAGAAAGGTTAAAATGATCTTCTCCTGGTTTGAATTTGTCCAGGTGTCAGTGGCTGATCTGCCTGGTCTGATTGAAGGAGCACATGTGAATGTTGGGATGGGGCACAACTTCCTGAAGCACGTTGAAAGAACGAAGCTGCTTTTGTTTATGGTTGACATCCATGGGTTCCGATTGAGTGCTCAACATGAACTGCGAACGCCTCTCGAAAACATTCTCCTTCTCAATAAGGTTTTTTTGTCGCTCAAACTGAAGATTTGTTGATATTTTGCAATTTGAAGAAGATTTTGTCCTGAGATTTAAATAGTCTACATGTCACAGAATGAACAATATATATGTATATATATATTATATATATATATATTATATATATATATATATTATGTTGTGATGGTAAGCAAAAAGAATTGCTAAGAGGAGGGTTAAATAGGAATCTTAAGAAAAGAATGGTCAAAACATTGATATGGAGTGTGAGGTTATATGACGCAGAGACATGGGCAATGAGAAAAGAAGACACCAAGCGGCTGGAAGCTTTTGAAATGTGGGTATGGAGAAAGATGGAGAAAATTAGTTGGACAAAGCATGTTACAAACGAGGAAGTGCTAACGATGGTAGAAGAGAAAAGATCTCTGCTAGATACAATAAAGATGAGACAAAAGAATTGGGTAGGACATTTGCTGCGAGGAAACTCACTGCAGAAAGAAATAATTGAAGGAAGATTGGAGGGAAAGAGGTGCAGAGGAAGATCTAGACAAAAACTGCTGGATGGGATGATGGAGAAGGGTTACAGAGAACTTACGTACATGGCACAACAGTGTGAAAGATGGAGACATTGGACGTTTGGACCTGCCACTTGGCAGAGAACCTGAAGAAGGTAATGGTAATGGATAATTGCATATTTATGTAGCACCACTTCACGACAGACTTCAGGACAGACTTGTCAGAGGCACCCCCAACCTGACACAATGAATCAATGACCAAGCAAAACGGTCTTTTATTAATTTAAAATGGTAATTTTAAAACAGTAATTTATTGTTAAGCATTGATTAGCATATAATTAATTAGCAATTTCTATGATGCGATTGTTTACACATTGTTTACACACAAAACGTCAATTGATATAGCTCCACTTCAAGAGAGACTTATTATCAGAGATAAATATCTGATCTCTTATTACTATCTATTTAGACCTACGTTGCTTACTCGTTCTTGCTGTTGATCATTCATCTAAAATATTTTATGGCTGACAATTTGTGTATAGCACCACTAATTAATTTATATTGCTTAATGGTTTCCTTAAGAATCATGACAAGTGGTATTGTTGTTAGGCGAAGACATTTGAGTTTTTCGGTGCAGCTATTAAAGCTTCGTCTAAGTTTGCAGAGTTTGGTGTTGATGATCTGCAGGAACTTGAGCTTTACAAGCCAGAGTTGATGGATAAACCCGCTGTTCTTGTGCTCAACAAGATCGACATTGAAGGTGCAGACACGATTCTTCCAAGTCTTCTCGATAAAGTTACACACATGAAAGGTAAATCTAAGAACTTTTGTACACGACTTCAAGTAACACAATTGTCTATATGACTGTACAGGGACTACAGAATAAAGTAGTCTAATTGTAGCACATATTTTAACACATCTATGCAGACTCTTCCATAGTCTTCCTCTCAGGCGAGAATAATATGATCGTCGGTTTGAAGGTAGTAAATATGACCTCAGCAATCTGTCAACAGCGTCCGTTGTTTTTAGTCTCTCGATGATGTGTATATGTGCTTTCCTATCATCCGACTCCGTCTCTCACAACAGCTGTAAGTGTTGCTTCAGTAGAATTAAACGGACTCCATGTTTGTTGATGCAACAATATATTGCACAACATTGTTGCATTTATTCATCCTGAAAATGCAAATTCCTATTAATGCTCATCTGACAAATCATCAGCTCTAGATATCTGAATCATGTTTCAATGTTTGTGGCATCACTTCTACAAAAACGCTGACGTCATTTTGTTGGCATTTGCAGGTTAATGTCCATTTGCTTGTTTTGTTTGTCTCGACTACGGTTCCAATCATCCAATCAAAGCAGAACAATAACACAATAACCTGTTTCGAAAAGTCAGGCTACATACATGTGACTTGTAGACAGAAATTTAATTTTTTTTCCTCAAATCAATTTTTAAAAACAGGATGTCGTTGTTTTAGACTGTCTTGCTGAGGTTGAGGAAGACTTTCGTCCACAGAATCTCGTTCGTTTCGATGAGGTTTTCACAATATCTGCGAAGAAGCGACTTAACACCGACCACGTCGCTAAACGTCTGCGAGACCTGCTCGATGTTTATGCGGACATAGAATTTGAAAGACGAATGGCTAAGGACAGTAAATCAACTGGTGCTCTTAAAATGGCTTTGACGGAACATTTTGGCGCAAATCAGGTCTAGTCAGCATCTAATTTCATAAGGTCATGGCAGATTTATTTCATGTCGTTTATAATCCTGGATCATTACGTAAAAATTCATCGTAATCCGAATGGCTCAATTGCTTTTGAAGAATGGATCCTGAAATCCTGAATTATTGAGACAATACCGAAACAATAAAATGAAACTCCACTAGAGCATCTTTGCAGGGTGGTTTAAATTAAATTTGCTTTAAATATCGGTCTTAGCTTTTATGTGACAAGAATTGGAGAGTGGTCAAAATGGTATAAACAAAGTGAAATTAAAGAAGAAGACAACAACGTAAGCATGGATAATTGTTTATGTATATATTCTATATAATATATTAATATATATATATTATATATATGTGATGTATACAGGGCCGCATTAAGGCTAGTGCGGGCCCGGGTGCTGGGGTAACTTTGCGGGCCCTTCTCTCAGTCTTCTGTCAGCCACTGGTCTACCATTGCAAAGTTCTCCCACACGCATGTAATTATACCGTGTTTACTAATGAGTTACACTATACAGCCAAGGGATACTTTTCATTTGGTACGCATGTAATTGTTTCCAAGGAAAAGTTTCCTACACTAGTAGGCCATGGATATAAGTCTACAATACGTGACAGAAGGAACGAACGACTAGATTCTTCAATTGTTATTTATATCTATAAGCCCATATGCTTATATGATCCTTCCAGTTGATTTTCTTCATTGTTCCCCACGTCGGTGCGGTGGCTGATTGGTAACACGCTGGCATGAAGAACAGAAGGAACCGGGATCTAATCCCGGTGGCCCCTTAAGGTTGACTCAGCCGCTACTCGCCAGATGGGAGTGTGAAAATGAGTAGCAGTGTCACTGCGCAGGTAACCTTGGGTTCGGCGGAAAGACCTGGCCACCTACCGCCGATGTATGGCAATTGCCACCTAAGGGCTGATGGCTTAACACCGGGGATCAGCACCGGGCCCAACGCTCGCAAGCGAGTATGGGCAAACCTTTACCTTTTTCCCCACGTCCACATTTCTCCAGTCTTCGTATGATTATTTTGCTTGCTCTCATGGTTCATGTCTCACATCCAAACAACACCACGTGCACTCCATGTCAATGTTTTATCATCCGTTTCTCTGGATTTCTGTTTCCTCTTTTCTTTTCAGTTTATCGTAACTCTTAAATTTAAATTTATAAGTTCGTTCTTCTTATTTCCAGGTCTAATAAAATATAGCATCATATTTCTTTTGCAGACTCCAATAATATCAAGGCAAACCGCTCTTTAGAGCGTCATGATCTTCTTGCACCAATTATCTAGGTCTAGGAATTATCGGAGAAGAGTAGGCCTACACAGTGAAATAGATTGAGACAAAGGAAGTGGGTGGTATACAGGCTGAGGGATGCACTGCGAAGAACGGTCATGAAGAAAAAATGAAGGGAAGCAAACAAGAGGACCACGACAGCTTATGCTGGATTGGATAATAACAAATGGATAGGCCTATGAAAAGTTTGAGGAAGAGGCATCGGACATTTCAGCCAGCCTCGGAGACAGAAAACTAGAGAAGAAGATGATAAGATATAATAGGCTTAAGAAATTAAGAGTTAGGCCTATCCAATAACAAGTCTTCTAACGTTAGTTCTATTATTATTTTAAAGAAGTCAGTCAAAATGAGTGACCTGCATGGCCTAATTTAAGATTTATTATTATTATTATTACATAAATTTATTACGCGCGCAAGGTCACACGTACCTAAGTGTGAATCTGAGGCGCGGAAAGATAGCCCATCACTGTTGATGCTTCCCAAACAGGGCCAGATTAAGGCATGTTCAGCATGTTCGCCTGAACAGGGGTCCCACACTTTAGGGGGCCCCACACATGCGGGAAAAAATTTCCGATTTTTAAAAAGATTTTAGCAAATTTCAACCAAACGACTAAAAAAGGTCATCGAAATTTTTGGCCGAAGATCCGCAAAAATTTTCCAAACAGGGACCCACATTTCTTAATTCGGCCCTGTTCCCAAAGATAAATTTACAAGTTACAACAACAATAAGTTCCTGCGATTTCCTGCGATGTATGGGAGAACTTTGCCGAAATTTCATCGACGATAACTTTCATTATTGTTGCAGTATTCTTGCTAAGAAATTTCATCATTTCCGAAAATGCGGGCCCCTAAAGCTGCGGGTCACCCTTAGCACCTACCTTAATGCGGGCCTGGATGTATAAATATTATAAATACAGTGCGGCTAGAAAGAGAAGCTGAAGCAATAAAAAGATGATTAGTTTTATCTGCTGTTCATTAATATTGATAACATTTCTAAGACGTCAGTTTAGTCGTTATCCAGCGTGGCGAACGGGTGAATGTGGAACGGTCTTTTCGTTGTGATGTGAATCATTTCTCCGTTTAACGATTCATCTTCAGTGAGACGAATAAACGCATCCGCAACAGTGTCTGGTCTGCAAGCACAAGCGATTAACGAAATTAAAGAGATTAAAGAGATTCAGGAGATTAAAGGGATTATTGATTCCGTCAGTTTTAGCCACCGTATCTATATATATACTGTTCTAAATGAACGTTATTTCAGTAGGCTAGTATGTACGTATGTATATGAACATTTATATAGCACCTTACAATACCCCACGCAGGTGCTTGACGTAACCACCCAACAGTTATTTAGTATTAAAGTATTAGTTATGCTATTGTTGCTGAATACTGCTATTGAGCAGGTGCAATAAACAAAAACCAGAGTGTATTGTTATTAAAAACTGTAGTGTGTGCTGAAAGCAGTCTTCGCTAAGTTCGCTTCCCTGTCACTTCTGCTACCCCCTTCCTTCTGCATTGTAAGGATCTGTGGAGAAAGGTTAAAAAATAGTTCAGTGTTGCAAATTATATGTGTGTACATGTCACGTATTATGACGTATATGATATAAAGAGGTATTCTGCTGTCATGTTACTTTTCATTTCTTGATTGCCTCTGCCCACTTTTGAATTCCTATCAACCATAAGTCCAGTTCAGATTTGGTCTTAATTCAAATTCAGATCATCTAGGTGTGGCGCTCTGCGTGTAAACACCGATCGTGGCTAAGCGCCTTCGTGAGATTCTTGTTAAGGCGCTATATAAATGGTCATATACATACATACATACATACATACATCTCCAGCTGACCAACTGATGCAGTTACTACGACTAGCCTTCTCACTTATTTACTTTGCTCAGCCACTGAGACAGACAGCCTTAGTAAAGAAATCTTGATGACTTGAGGATAAATATTATACCTGAGTAGGGTTTGGTACTTTCAGCAAATTAATGCCTACAATGATAGGCGTTGTACACACATGTGACATGCACTTACATCTATTGGTCTGCAGTGAAGACTTGTCTAATTGAAAGAAAGACAGAATCGGTATGATAACAATTATAATCTGATAACTGATTAGTTGACTAACTTAAGTGTACGGAGAATATGGTTTTCACATTGGACCATTGCCTTCTCGGTATGGCTACTATAATAGGCCTATCTTAGAGGGTGGCATTGACTGGGCGAGATCAGGTTTGGCTAATCGACGAATCGATCGGCATGCGATATGATTTTGATGAGGTTCGTCTATAGGTGTTCAAGAAAGGATGTCCGCAAACAGTGTCCTACTTTCGACCCCTCCCAATGACGATCGATGATGATGATGATGATGATGATGATGATGATGATGATGATGATGATGATGATGATGATGATGATGATGAAACATACGCGATCCTTGGCAGATCATTGAGCTTTTGTTGGTGTAGTTCACTGAAGTAGGTTTTCTCGATCTGCTTAAGGAAGGGAGTCTCAACAGCAGCGGGGCAGAGAGCGTTGAAACGAATGCCGTGCTGACGAAAGTTCAGCTCCTCCTGCATTTCAATACAGATATGACGTTAGTAGCTTCGGACATAATTTATTCTAAAATTATAGGCCTACGCCATATTATTATCAGATTCTGTCTAATTCATCACGTGTATAATTAAAATGACAACCATAATAATATACTTGGTTTCGAGTGTGCTCATGATCACTGCTTAGCGTGCTCACTGAGCGTGCTCTCTGCTCACCTCGTTCAGACGTGATTTTGTAGACTACAACTGCTGTTGTTGTTGCTGCTACTGTTGGTGGTGGTGCATATAAACATTAAACACCCAGCCTTATAATTGTGCGTTCTGCAGATTGATATTGTCTCTAGGGTTTTCTACTGTCGAATGATTCGCAACGAGAATGTAGGCTGTGCGTTCAATTTCATGCAGAATTCTAGATATTGGCAACAATATACAAGTAGACCCAGTGCATGGTAGGCTATAGATATAATATCCAAAGTGAAGTGATAGGCCTAACAATTAATAGACCTATCACAAATGGTAGACGAAAAATATAAGGAAAGACACACAATCAGAAGACGACAGAGAAATTGGTTGGATCATGCATGAGAAGAGATTCACTCTCATAAAAGAGAAGAATGGAGAGTGAAAAGCCAATTGGAAGACCAACACTGATGCTAATGGATCATATTATGAAAGAAGGTTACAGCAAGTTGGAGGACAGTGCTAAGAAATGAGATGAATAACGACATTGCAAGTAATCGACCTAAAGACTTAAAGACTTGTAACCTAAAAGGCACAGAACAAAGGATCGAAGAAGAAGTAGGCTAGATGTTTCTGTGCGTCTAGGCTACAGCTGGTCCGTACGTTTGGTCAACGCCATTGGGCTAGATAGTATGCATTCATTCATTTCAAGAATTTACATAGCGCCCTTCAAGAAACCCACTAAGAGGCGCTCCCAGTCCAATCAGGATGGCGCAAATAGATTTTAGGGAGCCTGTAAATTTGTAAAACACGCATGAATCAACCAAGAATCTCCAACGGGGGTGGGGGGCTATTCCAGACAGATGGACCTAATAGTAATCGCAATTAATCTCCAAATTTTTAAAGCGACATTCGAAAGCCAACTGAAGCGCAGCTGGCGCCAGCTTGTTGACGAACGCTGTGTCTTATCAGAAGGGTTGGCCAAAAGAGTAGTCAGAAAGAGATCGCTGTCCGGTTCACAAATGACCTACAATTAACTGAGAAAGCACGACGACACTGACAGGTTGAGTTTCCAACCAAAAGCTCCCCGCTAGAGGCAGAGCGAAGGGCTCTATAGCTGCGGCCTACACAATAGATATATAGGCGTAGGCTACTGGACAGCAGAGCTCACTTAGATTGCCTAAGCCGGAGCATAGGTAAGGAGACACATTTGTAGGCCTAGATATTGTTTTTAACTTTCTTGCCCATAGCCATGCAGACTTAATTATTATTGGATATATTATCTCTTAACTGTTGAACTGTCTGTTGGAAAAGCTGTTCCACAAACTTCCATTGAATTCCGATTGCGTCGTCTGAATTCAGCTACTATGCTATAGCTAGCCTATGCTATAGCCTATCTGCCTATATATGCTATAACCTGCTCTATAGCCTATGCTGTAGCCTATGCTCAAGGGCGGATACAGAAATTTTTGATGGGGGGGGGCCAAAATTTTGGGTCTTGGTCCAGAAAACAGGGAAAAAATTTCGTCTGGGTCGCCGAAAAATCTGACGACTTTTTTTAGTTATCAGCCTCGAATTCCCAATAATAATTTTGAGTTTATGTAGCCTAAATGATCTTCATAACACAGATTAGGCTACCTACCGCCCAGCTTCTTGCCAATCCGACTATAGCGTGTTTGGTTGCACAGTAAACCGGGCCCCAATGTTCAGGCTGCAATCCTGCAAAGACAACATCAGATTATGAAATTGATATAGCCTAGGCTATTATTCATTATTATTGGTATAATGCGTTTAGGCCAACGATTAACTAAGTTAGGCTACTTGATTAGAGAAAGTCATGACAGTTTGTGAACTTATCTCATCGGGCACAAGTTAAACACAGGCCTAATAGGCCCAAAAGACCTATGGCCTAGACTTTCCAAAAAATATTAAATTCAATCACAATTACAGTCGACTATATATATCCATCCCACCATCAACTTATGCGTTAAACGCATTCTTTTAGAGCGGTCGACCTGCTTCTTGAGCCTTCTTCAACTTCAAGCGCTTTCAATAACTAAATAGGCCTAAGTGCCGTCGGTGCCGAGCTAGTTCATGCTGAACCAAACTGATAATATTCAGATAAACGGCAAAAATCGAAATCCGAATGGAAAAGACGATCTAAATGCAATATGAACTTAGTTTTCTCCACTTAGGCCTAGCCTACATAGGCTAATTTCGTTCAGTCAGTAGGCCTAATTTGTTTTACATTGTTGAATGTTTAATGTTAAGTAATAAGGAATACGGTTTTGTTCTTTCACTGAAACTCATTATTGCGGTTCTTCCCGATGCTACATATGTATATAGTCTATGTAGGCCTAGACCTCCTAGATCTCGATGCTAGAGTGAGGTCGTAATCGTAATCTTAAACTCGTAACTTCCACAGCGCCCACAAACTTACAAAGTCAAGTCGCGGGAACCAGCTTATTCACAGGCGCTCTATCACAACAAAATCAATTTTATTCTAAATGGGCTGCAGTCCAATAAAATTTATAGATAGGCTAAGCAAGTTAAAATTTCACGTTGCTGAATTAATTTTTTACCATGAACACACGCATATCGAAATTTTTAACTTTTATATCAGAAAATTTCTTTCAATACAGAGTTTCAGCCAGGGGAGACTCTGCTTTGGGGAGACTTTATATCGTGATACCAGCATTAGGCAGTTGCCTGAGGCGTCAATTTCTAGCAGGCGTCATTTTCACAAAAAATCTGTCTAAACAATTTTATGTTTTTCACGTTTTTTAGCCATCGCCCAAAACTGATGTGACTTTAGAGATTTAAGAATACGTAGCAAAGCCACAAAAGAGCAAATTTAATAGTCAACGTGAATTTAATTGACATCGTTTCTCCTCATTTAATTGACTAGTCAAGAGGGCTCAGGTGGAGCATGGATCTCGGAACAAATTTCTATTCCCTCAGGTGCAGCAGAAATTCCTTTCCAGTTTCTGGTCCACCTGCGTCTCTAGATCCCAATGGAGCGAACTGGACTAATTTATTGGATGCACTGAACGCATAAGGCCTGCTGTCAGCTGTGATGGGAGAGAACTGAGCACCGGTGATGATGATACATGTATGCTGAGGCTAAGAAAACGAAGTCGATTACAATTCGTAATAATTATTATGCGCATGCATATCTGCTGCTTTCCAGGTTAACTCATCAACACTATAGACCACATTAACGGTAACTTGTGGTTAAACTGTTAACGTAGAGTTAACTGAGCGATTGTGGATCAGATTCCAGCAGATTACAAGATTTCTGCCTATACTTGCTGCGACCTCTATCCAACTCAGTCGGAATGAGTCGTAGGCCTACACTGCTTTAATATGTACATTATGTACACACATTAACCGTATATATACACTGCATTAGCATGTACATTATGTACACACATTAACCGTAGGTCTACAGTCTACACTGCATTAGTAATTATTATTACTAAACTGGCAGTTATAATGCGACTCTAGGCTATAGGCTAAGCGAAAAGAATCTTGCACGAAAGTGCGCAACAGGAAAGTCCAACGTAATAAATCTTGAACAAATGAATTCCGAGATTAGTTTTGAAGAGCGATTAGCATATGTTGAAAGTTTGTGAAAAAAAATCGGGCTGTTTATCTCATTGATATGGGCGGACCCGGGCAAATGCACGCTCTACAAATCTTCTATATATTGGAAAAATTCTGCTTCGATGAAGATCATAGTCGACGTCGGGATTGGAGAGATGAAGACGATGCAAGAAGAGAAGGCACGTACACGTAAGTAGGAGATGAATTTGTGTGGACTCGGGGCATAATTAGAAGGCAGACTTCAGAGACCAGGTCATAGTAGTATAGATGTAGGTTGAGCACTTCTCTATTCGCTGACACGAATTCTGCTCTGGTCGGATATGCAGTCAATATGGGCTGCTACTGCTAGCTGTTGCCGACTACAATAATTGTGTGCATTTGTATATATATATATATATATATATATATATATATATATATATATATATATATAAAAGCATGGCTTAGATTAGAAGGGACGAAAGGAGATAAGAATAGATAATACGAACCGGATACAGATGATGTAAGGACGACCGATCCCCCGTTGCCACCTTTGTCTAAACCCATCGCAGCCAACGAAGCATTCACGAGACGAATGCTCGCATTCTGCATATGCCACGTGATACGGTTCAATAAAACAGAACAACAACACACTAGATCTTAATCAGCATCAGGTTGGCCTACAGTAACTGCGAACAGTTCCCGGTTGTGAATGCTGCAGCAGCAGCAGTAATAGCTGGAGTAGTAGTAGTGGTAGTAGTAGTAATAATAGTAGTAGTAGTAGAAGTAGTAGTAGTAGTAGTAGTAGTAGTAGTAGTAGTAGTAGTAGTAGTAGCTGTGGTAGTGGTAGTGGTTGTGGTATTAGGCAGCAGTTACAGCAGTTGCAGTAATAACAATGATCGTCATTGTCAATGTCGGTGTCACTTATCATCGCCGACATTCTCATCATTTCAATTATCATTATCATAATTATTATCGTCCTCAATCAAGTCAGCGCATAATTATGGCGATAGTCAGCAACTGCGACTGATAATTAATGGTCGTCTGCTCCATACGAATACGTCCAAATCTGAGCAGGAAATCGGCTTCAAATCGGCTACATGTCTGTTAAGTTGGCCTATAGTGTCTAGAACTCTAGATTCATTAGAAGCTAAAAAGCATTCAATGTCGACATTTTCATTAGGAATTTTAACAATTTAAAATAGATGAGCAATGTTAACATAATTTTTTATTGATATTGACATAATGACAATTGCATGGTGTGTCGCCAAATTTGTTAGCAAGTTCAGGTGTGTCGCGCGCGGGAAAAGGTTGAGAACCTTAGACGAGTAAGCTTAGGCCTACGACGCTGATCAGCTAATTAAGAGAATTGATAATCGAAGGTGTCCATTGAAATTCAATCGACCGTTTATAATCAGTCATCGGTCAGTTCTTCCACTGCACTCGATTAAATCGTCTGCCATTAGTAATTTCATAGATTTCATCTGTTGACTGTTGATGTTGACTTACGATGTTGACGTCAACGCATTTCTGCCAATTGAATTCGTCCAAGATGGCGACCGTCGTCAAAACGATTTCCGGAAGTTGTCCGAAATGTTTCGTTGCCTTCTCGAACAGTTCTGCAAGTGTAGAACAATACGATACGTCCGTCAACCTCATTTCTACGGAGAATGCCAGTCCAACGCGTGGATAAATGAAGAGGAGGAGAGCGTTAAATCATCTATATTCCAGCAGCAGCTATAACCTACGTACAGTTTTCCTTTGGAATGAGCACTGGCATTTGTTTTTTGGTTTTACGGCTTATAATTATTAATTAATAATCTTGATTAATTATAATAAAACATTTCAGTGACGGTGATGATTCGCGAGATAGAACGTCTAAAATAGAAGCATAATTATGAAGCGCTAGCCTTGAGCACATGCCTTATGGACCTAGGCCAACAGCATAGGTGCAATCACGTCCTAAAAGTTGGGGGGACCATAATGAATCACGTCCTAAAAGTTGGGGACCATAATAATAAAGTTAGGGGACCACTCAAAAGTTGGGGGGACGCGTCCCGTGGGTCCCAAAGGGTGGTTGCGCCTATGGCCAACTCAAAAGTTGGGGGGACGTACATAATCATAATAGTCATTACTGCTATATAAATATATAAAATAAAATAAACTGAATTAGAGTAAACAAATTACGAACTATAGACCTATGGACTAAGCCTATAATTATGTGAATTTGTTTTTGTACTTTTTACATCTTCGTCCTGAGTTGAATCGCACCGTACAAAGATTAACTGTTTGTCACTGAAGTCCTTTCGAAGGTCATCAATCGAAGATTCATCTGTCACATCTGCGCAACAGACCTAAGCAATCAAAGCAATCAAGGCAATCAAAGCAATCAAAGCAATCAAAGCAGGTGCATTAAAAATATTCATGGTCAAGAGTGACGATCATGAGCTGATTCACACCCTCTGCAGCATGCGATTCAAGTGTCTCAGGTTGTAGGTCAATGAGAACTTCTTCCAAAGAGCATCATATATATATATATATATATATATATATATATATATATATTATAGTCCACCACGCATTATTCTCCCAGTCACCAGAGGCAGCTTCAGATATAGGGTCACGTAATTATATCCAATTATATCCATCATCCAATTAGCACAACAGTATTCGGATTGTCGCAAATAATACCAGGGTTTCTAGGAGACTACATTTCAAGGGTTAGCTCCATTTATATATTCCAAATATATAAACGGAGAAATAAAATAAATAGCAGTAATGACTATTATGATTATGTCTAAACAATTCATTTAGATAATTATTTGGTTGCAAAACTATGGATAAGATCAAGAGTGAAGAAAAAGGAATATCAGTGCATGAAATACGTAGGCCTATAAACAATCTGCGTTTCGCAGACGATGTTGATATCCTGGAGGAAGATGCAGCAGAGTTGGAGCATACAACACAGATGCTAAACGATGGAGCAAAGAAGTATGGATTATTCATAAACTTTGACAAGACGAAAACGATGATATCTGGCGACAAAGATATCACCCAGCGGATTGTGGTGGAAGGTGTACAGCTGGAAAATGTAGAAAGGTTTACTTACCTTGGAAGTAATATGACTTATGATCTAGATTGCGGAAGTAAAATAAAGATAAGAATAGCCAAGGGAACAGCGGTGTTGAAAGCAATGGACAAGATTTGGAAGAGCAGTGCAATCAGCATGAAAACCAAGATGGGAGTTTTAAAGACATGTGTGTTCAGCAGAATGATGTATGGGTGCGAGACATGGGTGATAACAAAAGATTCGCAAAGGAGAGTGTTAACATTTGAAAGAAAATGTTATAGGAACATTCTTAGAATAAGATGGACTCAGAAGGTAACCAATGAAGAGGTATATAAAAGAGTGGACATGACCGAGAACCTCATGCAGAAAGTTATAAAGCTGAAACTTGGATTGTTCGGGCACATTTGTCGAATGAAAGATGACAGAAAGATCAAGACCCTGATGTTTGGGATAATGGAAGCAGGGGTTATTTTAACGTGCAGCTGGACACAAAGTGTGTAGTTGGAAAAGAGATTTGTGCAGTTGAAAATCAGATCTTGTGCAGTTACTTTTTGCCTTGATGCGTGAACCGACGATAAGTTAGTGGTAAAAAGTTGGACGCAAACATGATAGAAATAGCCAAAGTGAACAAAACTGAACATCTTTGAGGCGGTTTATTTGGGTGATATTTATGTTCAGGAAAAGAGCAGGCCTGTTGAAATTTGGCGTGAACCATAGAATAGATAATTATGTTGATTACATGCAGTTTTCAAGTCAAGCATTAGACCGATACGGCGTAGGTCACCCGTGTGCATGAAGTAAGAGCGAGGAAAATGGGTGATGTAATCGAAGACAACTTAGACAAGGTTCTGCTAAAAATCACACATAGGCTTCAGACAGAAGCATTTGCAGTAGGCAGCACTGTAGGCAAAATGTATGGGCGCAAGGCCTGCTGTAGGTTGATATCCTGATAAAGTTGTAAAGGCCGGGGTTATCCTTCATACCATAATGACAATTTCTTGGCCATCGTATATTCTACTTTCTCCTACTTTTGCCGCTTGCTCTGACAAGCTGAAGAAGGAGGGGACGTACATGTAGGGGAGACCGGGGCTGGTTGCAACATGTATTGGTTGCAGCACCATCGATATTTCGCCGGTACATAATAGCAACTCAAAATTAAGCAAACTATTTTGTAAAGAATACATTTTAGGCCACTGTGTCCTAATTTCTTAGCAGGCAATTGATTAAGACTACCGGGAAAAAAATTCATTTTTGGCAATCGAAAGTAAATTTTTTTCTTCTTTTTTTCGTTACGTAACCGAATGTTTTGAAGAAATATTTTTCGCTTTGGTTTTATAAGTTGGACAAGTAATTAAGCTTGAAAATGCATTTATTCATTTTCTTTATAATCAGCGCCGTCGAAATTTTGTTCCATAACACTGTCCAGGCATTGCTTCGGGGTTGGTTGCAACATTTTTTTCGGGGATGGTTGCAACATGTTGTAACCAACCCATACATTTATTTCAATAAGCCGCTTTTATTGTTGGCCTGCTCGTCGCAGTTAGAGCACATTGTGCCACATTGTATTAAAGTATTACAGGCTATATGCATTCTATAAATTGGTACACTGATTGAATAATTAAGCCACGTACGTTACATGCTCTAATCAATTGACCTTTTTGGTCTATTTTTAATCTCTAAACTAACCACGATGATGAGAAATTGTTAGCGAAAACTGATTGCGGTTCTGTTAGTACAGAAGCAATGATCGGTATAAAAAAATAAGTCACTGATAGTGGTGCTAGTCTTGGACTGTCAAAATCACAAATTTACTTATTTAGATAACCAAAATCAATTGCTGACTATTTGCTGATGGTTGGTGTCATGTGTAATGGGTTATTTTGGAAGCAAGTGAACTTGTTGTATTTACCAACATGCCACTAACTTTAATACCAATATAACAACCCAAGTATCTAACTGGAGACAGACGATGAAAAGAAAAGAATTAATCAGGCAGACATCCAGAATGAGCTAGCCTTTCAGCCACACAGGCTATCCAATGCATAGGCCTACATACATGATGTAGGATTGTAGGTCAATGCATACTCAAATTTTCTTGAAAATTCTCCATATATCCCCATATTACACGCACCCTTTTTGAGCTTATGTGATCCCATCCAAAAATCACCATCCTCAGAATCTGAAAGATACAATGTACACGTAGGCCTATGTTATCGAACTAGCATCCCGCACAGGGGTGTAGACTTAGATGGGATAGGATCGAGGAACGGAACCCGGAACTTGTGGTGGTGACGGAGATGCTTATATCTTATATCCCCCAAATATTTCAGAAATATTATCACAAACATTATTATAGATTTCTACGGTGTTACCCACTGCTTGTCCATAAGTATCAATTTTGATACAGATGACAGCCTAAACTGCCACCATTACGTTGTGTACTTGTGTAAATTAAAAAAATTAAGATGCAGGTATAGGGAGAATTATTCAATTCTTAAACCACGTCTCTGAGTACCAAATTATGATTGAATTTGTCGAGGTAACAGCCTAAAATGCTATTACAACAGTGGGCAAATGATTTTTTTCAGACAATGAACGAGAAAACAGACAATGAACGAGAAAAGAAAATTATGAGTATTTTTTCAAATGACAGCTTTAAACGCCAGATTAAAAGCGTACAAATGAAAAAATTAAACATTAAGGAGGAGACTCTCTAAACTCTAAAAACCTTAGCTGTCAGCATTTAAAAAAAGCAATTTTGCTCAGATGACAGCTACAGTGTGGAAACTCAGAAATGTAAACAATGGGGAGGGGCATTTATTGAAGTCTCAAACCATGCCTTTTGGCGTGAAATTTGTGAGCAATCTTTTTAAGATCACAGTCTAAAAGTTGCCATTATAATGCTGTAAAAATATTTAAACAATGGGATGGGACACTTATTAAAGTCCTAAACCATGACTATCAGCACTGAAATGATGAGCAACCTCGCTAAATTACAACTTAGAACACCACCAGTGCAGTGGGAAATTTAAAAAAATTCGAAAATGGGATTGGTACATCACCTTCCAAAACCCAAATTATACATGTAGGTGCTCGTGCATTGGAAATTATTGTCCTTCGGTCGCTCGTTCGTTTCCACAAACCCAGGACCAAGGCTGCGGCTATTTGTTCACACACACATTCTGGTTCTCATGGATGAATGACACCAGAGCTTGTAGCATATAAAATTTCCAGCAGTCGTACCCTAAGCCAAGTCATGGTGTGGTAAAATATCATTTACATGTAGGCCTAGATCGACAACGCGGCTCCTGGTTAAAACTGCTATTAGCCTAAACAGTACATATTCGTGTTGACGTGGGTGTCAGTATAGGCCTATCGATCAATAATGACCATTTGGGAGGTTTGCTAATGATATTTATCGGTCTTACATCGTATTTTTCAGTTAGTGGGTTTAAATTTGAAATTAGCTCAAAGATTTTATTTCTTGGGGAAATATCTCATCTTGTCTGCTAGCTTTAGCTTTAGCAAAACAATATCATGTTGATCTTAATTACCAGGGTTTCAGAGCAGAAAAGCAACATTTAGATGTACCCTTACATAGGTCTACTAGCGAAACTTTGGAAGTGTCCAGGAACATAGGACCATTTAACTTTATTACACTTAACAATCTTTCTGAGCTATTTCCAATTCCAGCAACAGCAGATGATCTGTATGGGATCTTTAAGAGATCTCTAGTCGATTAAGGATATTGAAAAGTCTAAGAACGTCTAGCTGATTTCATTCGTTAATTTATTTGGAGATTTTGCCATGATGAACTTTTAGTCAAAGTCAAACATTGTCATAACAATTGATTTTGATCTTTAATATGAATTTTTATAAAGTCGGAAAATCTTAATATTCAAACATCTAAAGCTCCAGTCGAAGGCCAAGCGCAAAGCACCAGCTTATTAACGAGCGGTCACCAAAATCTGCTTCCGCTTTGGGGGACAAATCCCTGGTCAAGGACTTTCTTATGTCCAGTCTCAAAATACGTCATTTATGTGCAGTTGAGAAAATTCCTTAAAATAACCTCTGAATGGAAGGCAAGAACAGAAGAGGCAGGCCGCATAAAGAATGGACAGATGACATTGAAGAGTGGTGTACAACAGATTTGCAGAATTTATATCATGCAGCTCAGAACAGAATGGAATGGAGAGACATTATGAGGAGGGCATCGGACTCCTACGGGCACTGTGCCCATGGTTACTGAATGAATGAATGAAAACTATTGTTATTCCCACTTATTCTACCAAAGTTACGCATCTGCAGGTTGCAAGGGACAAATTTATGCTCCTCAGTTTCGACCGGATTGCTATCGTGATCGCAATCTCAAAATAGCTAAAGCGTAGCTTAAATTTCTATGCGCGGGGCACCAGCTTATCCACGAGCGATGCATCTTATTAGAGGGCTTCCAAAGCTTTGGTTGAACCACTGTAGCCTATAGTCTGTTGTTGGTTGTGACATACTGAGTTGCAACTTGAAACGAGGCAATAAGAGACTTTACATACCTTGGCACCTTTCAGTAGAAGCGCCTTACAGCTTGCCTTCCCAATACCACCGGCTCCTCCGACTACGACTGCCACCTTTCCCTCAATAAGCATGACTTCATTCGTGTCCGATCAGAGAGGAATTGTCACGATGAGGAGAAGTGTTTTGGTTCGCAGAGGACCAATGAATGTGGGCGTCTCATTTCGAAAGCTGTACTTCGATCCTTCTAATTTGATGAAAGACAGACCTTTGCACAACTATAGCTCAGCTGTCTTGTTGTCAGATATAGACGACAGGCAGGCTGATGGGCCAGCCCGGGCGAAGAAGACTAGGCCTTTAATATGTATGTAGCCTATGTGCATGCTGATGTACTATGCAATAATTTTTCCTTCATAACTGGACCATGTACATAATTATACGTTACATACGCCTAGGTCTGTTTATACATGTCTTATTAATGTCTTATTAATTATTTAAGATAATTAATTAATTATAAGCCGTTAAACCACAAAACAAATGCCAGTGCTCATATGCATGCACATAAACCTTCATGTATATAGGCCTATCCAAGTATAATTATACACATGCATAGGCTTACTAGAGGAAGACCCAGAACAACGTGGCTCGGGATGATAAAATTAATGAAGACTTAACTGGGCTGGGTATGAATGTGAACATGGCCATCACTGTGGCTGAGAATCGGACACGATGGACAAACTTGATTAACTCATTGTGCAACGCTCCCATTGGTGGAGTAGGCGACGAATGATGATGATGATAGGCTTACACATTGAGGGCTTTGGTGTCTCAGTGCTAACCCGATTTGCTTCATTTAGTAAATAATTCTTCAGTTTGATTCAAAGTCTTCAGTTCACTCTCATCAAACATTCCATGACATGGCACTACCAAAGCATTTCAACAAATACTCTAGCGTCTACCATTCCATATTACTCTCTGTCTCTCTCTCTCTCTCTCTCTCTCTCTCACTCTCTGTCTCTCTGTGTCTTTCTCTGTATCTCTCTGTCTCTCTCACTGATCCTATTGTAACTCAACCCGGCCCACCACGAGTGGCACGGACTATACTCTCACGGATAACCCTTCTAACTCAACGCATTTGATCCTGATCCTTTGGTAACTCGACCCGGACCACCACGGACTACTCTCACGGACAACTCTTCTAACGCAACGCATTTGATCGTGATCCTATGGTAACTTGACCTGGACCACCACGGACAACTCTCACGGACAACCCTTCTAACTCAACGCAGTGCTCGTGAATAATCTGGTGCCCCGCGCTTGACTTTCGAGTGGCGCTTTAGAAATTTCAAGTTTACGATTACGATTACGATCACTCTCTCTCTCTCTCACACACACACACACTCTCTCTCTCTCTGTCTCTCTCTCTCTCCTGCTGCCTCTGTCTCTCTCCTGCTCTCTCTGTCTCTGTCAATGTCTGTGTCTCTGTGTCTCTGTCTGTCTGTCTCTCTCTCTCTCTCTCTCTCTCTCAGCTTTTGCAAGCTGGTCCCAGATCAGGGCCTTTCGTCGAAATTCATCATATAGCTTTTGTCGCCGTTTGTGACCATCCATTTACTTCTTTTTCCCTGATGGGCATGCGGTGGTTGCCTGCTGCCACTATTACAGTGTCTCCAACTTTCCATTAGTCTATACCGCATCTCTATCCTAAGCAAACGAATAGCCTACATTCTAAATTCTGTTCTAATGCTTTTCATCCTTGAATATGATTAAATTTTTTATTAGTTGGCCGCTGAGAACTGAGCCATCTTGTGTTTATTTTCTTTCTTATTATTTTCCTCATATTTACCTTTAGATCAGTCATCCAGTGGTTGATATCTTTAGATCGGTCATCCAGTGGTTGATATCTTTAGGTCGGTCTCCAGTGGTTGTTACGCTGACCCGAGAACTGAATCGAGAAGAGCAAGAGTTGAAATCACCGCCTGGCCATAAATTAGGTACGAGGTTTCTGCTTTAACTGCGCTCCTATAGGCAAGACAGTTCTAATGAGTACGATGTCGGTGGAAGATGAAACGGCAAGGGAGAGGAGTGGCTACCCTCATGCGTACGCAGCAGCCAAGAAAATAATTAGACATCTACAACCCGTGGTTGCGTTATGGCCAGTTTATGGCTTAACTTAGGCCTACTCTTCTTCCTCCATTCATGGACTTTCTGAGCCTCTGTATGATCTCGTGAGCCATAGTTCGCAAGGTTGCGGCGGTGCATATATTTGCACAGGAGTCTGCGATGCGCAGTGTAGGCCTATCCTAATCCTAAGCCTAACCATCATTGCATTTGATATATCATTGCATTGATATAATATCATTGCATTAGATATAATATCATTGTATTGGATATATAATATCATTGCATTTGATATAATATTATTGCATTGGATATGATATCGTTGCATTAGATTTAATATCATTACATTGAATATGATATCATTGCATTTGATTTAACTTCATACAAGATCATTATTGCATTGGACATAATATAATTGCATTGGGTATAATATCATTGCGTATTTTTATTTCAAATTCGGCGGATTAAATACACTTCTATATGAGTTAATAATCAAATTGAATCTATAAATGATCATGGTTTTAGATTGCAGGTTTGGTTTAGTGTTATCAATGTGTTTAGTGTTCTCGTTGTGCTATTTTCTTTATCTATTCAAAGCTACTAAATTAATTGATTGGTCTGTCTAATCGCTCATTGGTTGAAATCATTTGGTTGTGTTTGTCCAGCATTTCCGCTCTGTACGTATAGGCTACCACAGAAGTGCATGGCTGACAACTTATGGCAGAACTTCAGAATCCCTGTAATTAACCTGACTGAACAATCTGCAGCTGCTTGCTTATCAGTCCTTCCCACTAATGCAGTATGGCAATCTGTGGCAGTTGTCCAGTCACTACTGATAAGAACGTTATCCAGACTCTTACCTGAATAATTATTGAGACAGCGATGTATGTATGTATGCATGTATGAGAACATTTTTTTATCCGACGCCATTTTAAGCAATTCACAATGGCGCTCCTGCACGGCTAACTGCATGATAGGAAACACCGAATAGTTGAAGGTAGGCCATATATCACTTGTGCAAATGTTGAACACGAGAGTTCATTCGTGATCCAACCCAAGTGAACGTTATCTTAAATTAGGCAAACTCCAACTAAGTCCAAGGTGAATGTTGCACATTCTGTGCACCAGACCTCCTCCCCCTCCCAATTTAGATAGCCTACAGCTGTAACTGCTGCTACTGGTGCTACTGGTGCTGCCAGCCAGGATCCACCTGATTAGACTGCAACTCTGCTGGCTAATTATTATGTTGATAAATCGATCTGAAGTTATCGGACATATTTTCCTGGACTGGATCTTCCATCCACCTGGAAAGGTCTTCCTCTTTGAAAATCACTTACATGTTTGAAAATCACTTACATGTACCTCGGCTCAATATAATTATGCAACGTCCGCTTCTCAATGCAGTCGCAACATTTTATGAGTTACACTGTTACCGGTAGAGGTTCGTATCAGCAGCGCTAATAGAGGCGCCTCATGAATGCATTGTTTGCTAATCAAAATATGTACATTATTATATATGCTTCATAAATACATTAACTAATTCATGCATACATATACACAGTGGCGTAACTACGGGGGGGCACGGGGGGCAGCCGCCCCCCCTCCAAATGGAAGGGCTGCCCCCCAGCTGCCCCCCAATCCCTGCGTTTGTTTTACTTTTTACTTTTACGAGTGATAAAGAATTAAAGAATGCTATAATATAATTTATGACTTATTTTATTTTTTATACAACTTCCTGTACAACTTCTTATAGGGTGGGTGATTGGAAAGTGGGACAGGCCACTATAGTGCACTGTGGGACAGACAAGCTAGTGAGGCTTGCATGCGTATTATGTCCAATACTGTAATACATCCAAAATCTAAAAATACATAGTCTATGGCAATATACCGATGCCGATGCACGCTTTAATTGCTAACGGTAGCCACCCCATCATTTTAAGCTGCCACCCCACTGCCCCCCCATGAAAAATAGCTGGCTACGCCACTGCATATACATATATAGATAAATACATATATACATACATACATAGGGCCTACATACGTACGTACATACATACGTATATACATACATACATACATACATACATACATACATACATACATATTACATACATGCATACATACATGCATACATACATACATATATTGCTTACATACATATATGGGTTCATGCATGCATAGACATACACACCCATGCACACTTACATAAAACATATACACCTGCATGGACGCACGCAGAATTCATACATGAGCACATACATAGGCTACATATATACGTGTACAATGTGTACATGCATGCATTCATACATGCACACACTTATCTAAATACATACCATCATACACGCAAATACATGTTGTAGGCCTAATCGAAATTGTTTCCACAGAGGCAATCAAAACTAAACAGCTGACCGAAAAGAGAAAAAGACAAGACAATGAAATCGTATTCAAAAGAGTTTCAAAGTTTATTATCATATAAGACAAAGAAATTGAGCAAATGATCACAAATTTCTGAAACAAATCAGGCCAACGGCTTTGTGACATCAAGCTGCAGTAAACAAGAAAACAAGAAAAGAGGCAAATAGACCAATAACCATCGATCTATGGTTACGATGCTGCAGATGTGTATGCAACACAGCTGAGGGGAGCCTCAATTCAAACGATGATCATCATGATATAATAATAATAATCGATCCCTTTAATTTCTCCTCTAAACAGTCGTCGTTTATCCTATCAATTTGTATATTAGGAATAAGACTCTTTTTGAAAGTCTTGAAAGAGAATACACTGCACCAACTATAAGGAACCCAAACACAATTATTGCGCAGCAGCTGTCTTGCAACAAGCTACCGTGCACATTGCGACTATGAAATTCCAGAACACACATCCTGGAAACATTGTGCTCACTCAATGTCAAGAGAACGTTCCTTGATGGGAGAGAAAAAACATACATACATGCATGCATACATGCATGGATGGATGCATGGCTACACCGATAGTGTTTCTGCACAGAATAACCCGCAGACTCAAAACCCACAGAGACTCAGATTGCCGCTGCTCATAATTGATGTAAGCGTACGCAGCTGTTCTCTGGTGCTTCACGTTTGCACGCTCATGTCTACGAATTAACAAAGCCTGAAGGGAAATTCGTTGCAAATAGTATGCATTCATCATGTCTAGCATATTAATGAGAATATCTGTGTTAATATCAAGTGATAAATACGTATAAATACGTGATAAATAGGCGAAGTGCATGCTGAAGAGAAAATTAGCATGTAGCTGAAGCCGCACTCTGTAAAATAATAATCCTAGGCTGACCGTAATTCAAGAAGCAAGAAGACTGTTTATAGCCGTAGCAGTTCAATGCAGTTTATACAGCGCTAACGACTTCGCCACGCGTTGCAATCTCAAACGGTTTCTGAGCAGGACCTGCTTCTACCAAAACCTTAGTTTATCAGCGCATACAACATATCTCAGCATAAACGTGTACCATATAACCTATAGTCACACCTAAGTAAGGAGGCTTAATATATTTTCAATTTTAATTTGCCTGCAGGTGAACATATGAAGTTATTCTAACAAATCAGAAATGCACGCAGAAGGCAGACCCAGTTATTATAGTACAATTATACAAGACATAAGTTCAAACTAGTCCTCTGCCATATAGGCACCATATATTCACAGGAATTTCAAATATTTTACTGAAAATTCTCTTGGTGAACTAACTTTACATTTTCACAAATTTACACCTGATCAACTTAATTAAACCTGCGCTAAATTTAATTTTTCAAAGCATATTAAAAGTAGGTCTGTAGAGAGAAATTTTGATTTTATTCGTCAATGAAAATCATGCATAAGTCAACAATTTCGACCAAATTCAATTCAATAGTAGGCTTAGCCCATAGAAATTGTCGATTTGTCAAACGCATAAGCTTTTGTTCTGACACGGTCAGAAACACAGGAAACCACATATAACATGTTTCGATATAATTATTGACAATGCGACATAGGTTATAATATGTGATGTCACATATTTGACAGTTGTAGATGTGAGATTTACTCCAAGCAAAGAACACATTCTCTACAAGTGGGTCACTTATTCATTAAAGAGATTTTCAAATCTCTGCATGTCAGACTTATTCGGTTTAGAGATTGTTGATCGATAGCCGAATATAATAATTACATGTTAGAAAGTAGGCCTATAATTATTATAATATAGAGAAGTCTTTAGTATGGACAGTAGTGAGATAATCTGACAGAAGCACGTTCAACAGGAAGTGCATTTAATACAAAGCGAGTCCTGTGAATGAGGTTCTGCATGAGGGTCTGCGTTTGCTATCGATCATTCAATGCTTCTTATTGTAATTCCATTTCCGTCTGATTACTGAAAAACTAGAAAGCAATAGAATCGAAGAAACTTGAAATGGCACACCATGCGCATCAGAAAATTACTGCGCAAGTAGCCTGCTTTGTTTGTCACTTCTGAAGCGCGCAGATAGGCCTACATGTATACATGAGCGAAGAAAGTGACCAGAGTGTTGGCAATAACGGAGGCGTACAAAGCATCACAAGGAACCCAATCTAAAAGCAAGTCTTAAAAATTACGCATACCGCATTTCAAGAAAATTATCTCCCTTCTGTTTCAGGAAGCCCGGGATAGCTTCAGTGAAGCATTCAGTGAAAGAATGTGTAGACCTAGTTATCATAACACGCAGTGACTAATTTTGGTACTACATCAACTTCGACACAATTTTGACGGTGACGACTTCATGGTCCCTGTCGATCGCTCTGTGACAACGCAGAGCCGTTCCTTTTCTGTGGTTGGTCCAACAACCTGGAACGAGTTTAGCCTACGTTAGCTGAACAGCAACTCTAACACTATTCTCAGTTTCATCAGCTGCTAAAGACTGCTTTTCTCGTCAGACCTGGGTAGGGAGCGCCTTTGAGTAGGAATCTTTAAGGGCGCTATATAAATTCTGATTGACTGATTGACTGATCGTCGATTGTACAGTGTTTTACCCAGAAGTGTCAACGTAAGCTTCGACAAATGCAGACAGGGGGAGATGGAGACGAGTTGAAACAGAGTTTCGTCAGGCGTCCATGTCAACAAAATGGCGGCGACTCTGATCTTTCATTCGGCGCGTTGAACGCCGGGATTTACGGTCAGCGATGGCGTAGAAGAAATTACGATATAATATTATAGGTACATATCGATTGCACGGCTTTAGGCGATGCAGAAACCCGCAGCAGTGGCGGCAGCACCAGCACCAGCGCCATCTATTCTAATTCAGGCTGCCGCAGGAGACCGACCATCATAAACCTGAGCACTCGATGTTTCTATCCGACCGGTGAATTACGATCTCTCGCCAGATCAAATTTTCGATTGTCAGGCGCCCGTGAGGCAATCTATTATTTACGAAGAAAATTCCCCAGCGCCGCAGTCGCTGTTCAAGAACGTTCTTGACCTTGAAAAGAACAAGAATAGCAAGAACGTTATTGGCCTTGAAAAAGAACAAGAATAGCAGGAACGTTATTGGCCTTGAAAAAGAACAAGAATAGCAAGACGAACATAGAAGACTAGGAAGGCAGATCACGCAGCAGAGCGCTCGCTTTGTTGCGATTGGCCGTCATTCGAGTTTATTATTGCAATAGCTTATCAATTGCCGCTTCAAAATTGACCGTCCAAGTACTTCAACAGCTGGATTGGTCATCTCAACAGCTGTACCAAAGGGTCATCTCAACAGCTGTACCAAAGGGTCATCTCAACAGCTGTACCAAAGGGTCATCTCAACAGCTGTACCAAAGGGTCATCTCAACAGCTGTACCAAAGGGTCATCTCAACAGCTGTACCAAAGGGTCATCTCAACAGCTGTACCAAAGGGTCATCTCAACAGCTGTACCAAAGGGTCATCTCAACAGCTGTACCAAAGGGTCATCTCAACAGCTGTACCAAAGGGTCATCTCAACAGCTGTACCAAAGGGTCATCTCAACAGACCGAGGGTCGTAATCTGGTAGAAGCAGGACAGACTTCACTCATAAATCACGTTTTAGTGAGAAATTCTGGCAAACTTTTACATAATGGCCTTAATGAACTTCAATCGTATTCAATGTAACGTAACACATATTTCTAATATAAAGACACCCAGAAAAATCTGGAATAATTCAAGTTACATCGATTAAGAATATATTTGGTTCACAATTAACTCGCTTAAACTACTATAGGCCTAATTGAATTGTGTAAATTGAACAGCCATTTTATAAATTATATTTCATTAACCTTTGAAGATGAAATCTAACTTAGATTATCTCAAATATCAATTTCGAAATTGTCAAACCGTTTTAGCTGTATTTTCAAAGCATAACATTCTGTGTAATGTTGTTGCTTGTTATGTTTCACTGGTGAGCGATCATAGAACCCATTACAATATCAATTTTGAATTCATTGCACATGAACCAAAGGACGGACATAATACAAAGCGTAGACTATATATATATATACATATACATATACATATATATAAAATGTAAGTTTTATCGTATAGGAAACGCTTGAAAAGACGATGCCTATATATTATATATATATATATATATATATATACTGACGAAAGCAGAAAAGTATATATGGTCATAGAGAGGACGTCAGCCTGTGTACACATATTGTACACTTATTGTACACATATTGTACACTTATTGTACACTTATTGTACACATATTGTACACTTATTGTACACTTATTGTACATGTAGGCAGGAGACGACGACCTCAGGAAACGCCGACAGTTCACCATTATATAGAAGACGGAATATGATCGACAAATATTTGTACAACAAATGCATAGATAAGAAAAGACTCATGCTCCTTGCTTGAGTTCATGCAGACTGCAAAATCGTTACATATATAATTATATTAAAGATACGCGATATATATATATGCATACATGTAAATGAAATGCACACATGCATACATATATATATTATAAGCATCAACACTCAGTTATGTACAAGTTGAAGTCGATTTGGCTTCGCTTTAGGTCTATATCACACAGTCGTTGTAAGACGACAATCGTCAGTAGTGTATAATTCTCTACAATCTTAAGTTCCTAAAATGGTCGCTGGATGGCGCTAGGCGACGTTTCTCTGTCCCAGCATCAGCAGCAGCAGCAGCAGCTGTTCCTCTCATCCTCCTTCGCCTATGGCCATCATCAGCAGCAGAGACTTATGTTGGATCATCATATGATCCGCCATCTTGCTGTGTGTCTGCAGAGTCGAAGGCTGAGGAGGAGGAAGAAGTCACGTGACATTCGCCGCCAACGCTGCACTGAATGATGTCGTCTGGCATTATTAGGACCGAAGAGAAAATGGCGTCGACGTCGTCGTCGTATCCACTAAATCCGTTCGTTCGTTCGTTCGTTGTTTCCTTGCGCTGGATGAATCCATCCGATCCATTAGCTGACCATTATACAAAGCCAACCCAGATCATCCTCCCCTTCCTCCTTCTTTCTTCCGCGCGACAGAAAAAGATATGTCGACAAATAGAATTAGTCTTCCACATCTGACACTGGCAGGAGGAGAAGGAAGCGGAAACAGAACCGGATACACAGAAGATACGTCACTTCCGCCGTAATTGATTTCAAATTATCGGCGCATCATCAGTTTGATGAAAGTCGATTTCTGTAGAAAAACTGTTTCGACTGATTCTGTTTCTTCGTGTGGCGGAGAGATACAGAGTTTGGCGCCTCTGCAGCAGACTTGGCTTCAAGTTAGAGAATTGGCGCTTTGTCTTGGTAGCACTGTGCGACGATTTCAAAGTCATGCGCAATGCTTGTGCTGCGTAGCCTCCCATGCAGCGGGAAACCCTCAGCAGCGGGACACCCTATGCAGCGGAACACCCTATGCAGCTGGACACCCTATGCAGCGGGACACCCTATGCAGCGGAACACCCTATGCAGCGGAACACCCTATGCAGCGGAACACCCTATGCAGCGGAACACCCTATGCAGCGGAACACCCTATGCAGCGGGACACCCTATGCAGCGGAACACCCTATGCAGCGGAACACCCTATGCAGCTGGACACCCTATGCAGCGGGACACCCTATGCAGCGGAACACCCTATGCAGCGGAACACCCTATGCAGCGGAACACCCTATGCAGCGGAACACCCTATGCAGCGGAACACCCTATGCAGCGGAACATCCTGCGATGTAGAAGCAATAAATAAGGCGGTATATATTATCCTGCGCAACGAAAAATCGTGTTGTATACGTTGATGAACTAATATCGTGGGAAAGCAATGTGCAGAACGTGCTGTGCCATTGCGGAATTATACTCGAGAAAATCGCCGCAGTGTGCCAATGCATGGCACCGTGTGGTGAGCGATTATGATGATATGGTGCTGCATGGCACCGATTGCTCCAACAATGCACCCTCCTGTGTTGCTACATGTCAGACCGCCACATGCTAGGGCAGCAGCAGCAAAGAATGTCGCTCTTTTATTCGTTTATAGCGCCTCTGCCAATCTAACTCTACCAGGCAAATGATATACATATCTATATATATATCATATACAATTATACACATATATCATTATACTCGTATATCATTATACTCGTATATGTGCATATAACCTGTCAACGATGTATAAATGGACAATTTGAGCTGCACTGGCGTCAAAACCTTCGTCTTTCATATTGGACGATGTTTTCAAGTATTTTTCTCAGCTAGAAGTAAGCTTAGACGTAGGTTTTCAGTTAACTTCAAGTGTGACGAATGTTTCAACCCTACGACCTTTGATGACCTCTGACGACCTCTGACGACCTCTGACGACCTCAGCTGCAATGCTTTTGAACAGAACGAGACTCAGCAACGACTCAATTAGTCCAGTAGAAGTGGAGTAGTCAACTTTTCATCCGCCTCCGCCTCCGTGATATGAGAAGCGCAAACTTCCTCCTCCCGTGATGGGAAGAACCGCCACTGAGTCTTTGTTCGCATTGACATGTGCATGTATATAATTATATATGACACAATTGTATTCGTACATATGTATAACATATGTAGACATACATATATATATATGACGTGTATATATATATATATGTACGGTTTGTATAAGACTCAGATTTGAGCTGATGTGTATTGGCGACAGTCTAGAAGCACATCTTGAGATATGTGATCATCATCATCATCGGCTATTTATTCTCGTTTCGCCCATGCAGAAGACCGAGCTGCCCCTCCTCCACAGCTGCCGCAGCCGGGAGTTCCTCCTTTGACCTGCGGAGGCAGATCATAGGTCGATGGTTAAGCGTCGTAATGACCGAATGAGGAGGTACTCATCATCAGCAGCACAGCCACTCAAGTGACGAATGAAACGAAGAAGAGAGAGGAGACGGAAGATGAGGAGGATGAGGGATAGGTGGTGGTGGTGGTGGTGGTGGTGGTGGTGGTGGTGGTGGTGGTGGAGAGGGAGAGACGGATGGGAGCGATTGGTTGCTGAGTGCTAATTGACCTGCCACGGCTGCTGCTGCTGCAGATGTCTCGATTGATGTGGCGACAGGACGGAAAGAGAGAGAGAGAGAGAGAGAGAGAGAGAGAGAGGGAGGGAGGGAGGGAGAGAGAGAGAGAGAGGGACAGAGAGAGAGACTGAGAGAGAGAGAGAAAGGCTGAAGGAGGAGGAGGAGCATGATGAAACTGGATCGTCAGCATCATCGTCATCATCATCAGCAGACGAATGAACCGGGTTATAGGAGTGGCCCTGAGCGCCTCCGCCGTCTGACCCTCATCATCATCATCATCGGATGATGAAGATGCTGATGCGGAGTGGGATGAGTAGGGCGCGTGAGGATGAATCTCCAGAAGGCACAGGTCACGATCGAGGCGGCGGACAGCCAGCCAAGCGTGACTGGAGGCGGCGACGGCGTCGGCGGCGATGCGTTGAGGAAGTAATCCTTGTATGGTGACTTGAAGAAGCACTGCGTGAGGACCATTTCCTTCGTCTGATCGACCAGAGGAACGATGTGCTTCTGCTCGTACTCCTCGGCTCCCTCGCGACGACATCTCTGTCGGATGTTGTTCTTGATGTCGTGAAAACACTTCATCGCCGTGCTGACCACTCTGATGATGAAAAAATATAAACAAGAGACAAACTGATTAGCAATGCCATTCCAACGACAATAACATCGCTGTAATTGTTAGCAGCAGCAGCAGCAGAAATTCACCACAGAGACCAAGTCAAGAACCGTTCAGTGAGAGCAAGCGAGTTGAAACAGATAGACCCGTGGATGCCCGCACATTTACTGGCAAGAGAAGGAACTCACTTGAGTTCTGTCTCCGTGCGTTCTAATGAGATAAATCACCCCCGGATATTTCCATCAAATACTCAACAGTCTACGAAAGTCATACATGTATCTATACGGACTTGCTTTGATGTTTTGGGGTGGCAATAAAAAATATTGAGAAGAGACTTTTAATTTAACAACAAATTGATTAAACAGCTTTCTATAAAACTTTTAATGCATCGATGCAACAAATTGGATAAAAATACCAATTTTTATAGAAAATTACTTGACTATCTGTTGAAGTTTAATTGTTGATCTACCAAGCAAGCTTTTTGCTAATGCTTTCAGTCTTAACTAATTAACGTTTACTGAACATGATGTTTAAAGTTTCAATGTTTACTCAATCTGTTGCTGCATATAAAAAAAACAATACAATGGAGCTGGAAATGGTGGCTAGCAAACGCGGATTTAAAAAAGGTTATTCTAAACGGTGTTGATTAGTAAAGTAAAAAATTGGCAAAATTAATAATGTGATTGGTTTTGAAGTGAGTGTAAAGCAAAGATAAACTTCTGTGCTCGGAGAAATGTCCGGTAGAATATTCCCTCTGGTAAATCTCCTCTCCTCAATTTCTAACTACTTTGATTTTTAACAGATTTCTTCGCGCTAAAACCCTAATGCTATTGACGATACGATCATAGGACAATTAACCACGGACAAATTAACACCCCCTCCGTCGACAATTACCCCCGGACAATAATCCTCCCATAATGAATGAATGACCAATCAGCTGCAACTAATTGATATGCATGAAACCTCTGTGCCAGTGTGCCGATATATTAATTACATAATTATGATAATAATACATAGTATTCGTTCAGTTTATATATTAATTTAGAGACATACGATATTATAAGCGAACCATGCAACAATACAGTGTGGCTTTAAAGAAAATGTCGATTAGTGTTAATGGGTTCATTCAACTTAAAAAGAAAAGTTGCGAGATAGGCCTACTCCACTTCTTCTTTTCGTTCTTTGCCCTTAGGCAGAATGTTCGAATGTCTGAGAGGAATGGAACAGAGAGGAATGGAGACCATTCTTCTCTGTTCTGTGCCTTCTTTTTCAGCTTCTGATAACACTGGACAACAGTGATTTTGCTTCCTGAACACTTTCAGTTGTTTCTTATGCAGTTTCTGCTGCTGATCACAAAAATCACCTTGAAATTGTCCCATCACGTAACGTTTTTGAGAAATCTTCAAATTTTCTATTTATTTCCATATTTTTCAGCTATAACGTTATAATATGCTTCGTGTAACTGAGGTATATCCAGACCTGCACTTAGGACAGTTTACATAAATGTTCGTCTTTGCTTAATAAATAAACTTGGGTCTGCATATGCATTAATACTGGGTAGAATCTGCCTGCAAAAGTGTTAAGCACAATTAAGGCCGATTATGAGCATACATGTAGGTCTCTACATGCATATCCCACTAAGAAAGTTGACATCAGCTTGTCTGTAGTTTGATGTCTCAGGTCCAAAGTTTAGTTTTGTCTATATGCTTGTAAATGCATAACAAATTAGCCAGCTTATTTTCAGATAAGCTTTAAACTATAATATATTTTAAGACGGTTAGAAGTTAAAAAAAATTAATTTATAGCGTATTGTAAATATATGCAATATATGAGCATTTAAATTAAAATCTTAAATGTTGTTTTTTTTCAAAAACCTTACGTGATACAACAATTCTGAGCACACCATAATGTTCAGCACGTCAAATTCTATAGAAAATAGTGGAAGATTTTTCGGAAGTAAAAAAAAATAATTTATAGTATATTGTAAATATATGCAATATATGAGCATTTAAATTAAAATCTTAAATGTTGTTTTTCTCAAAAACCTTACGTCATACAACAATTCTGAGCACACCATCGTGTTCAGCACGTCAAATTCTATAGAAAACAGTCAAAGATTTTTCGGAAGTAAAAAATTTAATTTATAGTATATTGTAAATAATATGCAAAATATGAGCATTTAAATTAAAATCTTAAATGTTGTTTTTCTCAAAAACCTTACGTGATACAACAATTCTGAGCACGCCATCGTGTTCAGCACGTCAAATTCTATAGAAAACAGTCAAAGATTTTTCGGAAGCAAAAAAAAAGTTAAAATTTGTTGTCCAGTGTAACCATCTTTCATCATCCAGTCCAACAGTCTTTGTCTTGGTCTTCCTTTCGTTCTTTTTCCATCCATTTTCCCCTCTATGACTGTTCGTAGCATCGAGTCTCCTCTGAGTGTGTGCCCGATCCATCTTCTTTGTCTTTCTCTAATTGTTTATGTCATCGATCTCTTTTCTCTGACTCTTCTCAATACCTCCTCATTCATTTTATGATCCCTCCAGCTGATTCTTTCTATCTTTCTTCATATCCACATTTCGAATGCTTCTATTCTCTTGAAGTCTTCCATCCGCATAGTCCATGTCTCTGATCCACATAACGTCACACTCCATACTAAGGTGTTTATCATTTTCTTTTTCAGCTCCTCTCATCTTTTCCTAATACAATCCTTCCCGACGAAGACAGTCAATAACACTGCAGCGCTCATTGTAGTTGCTAACGATGGTCAGGATCCTTGCGTTCATTGGTTCCAATTATTTAACCTAGCTGTTGTTGTTTGGTCATTCATTCACTCTTTCCATGTTAATGACTGTGTGCGCTGGTTTCGATTGTTTCACAAAATTATTATTGTTTCACAATTATTGTTAAAGTCTTTTATGCGTGGCAAGTCTTTCATGTCCAAAACCTTATTGTTGTTGTTTGGTCATTCTTTCACTCTTCAATGTCCATGAATGTATTTCATCAGTACATGGTTCTTTTCTAATAAGTGGTGGGTGTGGTGGTGGTGGTGGTGGTGGTGGTGGTCACATGGTTAAAGGAAGCCCAACTCGTCCAAAGAGCGATGCAGCTGTTAGCGGACGTAAAGAATATCACGCGGAATATATGCGGCCTTACACCGTCACAGCCCGAACCCTTCAAATGGAGAAATGTGTGCATACCAATCGGATAAATGCATTTTTATGGCGCAAACCATTGACACTGCATGCTCATCATCCATACAGCTCGTGCTGCTCGTCGTTCATTCGCACACCGTTCGGCTACGAGTCCACTTGCAGGCCCATCCATCCATCCATTTGTCCATCCATCCATCCATCCATCCGTCCATTCATCCATCCATCCACCCATCCTTCCATCCAACCATTCATCCACCCATCCTTCCATCCATCCATCCATTTGTCCATCCATCCATCCATTTGTCCATCCATCCACTCGCGCACTATTGCAGACAATGCAGAGAATACAATGTATAAGAAAGAGGAAAAGGATACAGAGTCAGACTGAGAGGTCGACAAGTTCCAGGGCTGTACTCAAGGGTATACACGCGGGTATACGGCGTATACTCATCTCCGGGAAAAAATGACAGCATATATACTCACCTCAAAAAGCGAGGGTACACGTGGATATACAACGTATACCCACCCCAGTAAGATCAAGTGGGTACATGCAGGCAAAAATTGTGAATGACGAAGGAAAAAATTAGGAAAGTCTGAAAGTAGAGCGCGTGTTACGTTTTTAAAAGGTTTTTCCCGTGATATACTTCGATTCGATGACTAAAAAAGTCGTCAGAAATTTTGAATTTTGGCGGATGGAAGTGGAAATTTTCCAGGAAATTTCGGCCGATGACTAAAAAAAAGGTCGTCAGAAATTTAAGTCGATTTTTTCCGGTGGCACTGCGGCAGCGTGTACTCACCTCAAAAGTTATGAGTACAGCCCTGTCGACAACTACTAAGTGACCTTGTAGTTTCAGTTTGGACACAGAGAAGCAATGGAGAATTACGTTTGGTTGTTGTGGTCAGACATTCCAGGTTCTCTGACCAACACTTTGTGAATGTCTATGTCTGTTATTCTCGTCCACACGATACCAAATTATTGTCTATAATAATTAGCGGATGTCCTGACATCATGTGAAGTTTTGGTTGAGATGACAAGCTAATGAATTTCACAAAAGCTCCAGGTAAAAGATTATGCAAATATGAACATAATTCTATTATTAAGAAATGGAAGAGAATAATAAAAGCAGAAGGAAATGCACTGGAACTGAGAAATTGTTTATGTAAAAGAAGAATATGGAAAAGCATATATATATAATTATATATATATATATATATATATATATAGAGAGAGAGAGAGAGAGAGAGAGAGAGAGAGAGAGAGAGAGAGAGAGAGAGAGAGAGAGAGAGAGAGGCAGTGAAAAGAAAGAGAGGACAGAGTGGATAGGACAGAAAAAGAAAGAGACATAGACATGGAGAGAGAGAGAGACATAGAAAGGGAGAGATGGAGAGGGGTGGATGGCTTATTGATGATTCCCTTCCGAGGTCAATCTATTGCCGATGGATTTATTCATTTCCGGTGGTTGCTCTCAGCGGTGGCAGACTGCGACAGATAACCGTGCAGCAGCAGCAGCAGCAGCAGCAGCAGCAGCAGCAGCAGTCAAGAAAGTAGGATGAGGAGGAGTCAGTGTGTCATGCAGTGTGCGTGTGTGGCTCATGAGAGATATATTGAGTACCGCTGATCAGCACAGAGACGCAAGAAGACGCCAAGACATATACTGACAGATAGAGGGCGGCAGAGAAGAGAAAGAGAGTTCGGGACGTGTGGGTGGAGGAGGCGGTCCGGGGAGAGAGAGAGAGGGGGGGAGAGAGACACCGGATGTGGCCATGAGGAGCATTCACCGGAAGCAGTAGAACAATGTCAACGGCGCTATCCGTATTGTCGTCACGCTCTCAACCGCCGCAAAGGACTGTGGGAGGAATGGGGACAGGAAGTGATGGAGAAGACAGGAAGAGCGAGGCATACAGACGGACGCAAGGAGACGCAGCAGAACGTACGAAGGAATGGAGCAGGAAGAGACGACGGACGAATGGAGAGAAAGGCGCTATATGAGAAAGAGAAACGGTAGAAGTGCTGCGAGTATAGTTAGGGATTGGATGGATGCATGTCAGAGTGATGTACGGATCTGCTGAATGGTATTTCAATAAACAGATTGGACGAGTCGTTCGATGAGAGAAAGAGAGAGCGAGAGATAGAAGGAGAGAGAAACAGATAGACAGACGGACAGACAGAGACAGACAGAGACAGAGCCTGAGAGAGAGAAAGAGAGAGGGAGAGGGGTGGCGACTGATGACTGCTAGCTACGGTTCGGTGGATCGACGATGGTTGGTGCTGAGAGGTTTGTTGTCGAAGGCAGAGACATGTATCATTGTATATGCAGCATCGCAAGAGAAAGCAAATGAAGAGAGGAAAGGAGAGACATGGGAGCAGATGGAAAATAGTGGACTGGAACGAAGCGGAAAGGAAAGGAGACGGAAGAAAGAGAAAGGAAGTGCAACGGTATACTGCACGGGAGAGAATTAGAGAGAATAAGAATAGGAAGAAAGTGTATAGTTGTGGAGGAGCATAGACGCAGATAGGAGAGCAGGAGGAGTAGAGAAGAGAAGGGAAGAGAAGAGAATGGATAAACGGAGAGGATGAAATGAAGGAAGGATTAGAGAGGAAGGAGTGAGAAGGAAAGGGAAGAAGGAGGTGGAGATGATTGGAAGAAGAGGATGGAATTGAAAAGTGAAAAGGGAAATAAAAAGGAAGAGGAAGAAAGTGGATATATAATATATGTGTGGATCTGTGTGTGTGGGTGTGTGTGTGTGTGTGTGTGTGTGTAAAGAGACAAATTTAGGATAGGTCTATACTATTGGTGTAGAGAAAACTCACGAAAGCAAGAAAGTCTTGCAAGAAATGAAAAAGCGGAGGAAATGGAAGAAAGAGGAAGGCGCAGAAATAGAAGGAAGACATAGAGCAAAGAGTCTGAAGGAAGTTGACGAAAGATGAAAGAAAGGCAGGAGGTAAAGAGTGAAGGTGACAGAAAGATGAGAGTAGTGATCATATAATGGAGATGGAAAGAAGAGAAATTGGGTGGTGAGCAAGCGCAGGAACAGGATTGGATTGGAGAGTAGATGTTAGGAAGAGTTAGATAGTAGGCAAGGAAGTGACAGGAATGGAGTGAATATAGGAGAGTAAAAAGGAGGAAGTGGAAGAGGAAGCAACAGGGAGGACGTGGAAGAGGGAGGAAGCAAGATGAAATGAGGGAAATGATATATATATATTATATATATATATATATATATATATATATACATGATGAGAAAGCAAAGAACGGTGATGCAACGGATCATAATTCCATCGTTGATGATGATGTGTGTAAGAGCTGCAGCAGCAGCATGGGTGAATGAAGACGCATTGCTGTTGTCCATTCACCTCCTGACGGTCAGACTGAATGTCTTCCCAGGGAAATATTCGGTCTCTTTGGCATGAGGAGACAAAAGTCACCTACCGACAAAAGTCACGTATACCGACAAAAGTCACCTACCGACAAAAGTCACGTATACCGACAAAAGTCACCTACCGACAAAAGTCACGTATACCGACAAAAGTCACCTACTGACAAAAGTCACCTACTGACAAAAGTCACCTACTGACAAAAGTCACCTACCGACAAAAGTCACCTACTGACAAAAGTCACCTACCAACAAAAGTCACCTACCGACAAAAGTCACCTACCGACAAAAGTCACCTACCGACAAAAGTCACGTATACCGACAAAAGTCACCTACCGACAAGCACTTCGGTATTCTTTGTTGACGACGTACATTCTGAGGTACTTGTCGATTGCTTCCGTACAAGTTCGAGTCGACTTGTTATCCGGCAGAAAACATTCGGCCATGTTCTTATGATCTGCTGAATTAGACAATCACACACAATCATCGACATTACAGTCAATCATTTTTGCAATAAAAGATTAACTAAAAGATGGGAGAGATGAGGTCATATGGGAGAAACTGAGATAAGATACAGCACTAGTACATGGTTATAAGTTGAAGGTCTGAAGGGGTAAAGTGACGTTGGGTCAGGTGGTGCATGGAAGAACACAAGTTATGCCATTCATTATCCTACAGAAAAGCAGGTTGGTAGCGTACATGTACTAGCGTCAATGTGTACTTGCATAGGCCTATCGGACCCGCTGTTGGTAGAATTCTGGCCGTTTTTCATATAAATTTTGTCATTCCAACTGATAATGATATCTATAATGAACCTTCATTTTTATTTCATGACTGTATGCCCCCAGATGACTTTTATTGATTCTCTTTGTACATGTAGGTCCGTTGATTTTAGTGCTGCCGATTTGCTAGTGGGTGCACAGCTATGCTACATGACATGGATTCAATCTCAAGCTCGTCATTTTATGGTGTTTATGACGACGCTAATTCTGGCTGACACTCTTTTAAATTGCCTCTGTTCACAATAGTCGCAGAAAAATTAATTAACTGCTGTTGTTTTCTCGACCAGAATGTTGTAAATGTAAATGTAAATGTAATCGCAAATTTATATAGCGGCTGTGTTATGGCTTCGACCCTGAGGGTGATATCCTTCACCACCGCTACTCCACGTTTATATTGCGACCGAGCCACCCGCAGTAAAGATCCGAGAAATTAATCTCTGACCGACCGGGAATCGAACCCGGGTCTGTTGTGCCTGATGTCCTCGTTTCTCGGTTTTATTACTAGTCTAAGCGGTAGGCCTGCAAGTCAGAATATGGTAAGTAGGCTAAACGGCACTTTTTGAGCACAGGTTGCCGCTTAGCACAGATGTAGTTGGGACCCACGAGAACATTTTAAGAAGGGGAGTCATACAAAAATTCCATTAGAAATCAAAATGGTGGCTTTTTTCAAAATGGCGTCCTGAGGCCAAGAAATTTTTATAAATCACTGTACCATCTCGTGTCTGGTGTCGTTTCTATATAGGCCGATCCTATAGACTTATGTCTTACTGGAATAACATGAATATTGGCTAAGAGCAAAATCAACGTAAGACACCAAAATTAAGTCAAAATAAGGTCATTTTAAAACAATCGAATTGCTATTAAAAAGCAAGAAATAGTTCTTCCTTTCAATTACTTGTTTATTAATTTCCCTGTGGTAGGCCTATATTGTACCCGTAGCTCAGGATGGTTAATGGTTATCACAGTTTTGCATGACGTAAACATTCCTCTACATTGACGCAAATAACGGCAAGGTTAGGATTCTTCTTCTTTAGGTTCTCTGCCCAGTGGCAGGTCCGAACGTCCAATGTCTCCATATTTCCCGCTGTTGTGCCATGTCTTTAAGTTCTCTGTAGCCCTTTTCCATTATCCCGTCCAGCAGTTTCTGTCTAGATCTTCCTCTGCATCTTTTCCCCTCCAATCTTCCTTCAATTATTTCTTTCTGTAGTGAGTTTCCTCGCAGCAAATGTCCTACCCAATTCTTTTGTCTTGACTTTATTACCTCTAGCAGAGATCTTTTCTCTTCTACCATCGTCAGCACTTCCTCGTTCGTAACATGCCTTGTCCAACTAATTTTCTCCATCTTTCTCCATACCAACATTTCAAACGCTTCCAACCGCTTGGTGTCTTCCTTTCTCATTGTCCATGTCTCTGCGCCATATAACGTCACACTCCATATCAATGTTTTGACCATTCTTTTCTTAAGATTCCTATTTAGCCCTCCTCTTAGCAATTCTTTCCGT
>OX457047.1:13826173-13853673 GCA_949752735.1 Lumbricus terrestris | reverse complement strand
AAATGAAATTCTGATCGCTGCTTCAGTGTTGCCTTCTTCCTGTTTGGAAGATACAGCCATGCACCGATAGCTCTTTTCTGATCATTATACGTTTACAATCGCCAGTATGCATGGTAAAGGTCTTAAGATATGTATGATGTGTCCATTGAGGTCAAGTCATCTACCATTCTACCATGAGAAATCAAATATATATAGACGAAAAATTCTCGACTCGGCTTTTGATAACTGAGCTTAGCTTGTGACTTTTGCCACCTCTAACTGGCTGCTCGAGAACAAGAGCTTCAAAAGCGATCAGAATTTTCCATGGGAGGAGCTTGAGAGAATTTTTCATAATCAGTGTGACTATATAATTATAGTCTGTTTACTATCGGTCATGCTACTTCTGGAACATGCTTTGGAACCAGTGGCGGCGCCAGGATTTCAGGTTTGGGGGGGCTGAAGCCCCCATGCCCTTCCTACCTCCCAGGGACGAAACCAGAAGATTTTCTTCCCCGGGTCGGTCATATTGCAACCACAGTAGGCGCGAAACTGCGAGTGCCGAATGCATGAACAAAGCACATACCGAGTATACGGGTCTGAGGGAGCGACGTAAGCTCCCCCAGCGGGGTCTGGGGCGGAGCCCCAGAAACAAACGCTTTTTTGGAAGTTGACATTGACTAGAGCACGTTACAGGCTCTTATTTGCTAGCTGTTTATGAACGATAAAGTCCTGAAAATTTTTGAATTTCCACATTGCAATAGTCACATATAAGGATGTCGTTTTTAAGAAATGGCTCATCATTTCATTGCTGAAAGTCGTGGTTTATGCGCTGTCTTTAAACACTTCTAAAACGGTGTCAACCGCTGCTCTTATGCGTATGGGACCGGAAGAAAAGCTGTGGCCTTAAACACCTCTAAGACGGTGTCAACCTCGGATCCTGTGCGTATGGGAACGAAAGAAAAGGGTTGGCCATAAACACCTCTTAAACGGTGAAAACCGATAAAAAAGGTCTGGCCTTAAACACCTCTAAAACGGTGTAAACCGTAAAACTTTAATGCGTACGGAACCAAAAAAGGTCTGGACTTAAACACCTCTAAAACGATGTCAACCTCTGCTTTTATATGTATCGAATCGCAAGAAAAGCTCTGGCCTTAAATATCTCTAAAACGATGTCAACCTCTGCCTTTATATGTATGGAACCAAAAGAAAAGTTCTGGACTTAAACACCTCTAAAACGGTGTCAACCTCTGTTCTTATGTGTATCCAAAAGAAAAGGGTCGGTCTTAGACACCTCTTAAACGGTTTCAACCTCGGCTCTTTGGCGTATGGGACCGAAGGAAAAGGTTGGCCTTAAACACCATTTAAACGGTGAAAACCGAAACAAAAGTTCTGGTCTTAAACACCTCTAAAACGGTGTCTACCTCTGCTCTGGCCTTAAATTAAACACCTCTAAAACGGTGTAAACCGTAAAGCTTTTATGCGTACGGGATCGCAAGAAACGCGCTGGTCTTAAACACCTCTAAATCGATGTCATCCTCTGCCGTTATGTGCATGGGACCGAAAAAAAAGCTCTGGCCTTAAACGCCTCTAAAACGGTGTCAACCTCTGCTCTTAAGCGTATGGGACCGAAGGAAAAGGTTGGCCTTAAACACCATTTAAACGGTGAATACCGACAGAAATGTTCTGGTCTTAAACACCTCTAAAACGGTGTCAACCTCTGCTCTTATGCGCATGAGACCGAAAGAAAAGCGCTGGACTTAAACACATCTAAAACGGTTTAAATCTAAAGAAAAGCACTGGCCTTAGACACCTCTAAAACGATGTCAACCGCTGCTTTTATACGTATGGGCCCGAAACAGATGCTCTGGTCTTAAACGCCTCTAAAACGGTGTCAGCCTCTGCTCTTATGCGTATGGGACCGAAAGAAAAGCGCTGGACTTAAACACCTCTAAAACGCTTTAAACCTAAAGAAAATCACTGGCCTTTAAACACCTCTAAAACGGTGTCAACCACTGCTTTTATGCGTATGGAACCAAAAGAAAATCGCTGGTCTTAGACACCTCTAAAACGATGTCAACCGCTGCTTTTATACATATGGGCCCGAAAAAGATGTTCTGACCTTAAACGCCTCTAAAACGGTGTCAGCCTCTGCTCTTATGCGTGTGGGACCGAAAGAAAAGCGCTGACCTGAAACACCTCCAAAACAGTGTAAACCGAAAGACAAGCGCAGGCCTTAGACACCTCTAAAACGAAGTCAACCGCTGCTTTTGTACGTATGGGTCCGAAAGAAAATGCGCTGGACATAAACACCTCAAAAACGGTGTAAACCGTATCGTTTTTGGCGTATGGGACCGAAAGAAAAGTCCTGTCATAAGCTTGTGAGAAAAACGGCCAACAGGGAAAATGAGGGTTTAGTCCCCCACCATGGCCCGCATGTTGGGAGAGATTCGCCGACCCACCCATTGACCAGTGTCTGGTCGAGCCCGACCCCCTGCGAAGGATTAGGGTCGATTGGTTGAAAACTGTGGCCGTGCATAGCTAACACACAAACAAACAAACACACAGAGTTAGCAAAATATATATTTGATACATATAGTTATTATCTGCACAAAAATGTTTTATGATTATGCTAATAGCAATAGGACTTCTAGGTTGACCATAATATATCAAACGTACATTTTCAGAGAGTGGTAGAATACCCCGCAAGAATTAAATTTTATATCGAGCAAGAGCACACACATTTTGAGGTGTGTAAGAGAAACATGATGCAAATCTGACAACTATATTGTTGTGTCCCATGTCTAGGACCTTGGGATTCGTCCATTGCCGGTGTACTGCGAGATTCTATTCGGCAGCAAAAGCTGTCAAAAAACTATCCGAAAATAGAAAAAGCCGTTATAGACATTTTCCGCATTTTGTTTTGGGGGGGCTAAGCCGCATTCAGGGGGGGCTTAGCCCCCCCTAGCCCCCCCTGGCGCCGCCACTGTTTGGAACATGCTTTGGAACATGCTTTGGAACATGTTTTGGGACTTGCTTTGGAATATGCGTTTCAACTCGGTGGCCTTTCGAGACACTTTGGCTGCGCCTGTTGCAGAGGAGATATAGCAATAGCTACTGCTTCCCTAGTTTATTGGAATTCCTGTTACTGGTGTTTTTGTTGAAGATATTAAAAGGAAATGATAGTTTAACAAATTATTATTATTACTTTATTATTATTATTATTATTTTATTATTATTACTTTATTATTATTATTTTATTATTATTATTTTATTGTTATTAATTTATTAGTATTATTATTATTAGTAGTGGCAGTAGTAGTAGTAGTGGCAGTAGTGGCAGCAGCAGTAGTTGTAGTAGTAGTAGTAGTAGTAGTAGTAGTAGTAGTAGTAGTAGTAGTAGTAGTAGTAGTAGTAGTAGTAGTAGTAGTAGTAGTAGTAGCAGCAGTAGTAGTATCATCATCATCGTCATCATCATCGTCGCCGTTGTCGTCGTCATCATCATATATAATGTGCTAAGTATACATGTATATGTGCATGCATTGTATGCGTGTACATGTATATGCGTGCCTGTATACTATATGTATGGATGGATGGATGGCACTTTCTGTATGGATGCACACTCATGTGGGATCGACCGATCCATCATATTTATTTTTTATATAATTTTATAGGTTACGTCTGCGTCGATGAGAAGCCTGGAGAATTTCCGCTTTACGACATTTCGCGTCTCATGAGAATCCGATCGATAGAGGAGGAAGTGGATGAATGTGGGAAAGGATTTGCAGGATGGATGAATGAATCAATGGGTGGATGGATGGGTAGATGGATGGATGGGTGGGTGGATCAATGGGTGGATGGGTGGATGGATGGATCAATGGGTGGATGGATGGGTAGATGGATGGATGGGTGGGTGGATCAATGGGTGGATAGTAACGAAGCAGCCGCGGATGACTGACAAGAGAATAGGTCTATAGCCTACACTCTACAGCCGCCTGCTATCGCCATTCTGGCATTATACATGTATAATATGCAACGATATTCATACAAAGATTATTGCATACTTATGGGTCCTAAACATCGATAAAGATATTATGTGTTCATAGATAGATATGATATATCTACAAGATGCATATAATAGTTGAATATTCTGTCATGTATTCAAGTGTTCGTGTATAAAGAACATTTTATACTTATATGTATATGCACACACATATATACATATATAATTATATATAGATATATATATGTAGGTTATGCAGACAAATTCCATTAGAATGATTAGACGTAGCCTATACATGATTATGCACGTAGTCTATATTATATTGCGTTTATCATCTGAATGTAACTAAAAGCGATGAACAATAATTATTACAATGAATTGATGGAACAGAAATCTTTCGGCCATATTGAACATTCCTGCTGCTGCAGTGGGGCATAGGGTCAGCGCCAGAAGGTGCCGCTCGAGTTTTGAGCAGGCAACGAGTAGGCCTATATACCAATCAGTGTAAAACCCCCCACCCCTGCCTCCTTGGCTTCGCCACTGCTACCAACGGCATCGCAGGTGGCGTCCGAGTGGGGCACGCTAAGAAAATATTTCCCTAAAATATCAATTCGTTAAATTTATTATTATCACATTAATGAAATTCAGTTGTAATTTCAGTTGTCTCCTTTCTTTGTTAGCACATGCAACAGGGTCTACTACTTATTGTAATTTAAAATTGATTTTACTGTTTACGATATTCTGACAAATCATAACTTGGGATTGGGGTGACTTTGCATTGCCGATTTGCCGTTTAATCTCATTCGCCTGTTCCTCAGTTGACCTGTATTGACATCTGTATTATGTATATGTATATACAATATAGATATATATGTAATGTATATATGTGTGTATATACGTCAACGTAATTCTTTGATAATTTATATGGCTTGAATTTATTTATTTTTCATTTTGCAAATTTCATGTAACTGAAACTGAAACTGACAACTTGAAAGACGCGCTATGAAAATTTTCTCGCCTTTAGAAAGTTTCTTATAGGTCTGACTTAAACTGAACGTAGTATATATATATATAGATCTATTTATATAATTATGTTATATATATATATATATGTTTGATTAATTCATCGACTTGGTATATATACAGATGTATAGATGGCAGCGTTGCACTCAAAACTCGAATGCATTTAAGCGTCGACCAAAAGTAGGCTACGGGCAGCATCTAAATGAGCATCTTAACTTGAAATAAAGTACGGGCAGCCTCTAAATCAGCATCTTAACTTGAAATAAAGTACGGGCAACATCTAAATGAGCATCTTAACTTGAAATAAAGTACGGGCAGCATCTAAATCAGCATCTTAACTTGAAATAAAGTACGGGCAACATCTAAATGAGCATCTTAACTTGAAATAAAGTACGGGCAGCATCTAAATCAGCATCTTAACTTGAAATAAAGTACGGGCAACATCTAAATGAGCATCTTAACTTGAAATAAAGTACGGGCAGCATCTAAATCAGCATCTTAACTTGAAATAAAGTACGGGCAACATCTAAATGAGCATCTTAACTTGAAATAAAGTACGGGCAACATCTAAATGAGCATCTTAACTTGAAATAAAGTACGGGCAACATCTAAATGAGCATCTTAACTTGAAATAAAGTACGGGCAGCATCTAAATCAGCATCTTAACTTGAAATAAAGTACGGGCAACATCTAAATGAGCATCTTAACTTGAAATAAAGTACGGGCAACATCTAAATGAGCATCTTAACTTGAAATAAAGTACGGGCAACATCTAAATGAGCATCTTAACTTGAAATAAAGTACGGGCAACATCTAAATGAGCATCTTAACTTGAAATAAAGTACGGGCAGCATCTAAATGAGCATCTTAACTTGAAATAAAGTACGGGCAACATCTAAATGAGCATCTCAACTTGAAATAAAGTACGGGCAACATCTAAATGAGCATCTTAACTTGAAATAAAGTACGGGCAACATCTAAATGAGCATCTTAACTTGAAATAAAGTACGGGCAACATCTAAATGAGCATCTTAACTTGAAATAAAGTACGGGCAGCATCTAAATGAGCATCTTAACTTGAAATACTGCTAAATATGCTGAGAAGAATTTAAAAGAGGAGACAAATGATTTGGAAGACGAGAAGATGGAAAAGGAAGAAGTGAATATAAATGGGAGGAAGAGGAGGCGGAGAAGGAAGAGAAAGGAAAGGAGAGGTACAAGGGAGGAGGAAAAGAAAAGAAAGGAAAGAGGAGGATGTCGAGGTGGTATACCGTTTCATCGCAATCGACGATTAGTCTGAGTGGAGACTTAAGGGAAGGGGAGTGCGAGGTGGGGCGATGGGGATGGGATCGCTCGGGAGGGAGGAGAGGGCGTCTGTTGTTCATCGACATCGATTATATATAATTATCGACAAGAGATGGCATCGGATGCTGGCACAGATACGGAGGATGCTCTGCTGCTGCTGCTGGAGACGACCTCGATGACGACGCGTAATTATCTGATGCCTGGTATTTGCCACCCTAACCACCCACGGTGACCCACCCACCCACACCCTTATTCCACCCCATCCATTCCCCCGTCCCTCGTATACCTCATCCCACTCAACCAACTACACTCAACGCTATTCCACTCGATCAGAATTCTACGCATTATAAAAATAATTCTGATTAATGATTAATTGATTTTAACTTCATCCAAATCAAGTAAAATTCACTCAAATTTAATCAAATAGATTCAGTCCGACTCTGATCCTACTAAGATTCCAATCTGCTTCATCTCACTCAATTCCTTCCTTCTCCTTGACAAGGAGAAGGAAGGAAAGGTCAAAAGTGGACACGAGGTTTCGTGAGTTATAGAACGGAACGAATACAACGAAAATACTTTTGTTGACTTCTGTTGTAAACCAATATATATATATATATATATATATCTTTCGTCGTTTCTTTGCATACTGTTTATAATAATATGACGATGATGTGAATCTGTATACATCATAATTTATAATGTATACACATTGGCTAGTAGAGGTGATACCATGTACCTGGCCCCTCCACGTTTTCTGGCCCGTCACTGTTTCTGGCCCGTCACTGTTTCTGGCCCACCACTGTTTCTGGCCCGTCACTGTTTCTGGCCCGTCACGTGACTGTATGACGTCATCTGTAATGTATACTCTCACTAAAGACCCATGTTTTTGGCCCAGTGGGTTATAAACCGTCACGTTTCACTGATCATGTCTTTTGATCTTTTGTTCTTTTGTATGATGATGATGAGATGCTGAAGGGGTGGGGAAGCGCTGGGGAAGGGGCTGGGGAAGGGGAAGGGCTGGGGAAGGGCTTGGTAAGGAGATGCGCGCGCCCTCCCCTCCCCTAACCCTAACCCTAACCCTAACCCTAACCCTAACCCTAACCCTCCCCCTCCCCCTCCCCTCCCCCTCCCCCTCCCCCTCCCCCTCCCCCTCCCCTCCCCCTCCCCATACCCCTCCCCCTCCCCTCCGCCATGCTTCATCAGCACATTTCGATTTTCAACACATGCTGCAGTGGCTTAAATACGCACAGTTTATATAGCGCCACATGCACTGTAAGACTATTTTAAAATTATAAGATGCCTGTTTCGATTTCTGTCGCTATGAGACGCGTACTATGTTTGAAATTATAAGAGATACCTTTCGATTTTCAACACCTGCTACAGCGGCTTAAATACCCACAATTTATATGGCGCCACATGCGCTGTAAGACTATTTTAAAATTATAAGATGTATGTTTCGATTTGTAAGATTCTGTTTTGACTTGTGAGGGATTCTCGCCAGCCATTTCTTTTAAAACGGTAGATTGGACGTGTACTATAAGACATGCTCGATTTGCAAGATTCTTTTTTTTGACTTGTGAGGGATTCGTCAGTCAATTCTTTTAAAACGGTAGTTTGCTTTGTAGGACATGGACTGTAAGACGCGAACTATTGTGAAATTATACTAACCCTCCCCCGACCCCTCCTCCAGGCTTCGTCAGCACATTTCGATTTTACAGCGGCTTAGCCAGCCCTCCCCCTCCATATTTCGTCAGCAACAGCAGCAGCTGTTGCACGCCCCACACATTTCTGAAACCATAATTGTATGACATCTGCTAGAGTGGGCACTCTCACAAAGGCACAACCCCCAACCCACATCCCCACCTCATCATGATTGGCCAGCGCATTTCGGCTTATACAGCAGCAGCAGCAGCTCTACTCCCCACCCATTTCTGAAACCTCTGCATTTCTAAAACGTGCGATTTTGTATTACAGCAGATATAGTGGGCACTCTCACAAACGACAGACTCCTCCCCCACGCCAACATCGTTGATCAGTGCATTTTGCTTGTACAGTTGTTGTTACAGCGTATTATACGAGCAATCAAACGCACAGCAAGTTCGCTTAACTCTTATAATTCCTACAAAATATTTTTACATGCAACTCTTTCTTCTTATTTGGTAATACTTATTTTATAAAAGTATGAGATGAACAGACGGGAAGGCTACATACACAGACAGGCACACAGTTTCTTTCTAATGCAATTCATACTATATTATGGCAAAGGCACTGGTCATTTCTTTTCCAAATATACAACAGGCTGTGATGTATTCAAACCCTTCTCGCTAGACGGCCCAACCAAACTTTCCTCTCCTTCGCTAGACGGCCCAATCACACTTTCCTTCCTTTCGACTTTCAATAATTCTTTCCAATTCTTTCTTCTGCACGGCCAAACACATTGCCAACAACATTGTCGATTTATGCTGCGCAACACAAACGCTTTCTCGCTAGGCGGGCCAATCACACTTTCCTTCCTTTCGACTTTCAACAATTCTTTCCAAGTCTTTCTTCTTCACATTCAAACACATTGCCAACAACATTGTCGATTTATGCTGCGCAACACAAACGCTTTCTCGCTAGGCGGGCCAATCACACTTTCCTTCCTTTCGACTTTCAATAATTCATTCCAATTCTTTCTTCTGCACGGCCAAACACATTGCCAACAACATTGTCGATTTATGCTGCGCAACACAAACGCTTGAACACACACACACACACACACACACACACACACACACATCTCCAACTCCTTCGCCATTGGTTCGACGCAAAATTACAGACCTTTGTGATAGGTGCACTCAATCAGAATTTCGTATGACGCCCCGCCCCACAGAGCCCGCACTATACTTGGCTGTCATGCGAGAAGCTCTCCCACATAGTCAATCAGAGCTTCGCAAAGGGTGCCTCCATCTCCCATGCAGATCAGTATTTCTTATATGCAATTGGCCTGCAAGTGACTTTGCAAATTATTTTTTAAAGCACTCAACTTTTGCTCTCAAGCTCGCAAGATATGCAAACTCAACCAAATAGGCCAAACTACAGCTCACTACAGATCTTACACACGCTAGCATATTCAACAAATATTTGACAATTGTATGATTTCTCTCTAGATATGCAAACTCAACCAAATATGCCAAACTACAGCTCACTACAGATCTTACACACGCTAGCATATTCAGCAAATATTTGACAATTGTATGATTTCTCTCTCTCTCTCTCACCCCTTCTCTTTCTCCATCTTCTTCTCCATCTTCTCCTCCTTCTCCTTCTCTTTCTCCATCTTCCCAGCCTTCCTGTCCTCCTTCTTCTCCTTCTCCTCCTTCTCCTTCTTCTCTTTCTCCTCCTTCTCCTCCTCCTTCTCTTTCCCCTCCTTCTCCATCTCTTTCTCCTCCTTCTCATTCTCTTTCTCCATCTTCCCAGCCTTCTTCTTCTTCTCCTCCTTCTCCTCCTTCTTCTCCTCCTTCTCCTCCTTCTTCTCCTTCTCTTTCCCCTCATTCTCCTCCTTCTTCTCCTCCTGCTTCTCTTTCACCCTCTTTCTCCTTCGCTGGCTCAGTCTTCTCATCACAGATATTGCGCACGATTGCTCATTCTCTTGGCTAGAAGAGCAAATCTTTAGCATCATTGTAAAATTTATCTTAACTCCTAGTGCATCAACTATATTACGCGCCAACTATATTTTATATTTAAGAAAAATATCTTGCTTTTTTAGTTTGTGAACATATCCGATATTTCGTCCATTTACCATGCATAAGACTTAAAGCGCCTTGAAGGAGTGGTAAGGGTGGTCATGCAAATAAATTACTGTCTGACTCTGTGTACGAGCGACAAAGATATTTAGGTCTTTTCTGTATATGTATGCAATGCCGTACTTTTTCCTTTTACCTGCTCGTCATGCAATGCAGAGTCGGGCAAGCATCGCATTTGTAGGAAGAAAATGAATAGGTGTAGAAGAAGAGGAAGAATTTTTCCGAAAGCAATTTGCATCCAACATATTGCACACATCCAACAAGTTTATAATATAAAACAATGATAATTTTAAATTTTTATTAAATTATTTTCTTTCGAAGAAAGGAAAAAGAGCAAAAAGTTATGTAATCAAAATTTTGCAAAATCTAATGCATCCAAATTTACTCTCATAGAGTCACAGCTGCTTTCGTCGTCAGCCAAGTAATTGACTGAGGGTGGTGGTGACGGCAGCGGCGGCGAGTTTGGTGCACTTTCCATCATCACACCAGCCCAAAAGTCACCATCGCATTCCGACTCCATAAAATTACTCAGAATATCTGAACTGTCGCTTGAATTTTCTCCCATATACCACGCTCCTTCCGGAAAATGTATGCTTCTTAGTATGAGTGTCTCCTCTGACGCGCTCACACAACTCCATCCAGAGCCCCACATGACATCTGTGGAAGATGTCACCGTTTGACTTGATTCGTCTATAAGAGAGAGAGAGCAAAATTAAAAATTATAAAGATATTGAAGTATATTATGATCATACAAAAGAATCTATGCTTGTGATTTATTAGCTATAAAGCGTATGAAAATTCATCACATAAGCTTTTAAGATCAGTATAGAAAATCTTTATATCGAACAATTTCCTTTTATATTGTATAGAGAATAAACTTACATTTCAAGTTCAAATGCGTAGCATTTGTAGATATTGTTTCTATCACATTCACATATTACATCAGACTGATCTTGGACATGCACATGCTTCAAGCCATGGCAAGGCCTCTTGCCATGTTTATGCTAACGGCCTTTTTAGCATTCTTTCCATCGCTGAAATCAGAAGGATACGCCACAGCCAAAATATCTTAATGCATGCTGTGCTGCCCAGCCCAACACAAACTAGGTCCGCAGGCCTACTCCATCAATATAATTGAATGTTTGTTCAGTACACAATAAAATTCAAATTGGCATGCCTGAACTACAATTCTCTCAGCATCTTCATCCGCGGCTAAATTCTTACATGCCTCCTCGCTGATCACTTTCATAGGATGCAAGACTTTTATCTGAATATCAATGAGAATAGACTTCCGCTCTATCTTTGGAGCTCAATTTCATTTCTTTCCTTCAAAAAGCGAATAAAACTTATTATTTTTCTTCTCCACTTCCAAGTATATGAATCTTTAAGCGGCTCAGATTCTCGTTAAAGAACTGCTTTAAAGTTAGAATAAAATTAAAATCTTTATATAAACGCTGTAAACAAAAATGCCTTCAATATATGACCTCGAAAGGGATAGGCAAATGTCATAAAGAGCATTATACATTTCCACTGAAAAAGATATGGAAAATAATGTGAATTAATTTAAAAGAAATAGTATATCAATAGGTTACACTAACCACTAGCTACACCGGCGTGGCGAATTGGCAAAAGCTGATCTTCTAGAGGAGCCGCATCTCCATCTTCTTGTGAATCAACCATATTCTCTTCACTCGTGTTGTTCTGTATGGCCAGCCAGTCCTGCAGCCAAGCCAAAGGCACTTCTTCCACTTCATTATGCAGAGGCCCCTCTTCTACAGTGCTGTCGGCTTCGCATGCCAATAGATTTTGAATATTTTCTGCACCAGCCATATTGCGCGTTGAAAATTTCTCTAGCGCTTCTAAAGCGCGATTGCCAGTATTTATGTATAATTTTGTGTGGGGGTGTAATTCTTTGAAAATTCGACCGCTTCGCGGCCATAGTGAAGGCATTTCCACTCTAAAGCATCCTATTGTGGTATACCATAATTAGTGCTAATTTATATAGCCTATAGCGCCATTATGTGGTCTACGGACCACAGCCTTGACTGGAGAAAGTTTTAAGCCGATGACCAGCGGCATGTGGTCTTTATTCGGACCTCAGATTACATCCTTGAATGGCTGTAGTTCTCAAGCCATGCCCGCTTTGACCAAGTTTCACAAAGGGTCGTTGAGTACACCGGTGACTGACCAGCGACAGATGCAGCTGCCATTAATTAGCGCAAAATTTTCAAAGAGCTTTAAAGCAACGCTAATATGCCATTACACAGCGAGTGGCCTGGGTGCTCATCCGTAAGCATTAGTGTGTGAAAAAGGTTGTAAATTAGAGTTGCCAATTAGAGATAGACTTTTCGTCTCCCACAATTCCGTGACATGTACAATTGTAATATTAGGCCTATATAGCGCTATACAGACTTAAAGGACAGATGAAATGGCGTAGCAGGAGCTGCTTAAATTTAGAGAGATGCCTGCATGTGAAGTTGCTATAGCATTCGGTTTGATTAAAGACTATTCATGGTTTTCAAGGAAAGCTCTTGTAAGAAAGAGGCAGATGGTGCTCTGTAACAGCCTCGTGCATTGCATGATGAATAGGTAAAAGGAAAAAGTACGGCATTGCATACATATACAGAAAAGACCTAAATATCTTTGTCGCTCGTACACAGAGTCAGACAGTAATTTATTTGCATGACCACCCTTACCACTCCTTCAAGGCGCTTTAAGACTTATGCATGGTAAATGGACGAAATATCGGATATGTTCACAAACTAAAAAAGCAAGATATTTTTCTTAAATATAAAATATAGTTGGCGCGTAATATAGTTGATGCACTAGGAGTTAAGATAAATTTTACAATGATGCTAAAGATTTGCTCTTCTAGCCAAGAGAATGAGCAATCGTGCGCAATATCTGTGATGAGAAGACTGAGCCAGCGAAGGAGAAAGAGGGTGAAAGAGAAGCAGGAGGAGAAGAAGGAGGAGAATGAGGGGAAAGAGAAGGAGAAGAAGGAGGAGAAGGAGGAGAAGAAGGAGGAGAAGGAGGAGAAGAAGAAGGCTGGGAAGATGGAGAAAGAGAATGAGAAGGAGGAGAAAGAGATGGAGAAGGAGGGGAAAGAGAAGGAGGAGGAGAAGGAGGAGAAAGAGAAGAAGGAGAAGGAGGAGAAGGAGAAGAAGGAGGAGAAGAAGGAGGCTGGGAAGATGGAGAAAGAGAAGGAGAAGGAGGAGAAGATGGAGAAGAAGATGGAGAAAGAGAAGGGGTGAGAGAGAGAGAGAGAAATCATACAATTGTCAAATATTTGCTGAATATGCTAGCGTGTGTAAGATCTGTAGTGAGCTGTAGTTTGGCATATTTGGTTGAGTTTGCATATCTAGAGAGAAATCATACAATTGTCAAATATTTGTTGAATATGCTAGCGTGTGTAAGATCTGTAGTGAGCTGTAGTTTGGCCTATTTGGTTGAGTTTGCATATCTTGCGAGCTTGAGAGCAAAAGTTGAGTGCTTTAAAAAAATAATTTGCAAAGTCACTTGCAGGCCAATTGCATATAAGAAATACTGATCTGCATGGGAGATGGAGGCACCCTTTGCGAAGCTCTGATTGACTATGTGGGAGAGCTTCTCGCATGACAGCCAAGTATAGTGCGGGCTCTGTGGGGCGGGGCGTCATACGAAATTCTGATTGAGTGCACCTATCACAAAGGTCTGTAATTTTGCGTCGAACCAATGGCGAAGGAGTTGGAGATGTGTGTGTGTGTGTGTGTGTGTGTGTGTGTGTGTGTGTGTGTGTGTGTGTGTGTGGTGTGTGTGTGTGTGTGTGTGTTCAAGCGTTTGTGTTGCGCAGCATAAATCGACAATGTTGTTGGCAATGTGTTTGGCCGTGCAGAAGAAAGAATTGGAAAGAATTATTGAAAGTCGAAAGGAAGGAAAGTGTGATTGGCCCGCCTAGCGAGAAAGCGTTTGTGTTGCGCAGCATAAATCGACAATGTTGTTGGCAATGTGTTTGAATGTGAAGAAGAAAGACTTGGAAAGAATTGTTGAAAGTCGAAAGGAAGGAAAGTGTGATTGGGCCGTCTAGCGAAGGAGAGGAAAGTTTGGTTGGGCCGTCTAGCGAGAAGGGTTTGAATACATCACAGCCTGTTGTATATTTGGAAAAGAAATGACCAGTGCCTTTGCCATAATATAGTATGAATTGCATTAGAAAGAAATTGTGTGCCTGTCTGTGTATGTAGCCTTCCCGTCTGTTCATCTCATACTTTTATAAAATAAGTATTACCAAATAAGAAGAAAGAGTTGCATGTAAAAATATTTTGTAGGAATTATAAGAGTTAAGCGAACTTGCTGTGCGTTTGATTGCTCGTATAATACGCTGTAACAACAACTGTACAAGCAAAATGCACTGATCAACGATGTTGGCGTGGGGGAGGAGTCTGTCGTTTGTGAGAGTGCCCACTATATCTGCTGTAATACAAAATCGCACGTTTTAGAAATGCAGAGGTTTCAGAAATGGGTGGGGAGTAGAGCTGCTGCTGCTGCTGTATAAGCCGAAATGCGCTGGCCAATCATGATGAGGTGGGGATGTGGGTTGGGGGTTGTGCCTTTGTGAGAGTGCCCACTCTAGCAGATGTCATACAATTATGGTTTCAGAAATGTGTGGGGCGTGCAACAGCTGCTGCTGTTGCTGACGAAATATGGAGGGGGAGGGCTGGCTAAACCGCTGTAAAATCGAAATGTGCTGACGAAGCCTGGAGGAGGGGTCGGGGGAGGGTTAGTATAATTTCACAATAGTTCGCGTCTTACAGTCCATGTCCTACAAAGCAAACTACCGTTTTAAAAGAAATGACTGACGAATCCCTCACAAGTCAAAAAAAAGAATCTTGCAAATCGAGCATGTCTTATAGTACACGTCCAATCTACCGTTTTAAAAGAAATGGCTGGCGAGAATCCCTCACAAGTCAAAACAGAATCTTACAAATCGAAACATACATCTTATAATTTTAAAATAGTCTTACAGCGCATGTGGCGCCATATAAATTGTGGGTATTTAAGCCGCTGTAGCAGGTGTTGAAAATCGAAAGGTATCTCTTATAATTTCAAACATAGTACGCGTCTCATAGCGACAGAAATCGAAACAGGCATCTTATAATTTTAAAATAGTCTTACAGTGCATGTGGCGCTATATAAATTGTGCGTATTTAAGCCACTGCAGCATGTGTTGAAAATCGAAATGTGCTGATGAAGCATGGCGGAGGGGAGGGGGAGGGGGAGGGGTATGGGGAGGGGGAGGGGAGGGGGAGGGGGAGGGGGAGGGGGAGGGGGAGGGGGAGGGGGAGGGGAGGGGGAGGGTTAGGGTTAGGGTTAGGTTAGGGTTACAAGAAAAAGAGCACTGGCTCAGTCCGCCTCCGTCCCCATCCGGCTATTTCCTGTTGTTGAGATTGATTCCATTTGGTTCCAGTGTGAAGAGTTGATGTTGCCAGTATTTCTCCTTCTGTAATATCTTGCTTCTTAGCTTCTTGATGTCACCCCTACAAAGAGAAATCTCAGCCGCAGCAACCGTGTCTATTGGAGTTATTGTTATGTTAGCTATTGAGTGGTCCGGTAAGGTAAAGTGTTTGGCTATTGGGGTGTCCTTAAGGGTTACTATATTAGATCTATGGTCCGTAAGCCTTTCGCAGAGTTGTCTCAGCGTTTCACCAACGTATTGTTTATTGCATACATTACATGTTATTAGATATACTACATTATAACTTTTACAGTCAAGCCTATTATTTATTTTATAGTGTCTACGTGTGTATGTACTACAGAAGGTGTCAGTTACGTTAATGTGCTTACAGGTTTTACATCGGGGCCCCATACATCTAAAGGACCCTCTCTGTTCACGTGGGCCAATAGGTATATTATTCTTACGTGGAGCTAGCAGTTCACATAAGTTTTTATTTCTAGAAAAAGCAGATATTATTCTATAGCCATTAAATAGGAAAGAGTCCTGAAGTAGTTTTTTCCATTCATAAACCAGTTTAGTCGCCAGAGAACTGTAAGGAATGACAATAGGTAAGATTTTTGTTTTATTATTTGTACTGTTGTTGGATCTAGGCCTGTAATCCGACCAGATGTCTAATTTAATTTCTCTTAATTTTCTTGTGTTATAGCCGCGTATTTTAAGACTATTGAAGAGAGTTAGGCAGGTTTGATCATAATCGTTTTTGAAAGAAGAGAGTCTTTTAAACCTTAAAACCTGTGATTTTACTATACCCATGAATGTGTGCGGAGGATGGAAAGACGAGTGATGTAGCAGCTGATGTGTGTCAGTGTCCTTAAAATAGACCTTAGTTTGTAGTGTTGTATTGCCATTATGCGTATGTTTGAATACTGTAGTGTCCAAAAAGTTTACCGCCGTGTCACTGTAATTTAGCGTAATTGTTATATCCGGTATTATGGAGTTGAGAAATTGCTCGAATTGTTTGAGTTCGTCTACTGTACCAGGCCAAAGAAAGAACACATCATCAAGAAATCTAAAAAAGTCCTCTGGTTTTATGTGGAAGCCAGTGCATGCCTTATTATCAAATTCCAGGAGATAGATGTTAGCCAAATTGGGAGCAAAAGTCTTACCCATAGCAGTTCCGAATATCTGGAGAAAGAATTTATTGCAGAAAGAGAAGTCATTATTCTTAAGAGCTATTTCAAGTAGTTCTAGTAACTCCTTATCAGGCCTACGTGGGTCAGGATGTTTGAGAAACATGTCCTTAACTGCTGCGATCGTGCGGTCGATATTCATATTAGTGTAGAGGGCTGTGATGTCACCAGTTACCAAGATGTATTTATTGCCTATTTTTATATTCCTAATTTTGTTGATGAAGTCATACGTGTCTTTGATGTATGATGTATGTTTGTTGGCAAGAGGTTTTAAGAAGCTATCAATATACTCACTTACTCTGCGGGATTCTGTGCCGCAGTCCCCCACAATAGGCCTACCCTCCGGCATGTTAGGCAAAGTCCATTTATTAGCAGGTTTATGTATTTTAGGTAATAGATAGAAGTGTCTCAATTTATCTGTTTCCCTAGCGTTAAGATACCCGTACTGTCTTTTAGTGATGTAACCCTGGTTGTAAAGATCTTCTAGGATGCAATTAATTGCAGGTATATTATGTTTTTGCATAGGTTCCTCTATATGTTTGTAATATTTAGTGTTATCTAATTGTCTATGGGCCTCCGTGAGATATGCCGCCTTATCTAGTACGCAAACCATGCCTCCCTTATCAGCTGATTTTATGACTATGTTATCATTGGCCCGTAATTTTCTTATGGCCTGTCTTTGTTGCCCTGTTAAGTTAGATTCAGTTTTAATTAGATAATTATTGTCTTTTATTGGATATCCGTTTAGAATAGTCTCCGTAGTTTCTTGAAGTTTGGATAAAAGTTCTTTAGTATCCTCTCCTAAATCTTTATACCTAGGCTCCCACACACTGGGTTGCATGAAGCTCTTAGCATTGCTTTTTATCTCTTTGGGAGCCTGGTCGTCGTCGTCGCCAAAGTGGTCCCTGTATTTTATCAATCTAGTTAATCTATGCAAAGATTTTTCGATGCATAAGTAATTGACCTTATTTATAGTTGGTACAAATGACAGACCTAGATCCAACAGATCAGTTTCGGCTGTGGTTAGTGCTTGGTTTGATAGATTCATCGTATATCTAGAGGTTGTGCTTTTAGTGTTGTCTTGGTTTTGATTGTGTTGAGCTAGTTTTTTGGTGTTGTGTTGAAGTTTTGCAGTATTCTGTTCAGTATCTTTGTCTGTGTGTCCCGCGTGTAGTGTATAGTGTCTCTGTCTGTGTGTATCTCATGGGAAGTGAGTGGTCTTATGTATTTGTTGTCAATGCCTGTCTGTAGTGTGTGGTTGACCTCAGCAAGATTGGCAGTATGAGAGTCAGACAGTCGAGGATTGATGGAGACGCCCACAGCGGTAACCACCCGAGCCTTGGACTTGCAGGCCTCAAAGAAGTTGTTAATGGCAGGATAGGTGCGTTTCTGAAAGATGTCATCCCTGTGGTTGATGCCCATGGCGATGACAAGATTATCCAGACCTCCGTTAGGAAGATGATGGACCAGGTCTAGAGTGTTGGTAAAGTTGGCACCAGAAAAGCATTCAAGCTGGAAGTTAGAAGGGATGTCAGGTTCAGTGAGGTACTTGAAGTTGGAGTCAGAAAGGATCAAGGTGTGAGTGTCTGGTCTTAGATTGACCTTCCAAGATTCCTTGTCAGACCCAGAATGGTGCGAGTACCGCGGATGGAGAGCAGATGGAGGAGAAGAAGAAGAAGAAGAAGAAGAAGAAGAAGGAGGAGGAGGAGGAGGAGGAGGAAGAGCGGATGCGGTCACCGGGGGTACCACTGTGGTGCTCGATGAAGTTTCAGCATGCACAGAAGATGAGGTAGAAGTAGATGCAGCGTCATGAGGTTTAGAGTGAGTGGAGGTTTTAGGAAGAAAGGAGACAGGAGTGTCAGAAGTGGAGTGAGGGTTAGAAGGTGATCTGTGTGGAGTTTTCCGAACAGGGGAAGGAGAGTCAGTGAGAACACACTCAAGAGAAGATTTGAAGGAAGCAACAGGTGCAGGCGTAGTGTTTGTATGTGTCTCTTGAGGAAGAGTTAGAGCAGAATCAGATTCCACAGTATCCAGGTCAGAGAGAGCAGAGAAGCGATTGAAGACAGTAGTGGGTGGAGTAGTCATGTGGCAGGGTTTCTTGGTGGGATTAGAGGGTTTCCGAAAGGTTGCCCTGTCCTCGCCACCTGATACCTTGCCCTCACCTTCAGTGCCTTGCCTTTCCTTACATTGACCCCAGATGGTCTTGGCCTCACCTTCCACCAGCGCCCTAATGCTAAAGGTGTTACCCTTACTACCTAGGCGGAGTGTTATCTGTTTGATAACAACCTCCACGGCTTGTTTGTTGTCAAGAGGGTCGTAACTCCTCAGGGCCGTTAGGTTCAAGTCCAGGCGCTCTGCAAAATGGTGGGCCACCCTGTCCCTCAGGTCATCCCCAGTTCGAGTAAAGAGCAGAGAGATGTCCCCGACCAGTTCAGCCGAAGGATGGATCGGTTTTATGTTGTTGGCCAGGTGGCGCAAGTCACGGCTGATGGCGCGAGGAAGAGTCTGCCAGTTCGACATGTGTCTACGCAACTGGCACACGTAGTAAAGAGCCTTGCAGATCTTGGTGAAGTCCGGGTTGGCAGATGGCGTGTGGTCCAAAAAGTCTGAGTCAGGGTTGGAGTGATGGTGTCGGTTAGGGTTATTGTTGAGATTCCGGTGAGTCAAGTGATTTCCAATGGGAGGAGGTCCAGATCTTGGAGCAGTGAAGGCGAAAGAAGAAGAAGAAGAAGATGCAGTTGAAGAAGAAGGAGGCTGAACTGGTGCGAGAGAAGGTTCAGGACGTGCTGAGGGCCCGGCACGAGCGGGAGGAGGAAGAGCCCAAGGGTTTGGACGGACAGGGGCGGTTGTAGTCAACGTGGGTCCATGAGAAGGTGGACCCTTCTCCAGTACGCTTACCCTACCGACCAGCACGTTGACAGATTTAACCATTCCCTCCATTAGGGATTCCAACCGCTTGAAATCAGCACTGCTACTCGTTTACTTACCCGGTGGTTTCCATGTATGTCCAGAATGCTGATGACGCCGTCCCTGAGTGTTAGCCGGTCCCGTCTGATGTCTGTTCTTTTCGTGGTACATTGTAAATGTTCAGCAACAACGACGAATTTAGAAAGATTTATTCAAAAGATAACTAAAACAACTGATCATTCGACGTTTCGTCTATTTCGACTTCTTCAGGAATGAAAATAAGACCCTAGGTGAGTCTTAAATATAGCAAAACTTCTCGGCCTAAATGTTTGCTTACGGTATTCAGTGTACGAAATTTTATGTTTAAATGGCCTAACAACGGAGACTACAAACGATGAAATACTAAGTCCGATAGGAGGGGAAGGGGTATGGGGAGGGGGAGGGGAGGGGGAGGGGGAGGGGGAGGGGGAGGGGGAGGGGGAGGGGAGGGGGAGGGTTAGGGTTAGGGTTAGGGTTAGGGTTAGGGTTAGGGTTAGGGTTAGGGGGAGGGGAGGGCGCGCGCATCTCCTTACCAAGCCCTTCCCCAGCCCTTCCCCTTCCCCAGCCCCTTCCCCAGCCCTTCCCCACCCCTTCAGCATCTCATCATCATCATACAAAAGAACAAAAGATCAAAAGACATGATCAGTGAAACGTGACGGTTTATAACCCACTGGGCCAAAAACATGGGTCTTTAGTGAGAGTATACATTACAGATGACGTCATACAGTCACGTGACGGGCCAGAAACAGTGACGGGCCAGAAACAGTGGTGGGCCAGAAACAGTGACGGGCCAGAAACAGTGACGGGCCAGAAAACGTGGAGGGGCCAGGTACATGGTATCACCTCTACTTTGGCTACTCAATGAGGCAGTCGATGTTAAAAGACACTGCGTATATATATATATATATATATATATATATATATATATATATATATATATATATATATTTATATATATATATATATACACGACGTCTGTATGTCCTCCGTGCTCATGTGTATACAACTATACATGTCTCTCTGCTGCTGTATAAATGTACGTTGCGACGGTGGATGATAATATAGCAGATCTTATTTCCTCATTACGTCTCTTGCCAGCAACAACAGAGAGACAGAGAGACACACACACGGAGAGAGAGAGAGAGAGAGAGAGAGAGAGAGAGAGAGAGAGAGAGGGAGAGAGAGACTGGGAGAGACAAGAGGAGACCTCAGGAGAGGGAGAGAGAGGCAGAGAGAGACAGAGAGAGATAGGCAGAGAGGGAGAGAGGGACAGGTACAGAGAGAGAGAGAGAGAGAGAGAGAGAGAGAGAGAGAGAGAGAGAGAGAGAGAGAGAGAGAGAGAGACAGACAGACAGACAGACAGACAGACAGACAGATAGACAGAGACAGAGACAGAGAGACAGAGAGACAGAGAGACAGAGAAAGACAGAGAGACAGAGAGACAGAGACAGAGAGACAGAGACAGAGACAGAGAGAGGAAAGAGACAAAGGGACTCAGAAGACATGTACCTATAACACTATTGCCATTATTTTGTGGATTATAATTATGAATGGAAAAGGTTTGTTTAAGCTGCGTAAACACTTCGCCTCGTCTATGAAGTTATGGAACGGACCATTTCTATCCGAACTGTTGATTAAAATTGCTGGAGCTATGAAGATTTCATGAATATATATATATATATACAATACATGTATATATATATATATTCTGATTGGCGCATATCGCGAGCTACATGTAAGCTTAGGCCTACAGTAGAAAGCGCATGTATACTTATTTTATATATATAGAGAGAGTGGTCGGTAAATAGTTCTTTGCGGGAAGAAGTGCGAACCTTGCGGCAATGTAAATCATTGAGGTCTGGTGTGGTGCTTCTTCCCCTTACGGTGAAGAAGGAAGCAGCAGATAAGAAGAGGATTGGGGAGAAGAAGAGGATCGGGGAGAAGAACAGGATTGGGGAGAAGAAGAGGATTGGGGAGAAGAAGAGGATTGGAGAGAAGAAGAGGATTGGAGAAAAGAAGAGGATTGGGGAGAAGAAGAGGATTGGAGAGAAGAAGAGGATTGGGGAGAAGAAGAGGATTGAAGAGAAGAAGAGGATTGGAGAGAAGAAGAGGATTGGAGAGAAGAGGATTGGAGAGAAGAAGAGGATTGGGGAGAAGAAGAGGATTGGAGAGAAGAGGATTGGGGAGAAGAAGAGGATTGAAGAGAAGAAGAGGATTGGAGACAAGAAGAGGATTGGGGAGAAGAAGAGGATTGGGGAGAAGAAGAGGATTGGGGAGAAGAAGAGGATTGGAGAGAAGAAGAGGATTGGGGAGAAGAAGAGGATTGGAGAGAAGAAGAGGATTGGAGAGAAGAAGAGGATTGGGGAGAAGAAGAGGATTGAAGAGAAGAAGAGGATTGGAGAGAAGAGGATTGGAGAGAAGAAGAGGATTGGAGAGAAGAAGAGGATTGGAGACAAGAAGAGGATTGGAGACAAGAAGAGGATTGGAGAGAAGAAGAGGATTGGGGAGAAGAAGAGGATTGGAGAGAAGAGGATTGGGGAGAAGAAGAGGATTGGGGAGAAGAAGAGGATTGGGGAGAAGAGGAGGATTGGGGAGAAGAAGAGGATTGGAGAGAAGAAGAGGATTCGGGAGAAGAAGAGGATTGGGGAGAAGAAGAGGATTGGAGAGAAGAAGAGGATTGGGGAGAAGAAGAGGATTGGGGAGAAGAAGAGGATTGGGGAGAAGAAGAGGATTGGGGAGAAGAAGAGGATTGGAGAGAAGAAGAGGATTCGGGAGAAGAAGAGGATTGGGGAGAAGAAGAGGATTGGAGAGAAGAAGAGGATTGGGGAGAAGAAGAGGATTGGGGAGAAGAAGAGGATTGGGGAGAAGAAGAGGATTGGGGAGAAGAAGAGGATTGGGGAGAAGAAGAGGATTGGGGAGAAGAAGAGGATTGGGGAGAAGAAGAGGATTGGGGAGAAGAAGAGGATTGGAGAGAAGAAGAGGATTGGAGAGAAGAAGAGGATTCGGGAGAAGAAGAGGATTGGGGAGAAGAAGAAGATTGGAGAGAAGAAGAGGATTGCAGACAAGAAGAGGATTGGGGAGAAGAAGAGGATTGGAGAGAAGAAGAGGATTGGGGAGAAGAAGAGGATTGGAGAGAAGAGGATTGGGGAGAAGAAGAGGATTGGAGAGAAGAAGAAGATTGTGGAGTAGAAGAGGATTGGGGAGAAGAAGAGGATTGGGGAGAAGAAGAGGATTGGGGGGAGTGGGAGAGAGAGAGAATAATTGACTGGAGGAGATTATAGCTGGAAATAATGGAGAGGAACGAAAGGAAGGACGTCACGTGACGAAGACGCATGATGAGGCTGGATGAGGATGAAAGGGAAAAGCAGGAAGGATGTATGGAAGGAGGAAGGAAGGCAGGCAATGGAACGACGGAATGGAGAAGGAAGAAAGAAGAACGGAAGGAAGATCGGACGGAAGAGATGGAGAGATGGAGAGAGAGAGAGAGAGAGAGAGAGAGAGAGAGAGAGAGACAGACAGACAGACAGACAGAGAGAGAAGAGAACGAATGACGGGAAGGAAGGACAGAAGATGCAGGGCGGAAGTTGACACGTGCACGCGTGCGTGTGACTGTACGTGTGCATGTGCGTGTGCGTGTGCGCTCCTTGCTTTGCAGTGCGTCGCCGTCTGATGTAAAAGAGGAATCGACGTCTGCTGCTGCTGCTACTGCTGCTGCTGCTGCTGCAGCACCATCGAAAAGGAAAAGGAAGACTCTGATGATGCGCCACGGTCTTTGTAGACAGCAGTTTCCTCGATGGAGCGAGAAAATTCCGTGTCCAGAACGAGGCTGAAAAGAGGAGGAAAAGGAGAAGGAGAGAGGGGAGAAGTGTTCTCAGTTAGATAGCGATATATCGACATATCTCTATGTTCATCTGCCCCTTTACAGATGCATGTGAAAGTCAGTCAGTTTATAATTATCTCCAGAAGAATCATCTGTGACTTTCAGTGTCCTTTAGACTCATTCATTAACTATTTCACTCACTCACCACCCACCGATCTACCAGCTCACTAACTCACTCAACCACTCACTCACCCACCACCACCCGCTAACCAACCCATTCACTCCCTCCCTCCCTCCATCCAACCAACCCACCCAACTACTCACTCACTCATCTACCAGCTCACTCACCCACTCACTCACCCACCACCACCCGCTAACCAACCCATTCACTCACTCACTCCATCCAACCAACCCACCCAACTATACCCACTCACCACATACCAGCTCATTAACTCACTCACCCACTCACTTCCCACCCAATCAATCAATCACTCGTGAGTGCTTGTTGTCGTCTGCGCATGCGTGTCAGTTCAGTTACACATACCTTGTCATCAGTTCTTCTTCTTCTTCTTCCTTTCCGAGAATAGAGATGCGTTCATGTTTCGAAGTGACGATATTCGTTGGCCAGAGACACAAACAGAATCCATGGCGGAAGAATATTTGCACGTCTCAGTTTGCCTCCGCTTGTCGCAGCTTCTCTCTCTCTCTCTCTCTCTCTCTCTCTCTCTCTCTCTCTCTCTCTCACTCCTCCCTCACTCTCTCTCTCACTCCTCCCTCACTCGCTCTCTCTTTCTTTCGCTCTGTCTGTCTGTCTGAATATCTCTCTCACTAAGTCTCCGTCTCTCTCTGTCTCTCTGTTTCTCTGTTTCTCTCTGTCTCTGTCTATGTCTCTGTCTGTCTATCTGTCTATCTCTCCCCAAGAGCAAAAGTATAGGAGAAGAAGAACAAAAAATATTTCATGGCATGAAAAAGCGCACGTCTAGCCAAACCCTAATCAGAGACAATATTCAGGAGACTATAATGCTTGAGATCAAGATAGACTGTATATATGATATAGATACATATTTATAATTTTTTTATTGAAACGATCCGATTGACAGACCGCAACCGGTTACAGTGTGTATTTATGCAATTTAAACAATTCACAACACAAATTAAATTATTATTATTATTATTACTAATAGAACAGACAGCCTGCAATATACATGATATGGAAATGTGAGCTTCAATAAAGTGACAAAGGCAACAGAGCATAACGAACAGGCAGGCAGCACTAGGCCTACACAGACAGCAGTATCCAGAATGAAGGTCAAGAACCATTGAGGTGGACCTTTGCCCATTGAATATTTCGACGATAGCAAACACATGAGGACCAAAGAGTTGCTCCGAAGAGCGAGAGGCGAATGGCCGAGAATAATTGTAGAAGTGACGGCGATCTGGAGTGAGGCAGGATATCGTTGATGACGATAACGATGCTGCTGCTGCTGATGATGATGATGATGCTACTGCAGGCAGGAAGAGATGATGCGCTGTCGTGTACTATACGTAAGAATGGCGACCGACGCGTCGTGGATTCGATATCCAATGACTTCTGCATCATAGTAGCCTAATATTATTGGCTCATAATTATTATATTCAACGAATGTCTCATCGGGGTTTTTGCTGACTTCTTTCTTCCGTCTTTACCATTCCTCTCTACTTCCTTCCTCCTCTCCTCTATTTCTCCTCTCCTCTATTTCTCCTCTCCTCCCTGCCTGCCTCCATATTTCCTTTCCTCCCTTCCTTCTTTCCTCCATTTATTCTCTCCTCCCTGCCTCCTCTCGCCTCCTTTCTTCCCTCCTCCTGTTCTCCATTCATTCGTAGTTCCTTTCTTCACTCCTGGAATCCATCAAATGAACCATTGACGATATAATAATAATAATAATAATAATAATAATAATAATAATAATAATAATAATAATAATAACGACATTTTATATGGCGCCGTAACGCTGCCATGCCTCTATACAAGGGCGATGGCGACCGAGGTCCGTGCAATCATCATCAGTCGTCGATTTCGATTCTATTATTCATCAGATCTAAAATTGACGTATGTGTGTGTGTTGGGGGGGGGGCGATGGACCTGCAGGAGTGGGGTATACACAGATTTCTTCACCCTTTCCCGTCAGACACCGCGGCCATTTATGCATGTACTCAGAGACACGTGGTATCGACTGCAGACCATCGAACAGTGCAGAAATACACTCTCGGGAAGTTGGTGAAAAAGACAGACGATCATGCAGTGAGCAGGTGAAGGCGGCGGCGGCAGGGGACTCTAGGGTCATGAATCATTCAGATTTCAACCCTGGAAAGAGAGAACGATCAAAGAACAACAACTGCCCTCTGTTATTCTGTAGGGAGAAGAGGCGAGATATAAAAACACTGGGAGGGGTCGATCTCAGGTTTTGGTCTCTGATGCCGCAGGCTTTTTCTCTTGCTCTCTAAGTCTAAGTCTAAGTATGTCTCTGTCTGTCTTCTCTCTGTCTGTCTGTCTGTCTGTCTGTCTGTCTGTCTGTCTGTCTCTCTCTCTCTATCATTCTCCCTACTATTGAAACTCCGAATTGGTGAATAGGTCGCGCTTCCACTTCAGTTTGCGATGTATACAAAACTCAAATCGATTCAACGTACTTTTACGGCGCATGAGTAATGCATAGCTACTGCACTTCTTCATATTATCCATGCATAATAATAATAAGATAATTGAGTCACGTGATCTTGCGATAGATCTGCAAATTATTTCGAAGTCATAAACTTGAATAGAAACGCGGATCCTTTTGATGTGAACAACCAATCTGCAGCTGCTACATGTATATAATTGACGTAATGTAACACGATATTCATATAGCGCCGTTAAAGTAATAAAGTAATCTTGCAACCGATTTAAGGCTAAAGGGTGTATTATTAGAATGTCGCAGGCCTATATGCCTACTCTTGCTGACAGATCAACTATACCGGTAAGACCTATATATACATTATATATATATATATATATATATATATATATATCGGAGTATATATATACTCCAGAGTGCGGTTATGGCAACAGTACTGGTGCAGTAGTAAATATAAACCTATTTACTTACTGAGAGCATCTGCCCCAGGTTATTGTCCGTTTCAGTTGAGATAAGTTGAGGATACTCGGTATCTTCGTTTCGATACAGTGGCATCTCAACGGCAGACAATATCGAACAATGACACACACACACACACACACACATAGATAAACAGACGAATACAGACAGACACACACACACACACACACACAGATAATCCGACGAATACAGACAGACAGACAGACAGACAGACAGATGGGTAGAAGAGAGACACACTGTGGAGAGGCATATGCATGCAACTGTTTGCAGGCCTATGTGTATGTGTATGCGCATGCGTGTGTGTGTGTGTGTGCGCGCATGCGCGCGCGCGCGCGTGTGTGTGTGTGTGTGGGCTGTGGTCTGAGTTGCAGGATAAACATTGACTGTAGAAATTGGACGACGATGAGCGAGCCCCCTCCCCTCCCTCCATCCTTTTCTATATACCTCTCTCTTTTCATACCTCCCTCCTTTCCTACCTCCCTCCTTTCCTCCCTCCCTCCCTCCTTTCCTACCTCCCTCCTTTCCTACCTCCCTCCTTTCCTACCTCCCTCCTTTCCTCCCTCCTCCCTCCCTTCCTCCCTCCTTTCACTACCTCCCTCCTTTCCTCCCTCCTCCCTCCTTTCCTACCTCACTCCTTTTCTCCCTCCCTCCTTTCCTACCTCCATCCCTCCTTTCCTCCCTCCCTCCTTTCCTACCTCCCTCCTTTTCTCCCTCCCTCCTTTCCTACCTCCATCCCTCCGTTCTCATTCTGCGAAATAAACATCCAACGACGTCCGTAGACGATCCAAAGCGATTTCATCCGATCCTCTAATCACCAAATTCATTCATTCGTTCGTTCGTTCGTTCGTTCGTTCATCCATTCATTCATTCATCGTTCCACTGCCTTCTGC
>OX457047.1:13787809-13825973 GCA_949752735.1 Lumbricus terrestris | reverse complement strand
TCCTCTGATCACCAAATTCATTCATTCATTCTTTCATTCATTCATTCATTCGTTCATTCATTCTTTCATTCATTCTTTCATTCATTCATTCATTCATTCATTCTTTCTTTCTTTCTTTCATCCATTCAGTCATTCATTCTTTCATTCATTCATTCATTCATTCGTTCGTTCACTCATTCATTCATTCATTCGTTCATTCATTCGTTCATTCATTCGTTCATTCATCCATCCATTCATTCATTCTTTCTTTCTTTCTTTCATTCATTCATTCGTTCATTCATCGTTCCACTGCTTCTGCTGCTGGCTCTGGTATACTTCCAGTCAACCGTCTTTAACGTATCTACCATCAGACTATATACATAAACCAGTGAGGAGTGACGACGGAAGTTGGCCCCCGTGGGACTGTCCGTTGCAAAGAGCGAATACATCTACATCTAGATCTATCATGAAGAGTGTTCCGTTAATTAATTGTCCCCTCGGATCTTTACTTGGATCTTTACTTGGATCTTTACTTGGATCTTTACTTGGATCTTTACTTGGATCTTTACTTGGATCTTTACTTGGATCTTTACTTGGATCTTTACTTGGATCTTTACTTGGATCTTTACTTGAGAGCCATGATATGCATAGTCATGAGATGCATATAATTATAGATATAAGATGCAGAGCCATGAGCCACTATCCCACAAGGGTGCCTCTGCTCACTAGCCTCACTGCTGTATCTGCTGATGATACACAAGCATTTGTCCACGGTTCTCCCGGTGCAGCCTCTTCACTGGTTGCAACTATCTTTGACGCCACTATGGAACTGAACCAATGCATGTCTTCTAACCGCCTGCGCCTTAACTCTGATAAAACCCAATTCATCTGGCTTGGTGGTAGAGCCCAGCTTGCCAAGATTGATATGGCGCTCCTCAACACGCTGTACTCAGATATCCAATTTTCTCCAACTGTTCGTGATCTGGGATTTACTCTGGATCAAGTCCTTTCTCTTTCTGACTATGTTAACCGAATATCTCGAACATGCTTTTATCACCTGCGACAATTGCGTACTATCCGCCACTCACTTTCTCTTCAAGCGGTCAAGGGGCTTGTCCATGCATTGATCTGCTCTAGAGTTGACTTTTGAAACTCTGCTTATGCCGGTCTCTCCTCTCTCAACCTCTCTAAACTTCAGTCAATACTTAATGCTGCTGCCCGCCTAATTGCTGGTCTTCCCAAATTCTCTCACATATCTGATTTCATTCGGGACACTCTTCATTGGCTTCCTGTGCCTCAGCGCATTGAGTTCAAGACTCTGACACTTACGCGCAACTCTCTTCTCGGGGTATACCCCCTCTTATCTTCGGGCATTGTGTAACCTGGTCTCCACTCTTCCTGGCCGCTCTGTCCTTCGCTGAGCTGCTAATGGCCTTCTATAGTTGTCCCTCGCATGCGTGGAGCTACGGTTCAATCCAGAAGCTTTGCCTATGTTGGCCCTTTTGAAGGAACCGCCTTCCTCACAAGCTACATCTTGAGCTTCTTGGCCTTTCTCTTCCCCTGTTCCGGAAACGCCTAAACTTTAAAGACTATATTATTTGTTAGCGGGAGCACCAACTTGGGTCGGGAGCGCTACTGATGAATCTGTGAGCAGCGATTTATAAATGTTCAATTACAATTACAATTACATGAGATGTAGAGCCATGATATGTAGAGCCATGAGATGCAGAGCCATGAGATGCAGAGCCATGAGATGTAGAGCCATGAGATGCCGAGCCATGAGATGCAGAGCCATGAGATATAGAGCCATGAGATGCATAGCCATAGAGCCATATGAATCTGAGTCATGAGATCTAGAACCTTGAAATGCATAGGCAGAGCCATGAGATGCAGAGCCATGAGATGCAGAGCCATGAGATGCATGTATAGATATAAGATGCAGAGCCATGAGATGCAGAGCCATGAGATGCATAGTCATGAGATGTATGTATAGATATAAGATGCAGAGCCATGAGATGCAGAGCCATGAGATGCATAGCCATGAGATGCAGAGCCATGAGATGCATAGTCATGATATGTAGAGCCATGAGATGCAGAGCCATGAGATGCATGTATAGATATAAGATGCAGAGCCATGAGATGCAGAGCCATGAGATGCATAGTCATGAGATGTATGTATAGATATAAGATGCAGAGCCATGAGATGCAGAGCCATGAGATGCATAGCCATGAGATGTAGAGCCATGAGATGCCGAGCCATGAGATGCAGAGCCATGAGATATAGAGCCATGAGATGCATAGCCATAGAGCCATATGAATCTGAGTCATGAGATCTAGAACCTTGAGATGCATAGGCAGAGCCATGAGATGCAGAGCCATGAGATGCAGAGCCATGAGATGCATGTATAGATATAAGATGCAGAGCCATGAGATGCAGAGCCATGAGATGTAGAGCCATGAGATGCAGAGCCATGAGATGCAGAGCCATGAGATGCAGAGCCATGAGATGCATAGCCATGAGATGCAGAGCCATGAGATGCATAGTCATGATATGTAGAGCCATGAGATGCAGAGCCATGAGATGTAGAGCCATGAGATGCATAGCCATGAGATCTAGAACCGTGAGATGCAAACGCAAATGGTGGCTCTTTTGAGAATGCCAACTGTGACAACAAAATTGAGATATACGATGACAATTCCTGCGACTGTCGGTCTGTCAGTCTGTCTCTGTCAGTCTGTCTGTATGTCTGTCGGTCAGTATGTCTGTCTGTCTAGGTTTCCATCTGTCTGTCCGTCTCCTATTATTTGTCCAATTATTCGTTATTTTGACTCCTCTTCCAGTGGCGGCGCCAGACACTTTTTGTAGCCAGGGTATAGCCAGGGCAGTCATACAAGTAACCAGGGCAGAGGGTGAGTCGCATGCTCGGTAGTGCGGGCTTACATAGGCCTATAATTTTGCGCTGCCGTGCTGTCCATAAATCACACACCTTACACTATTAGGGTTGGCTGGTTGGAGGATCAAATGGGCGATGCTATAAAACCGAACACTTTGACATCTGACAAGCAAATCTTAGAAACTTGTACAGGGTGGGCCATAAAAATATCCCCTCTAAAGTGTTTTGCCAATATCTTGGCCAGAAGTAAAAAATCCATAAAATTTTACACGCTTCATATTTACGCAGAGTAGCCCGATTTCACCGCAATATTTCAAACAGAACAAGAGTTATATCACTTTTAGTGAGACAACCGACTGTTGACGAATCAAAAGCATAATGCAGCAGAAAGTAGCAACAAAGCGATTTTTATGTCTTATCTCAAATAATAACAATATTGTTATCAAATTAACGTGATAGTACATCACATCCTGCAGTGTGTTCAATGTGTCCACCACCAATGCCTAAACTTGTTTTGAGTCTTTTGCACAGTTTTAATGGACTTGGTGATGTGTTCCAGAGATAAATCTTCCCAATCAATCCAATGCGACCATCAATTTTCAGTCTCTTGTTGCTCTTGGCTGTGGCTGCAGATTGCGGTATTTCTCGAGCAATAGCTCTCCACAGTTGGCAAAATCATCAGGTTCAAATCCGGATATTTAGAACCATTAGTTCTTCTCAATGAAACCAGTACAGTAATATTGACGTTGAGCCGATTTCTTTCATAAACGGCACATTTCTCAACTCTCAATTTCAATTCAGCTCCATTTCTCTGCAATAACTGTTTACCAGTTTAAGCGCCGACTATATCTTTATCTCCAAGGCCTAGCTTATGAAGTGTATGATACAAATTTTGCGTGCCATCGACACCTTGGGAATTTTAATCTGATAGAAATTTAGATTTTATTATTTTAAAAACAAAATTACTAATCTGAAAAATTCTTTATTTACCAACTTAACAATCATCTTGCTAAATGATGCCACAGCGACGTGCAGCTATGCTGGTACCTGCTTTTCTAAATAATTATAGGCCTAACGATTTTTTGTCAGTAGGCTAACAAGTTTATTTGACACCAATTATTTGAGATGTTGCTTAGTAAAATAATTCGGTTTTTTGTTACTTTTTTCTGCGTCATGTTTTTGAATCGCCATAATATTATATAACAGTGAGTGGTCTCACTAAAAGTGATATAACTTTTGTTCTGTTTGAAGTATTTTAATGAAATATGGCTATCATGTGTGAATATCAATTGTCTTTAAGTAGACCTGGGAGTCGACCCCAATAAGTCGACCCCAGTCGACGTGGTCATCCCAAGTCGGGTCGGGTCGTTTCTGCTCACCGCAACTGACCCCAAGTCGAATTTTGTAGATAGAAGTCACTTGAAGTTGTTTTTATCTCAAGTCGACTTAAACCGACTTGAGACACAAACACAGTTAAATTTGTCACTTCAAACCAATGATTGTGACAACATTTAAACAGCTTTTGTTGAGAAATGTGTTTACAAGAATGAATGAGGCCTTTGCTAAACAGAGACTTAGGCTAGGCTATCGTGCATACTGCCGTCTGCAGATCTATTCATATAATTTGTAATTTTATGCTTAAACGTCACGCTTAGGCATGCGCTTAATTCAAGTGGTGAAACAAAATGTTACTAGAATATTAGCACGTATGCTTATCAAGCAATCAGTGAACTTCTATTGGTCAGTGAATTCGGTGCAAAGAAAGCTGAATCTACAAGGCCAATAATAAATCGATAGTTTGGCGCTACTTTGGAGCGCTGCATCTGGAGTACTGTTGTCTGTAGACGGAAAACTATTGTAGGCCAATATTATTGGACAATGAAAGACTTTACTGTCAGTGAGTAGGCCTAGTAGCTGTAGTAGCCTACTGTAGGATGATGCGCTTGCAATGCTAGGCTATATGCTAAGCTGCGAAATGATGTTAGTGGCCAAATAATTATGAAAACAGATTTACAAATTAGGCCTATCAAAACACGCCATTCAGTGCAACCATGCAGTCCGCGGTCCGCTATTTTATATTAGACTTTGCGCTCTTTACTAATTTATTTAATATTAATATTAAGAAATGATAATAATGATTGTAATCTGAATAATCACAGACAATGGACAAGCTAAAATTCATAGGCCTAATAATTTTCCGTCGCATTGTCTAGGTTACTAGATGGCTCAAAGCACCACAAAACTATTCAAACTGAAAGACAAACAGCTTGAAATGGGCTTAATAACACTTTAACAAATTCATGCATCAATTAAGTGCTGAGACCTCATAACTCATTTGTAGGCCTAAATGAAATTAATGCTTGCAGAAAAATTGGCTTGACTTCTTGCATTAGTAGCCGTACGTAGACCTAGGCTAATGACTAGTACCATGTCAGAAGTCGACTTCAAGTCGGAAGTCGGTTATTTTTCTGCCAAGTCGGGTCAAGTCGTTTTGACGCCGAGAAGTCGACTTCAAGTCGACCTCAAGTCACTTTAGGGTCAAGTGGGGTCAGATTGGCTGTCCAAAGTCACTCCCAGGTCCATCTTTAAGCCTGAAAATTTCATTTAAAATTACTGCCTCTGGCCAAGATTATGGGCAAAATACTTTAGGGTCATTTTATGGCCCAACTTGTACACCAATCTCTGTGACTTAGTGAAGCATTGCAAATCCTCTTTCGAGTAGCATTTGGAAGGCAAAAAGTTCAGCAAACAAAGTAACTGAGTCAGGTATATATATAGGTCTATTGTTTACGCAAATGCTTACGCTTCATTTGACAAACAATAAAGCGACAGCTGGGCCTACGCTGTTAGTTGCATACGGCAATGTGGATAAACAGCCAAAAAATTCCCTGCAAGAACTTTTGCCCCACCAGAATTTCTGCCCTGCCAGAATTTTTCCCTGTCAAAACATTTGCCCTGCCAAAATTTTACGGTCTTTGCCCTGCTCGAATTTTTGCCCTGCCAGAACTTTTGCCCTGCCAGAAAATTGCCCTGCCACATTTTGTTCTCTTCATGAACTTTTGCCCTGCCAGAACTTTTGCCCTGCCAGAGAGCTGACGGATGTGAAAGTAAGAAGCAATATGCCCGAACAAATTCTCCCGGGGGTAAAATTTCTGGCAGGGCAACGACCAGGGCAACAGCCAGGGCAAAGGCTTTTTAACCAGGGCATTTGCCCTGCCATGCCCTGGCGTAGCGCCGCCACTATCCTCGTCCACTGTGTAGCACTAGGCCTATATGTGTCCGCTCGTACTTTATCCATTTTCCGTTTATATATATATATATATGTATTATATATGTATATATGTATTATATATATAATTATATTATATATATATTTATTGCCTATCTTCTGAAATCCTAATTGTCTGATCGGTTTTACTATGTCAGTCCTTCCTTCTGCATGGTTGCCTGTCTTTGGTTGTTATAACACTGTATAATTATACCATATAATATGATTTTACGGTTTGGCCACATAAACGACTGTATACTGTACAGTGTACAATGTTGGCTCACCCTTCTCACGGCGCCCTGAAGCCACTCCATGACTTCACCCATGATCATCCTGCAGTTCATCTATTATACCCCGTGCAGGTGATGACTTCTAATTATTGGTCGAAGCAAACATGCATACAGCAGCACACGTTATAAGTAGCACGAACAACAAATTATAATGTGCACTCGGCAATATATAAGTGACCTGCCAAATATAATTATAGCCTATGATGTATGGCATGCACACACATAAATATGCACAGTTGTATACATATAATACATATCTATTATCTATATCTTGTTATGTAGTCTATACACGTAAGTTTATCATATACGCGCACATTCGAAGAGACAAACCATGTATACTTATAAAGAATGCATTGTTCATGCATATTAATGCATGGTGTGGATGTGGTGCGATGAGTATATATACACCGACTATTGCTGGTATATATATATATATAAAATATATACATGCATGGTGTCAGCCTCAACAGTCTTCCATCCAACGGCGTGTGAAGAAGAAGAAGAAGAAGAAGAAGAAGAAGAAGAAGAAGAAGAAGAAGAAGAAGCATTGGTATCATGCATCAACAGCTTCACTTAAGGTGACAGCAGACGACGAAGGTTAATGGCTGGCATTAGACCTGGGAGTCGACCCCAATAAGTCGACCCCAGTCGACTTGGTCCTCCCAAGTCGGGTCGGGTCGTTTCTGCTCACCGCAACTGACCCCAAGTCGAATTTTGTAGATAGAAGTCACTTGAAGTTGTTTTTACCTCAAGTCGACTTAAACCGACTTGAGACACAAACATAGTTAAATTTGTCACTTTAAACCAATGATTGTGACAACATTTAAGCAGTTTTTGTAGCCTAGTGTTTTTACAAGAATGAATGAGGCCTTTGCTAAACAGAGACTTAGGCTAGGGCCTAGGCTACTGATTATTTTGCCGGTAGGCTATCGTGCAGACTGCCGTCTGCCGATCTATTCAAAATTATAATTTTTAACTTTATGCTTAAACGTCACGCTTAGGCATGCGCTTAATTAAAATGGTGAAACAAAATGTTACTAAAATATTAGCACGTGTGCTTATCGAGCAATCAGTGAACTTCTAGTGGTCAGTGAATTCGGTGCAAAGGGTTCTACAAGGCCTATAATAAATCGATAGTTTGGTTTGCATCTGGAGTTGTCTGCAGACGGAAAACTATTGTATTATATGGCCAATTGGACAATGAAAGTCTTTACTGTCAGTGAGTAGGCCTAGTAGCTGTAGTAGCCTACTGTAGGATGATGCGCTTGCAATGCTACAGTATATGCTAAGTTGCGAAATGATGTTAGTGGCCAAATAATTATGATTTATGAAAACAGAATTACAAATTAGGCTTATCATTACACGCCATTCAGTGCAACCACATGCAGTCCGCGGTCCGCTATTTTATCTTGGACCTTGCGCTTTTTACAAATTTATTTAATATTAATATTTTAAAAAAAATAATGAGTGTAGGCTAATCTGAATAATCACACACAATGGAAAAGCTAAAATTCATAGGCTTAATAATTTGCCGTCGCATTGTCTAGGTTACTAGATGGCCCAAAGCATCACAAAACTATTCATACTGAAACACAAACGGCTTGAAATGGCTTAATAAAACTTTAACAAATTCTTACATCAATTAAGTGTTGAGGCCTCATTACTCATTTGCAGGTCTAAATGAAATTAATGCTTGCATGAAAAGTGGCTTGATTTCTTGCATTAGTAGCCGTACGTAGACCTAGGCTAATGGCCAATGGCTAGTACCATGTCAGAAGTCGACTTGAAGTCGGAAGTCGTTTGTTTTGCTGCCAAGTCGGGTCAAGTCGTTTTGACGCCGAGAGGTCGACTTCAAGTCGACCTCAAGTCACTTTAGGGTCAAGTGGGGTCAGATTAGCTGACCAAAGTCACTCCCAGGTCTAGCTGGCATGCGTATATATACAGGGTGGCGCATAAAAAGTGAGACCGCCTAACATAATTTCAAATAATAAATTATTTAAACGCTTCTTATTCTGTTAAAAGCAAGTCAATTGTTGCCAAATGTTTATTCATACAGAATCAGATATCAAAATCAATTTGTCCACCTCGGTTCTCAGCAGTTTTTACCTAAGCGTCGGCATTACTGGTCAATGCATCTGTTTATAAACCGCCGAAGGAATTTTTGCCACTCTTCAACAATGGCCAGTTTCGAATATCCAGGAGCAATCCTTGTCTTTAAACGTGATCACAATAGGTACCGTACACTCACTGTTGACCCTAGCTCCAGGTTCAACAATGATCACACTGGTTTTCCCCATCCAAGACACCCCGACCGAAATCATGATGCAACGACTGAAATGTTCACGTGCGCGTATGAGTGACGAGTTCGTTGTTGCCACGTTTTTCTTGCTTCAGAATAAACACGATCATTGAGAATTAATCCAGACAAGAGTAAATGTCTTTTCGTCTGCAAACCAAATGCTTCGTAGCCTACACTTTTCTCTTTTGAAATATGCCAACTAACTGTTGACTTCGCTGCCTGTGTTTTAATTTGCAGTTTTCGTTTATAACCTGCCCATTACGCGTTTGTACGGTTGAACTTGCAAGTTTTGCTCTATAATGCGCTGCACTGTTCTTCGTGATATGCCAATTTCTCTTTAAATTTCCTATTGACTCTTGTGACTGTGAGAATCATCATCCTGGCTGAAAATCAGCTCACTCGCACGCAGAATATTCCGTGCCATGCAATCAAACGAACTTCGGGTATACCCTCATTTAAGCGCTGTCGCAGCCTATCATCAGCATCAATTTGACTTAAATATAAAGATGGCGACCGGAAGTTCACGAAATACTGACGTCACACGCTGAGTTGATGAGCAAGGATAATTTTACAGTCTAAAAACCGCCAAAAACTTAATTTAATATTACAATACAAAAGATTTAACTAGGCGGTCTCACTTTTTATGCGCCACCCTGTATACGCCTATATATAGGCCTACACGTTGTTCGGGAAAAACTGAACATCTCCAAAAAATAGAGAAATTAACACTAAAAATGCAAAAATATTAGGCCTATGGAGAATAAAACTATTTTATTCCTAGCATTAGACTTAACTATTTTTTTTATAATTATGCGCTATAGGCCTACCAGTTAAAAACTGAAGTCACCGTGACGTAATTTGTAATAAGAAATCCGTTACAAAATGGCGTTCAGTGAAGAGGACAGAATAGTAATAGGCCTAGAGTATTTACGCCAGAATCAGAATTACAGTAGGCCTACAAAACGTTTCTTAGAGAATTTCCTGATAAAGCATGGAAACTTAGTGGACTAAGCGAACTTCTGCGTAAGATTGATAGGACTGATTCGTGCAAGCGTCAAGCGGACAGCGGTAGACTTCGTAGGCTAGGCCTACTGCAAGAAGTAACGAAAACATCCAACAGGTGCAAGATCTTGCGTTGAGTCAAGAAGACAGGCCACAAACTCATCTTTCACAAAGAGAAATAGCACGAGAAGTAGGCATTTCTTTAACTTCGGTAACTGAAATTGTGAAGATTGGTCTTCGGTCAAAATGCTTCAAGAAGCGTAGAGCGACGGAACTAACGGAAGTCAACAATGCAGTTGGCATGCATGCAGGCACGGTTTAACCCAGTCCAACCTTTTTGGTACCATGGGCCGCACAAGCAAGATTTTTTTAAGCCGAGGGCCGCAACAGAAAACTCAAAAGCTGTGGCTAAAATTTATTGATAATATGCTATTGTAACATAGAAACGGGTATTCAAATATAATATGGAATGATTATAATCTATCTATCAATCTTAGACCTGGGAGTCGACCCCAATAAGTCGACCCCAGTCGACGTGGTCATCCCAAGTCGGGTCGGGTCGTTTCTGCTCACCGCAACTGACCCCAAGTCGAATTTTGTAGATAGAAGTCACTTGAAGTTGTTTTTATCTCAAGTCGACTTAAACCGACTTGAGACACAAACACAGTTAAATTTGTCACTTCAAACCAATGATTGTGACAACATTTAAACAGCTTTTGTTGAGAAATGTGTTTACAAGAATGAATGAGGCCTTTGCTAAACAGAGACTTAGGCTAGGCTATCGTGCATACTGCCGTCTGCAGATCTATTCATATAATTTGTAATTTTATGCTTAAACGTCACGCTTAGGCATGCGCTTAATTCAAGTGGTGAAACAAAATGTTACTAGAATATTAGCACGTATGCTTATCAAGCAATCAGTGAACTTCTATTGGTCAGTGAATTCGGTGCAAAGAAAGCTGAATCTACAAGGCCAATAATAAATCGATAGTTTGGCGCTACTTTGGAGCGCTGCATCTGGAGTACTGTTGTCTGTAGACGGAAAACTATTGTAGGCCAATATTATTGGACAATGAAAGACTTTACTGTCAGTGAGTAGGCCTAGTAGCTGTAGTAGCCTACTGTAGGATGATGCGCTTGCAATGCTAGGCTATATGCTAAGCTGCGAAATGATGTTAGTGGCCAAATAATTATGAAAACAGATTTACAAATTAGGCCTATCAAAACACGCCATTCAGTGCAACCATGCAGTCCGCGGTCCGCTATTTTATATTAGACTTTGCGCTCTTTACTAATTTATTTAATATTAATATTAAGAAATGATAATAATGATTGTAATCTGAATAATCACAGACAATGGACAAGCTAAAATTCATAGGCCTAATAATTTTCCGTCGCATTGTCTAGGTTACTAGATGGCTCAAAGCACCACAAAACTATTCAAACTGAAAGACAAACAGCTTGAAATGGGCTTAATAACACTTTAACAAATTCATGCATCAATTAAGTGCTGAGACCTCATAACTCATTTGTAGGCCTAAATGAAATTAATGCTTGCAGAAAAATTGGCTTGACTTCTTGCATTAGTAGCCGTACGTAGACCTAGGCTAATGACTAGTACCATGTCAGAAGTCGACTTCAAGTCGGAAGTCGGTTATTTTTCTGCCAAGTCGGGTCAAGTCGTTTTGACGCCGAGAAGTCGACTTCAAGTCGACCTCAAGTCACTTTAGGGTCAAGTGGGGTCAGATTGGCTGTCCAAAGTCACTCCCAGGTCCAATCAATCTAGCTATTTACATTACATAATAATTATGAATTTTATGTACCGCCGGTTCAAGATGACTTATCAGATATGCTCCCGACCCAGGAAAGAAAGAAGAAAATCTTGAGCAGTTTATGGAAGAGTTCGACATCAAGAATAATAATAATGAATAAGCTTGTGGACTACACAAACCAAGATTGTCATGCTTCACAATTATAACTGAGCACCAAAATGTGCAAAGTGGCGTTTATCATCCATGTCATGCACTCGGTTTCATCACACACAGTCGACCAGCTCGGCTCTTCATTGTCCTATACGCCAAGCAGTCATTTTTTGGGCTAGGATCCACTTTATGACTGGGGCGAATTTCCATCCTCCTGCTCTGACTTTCATAGAAAAAATCGAAGCCAGAGTCTCGATCTAAAGAGCTATAATAGCAGTCATATTCGTCGGACCAGAAAGAGCGAAGACATCGCCATTCATTGGACCTGGGTCTCTTGTCGATTGTTTCTTTGTGATTCTTAGAACTATAGAACATCATTATCTCTCGAAAGGAATGGTCGCAGTCACTTGCAGACATGCTGGAGCTCTGTAACCTACACATCTCGGAGACTGACTATAGAAGTGAACGGTCTTGGGAGGGTTTGCACGGTCCGTTTAGTTGAGGATAGTAATAATTAAGAGTTGTCAAAACCAGAGGTCGTGTGTCAATCTCCAGATAGACTACGGGAACCTAACTCCAGGAAAAGAAAGTATATAGATTTAGTTTTCGGATTTGGCCTTCCTGCAGATGCATGCATGTAGCATTGCAAATCAGCAACTGTCACAACATCAATAACAAAAATAAACGCTGAAGTCGATCAGTGACTTTATCCTTTATTTCGTTTTACACAAAGTGCAAAAATTTAGTGAGCCCGTGAGGGTCATGCACTTGTCTCTCCAATCTACAGGGTGCGCCAAAAAAAGACCCCCCTAGGTTTTTTGCCAATATTTTTACCAAAAGTAAGAATTTCCAAATGAAATTTTACAGGCTTATAGACAATTCATATTTACACATTATGACCAGATTTCATCAAAATATTTCAAACGGAACAAAAGTTACGTCACTTTTAGGGAGGCCACCCACCGTTTTTTGACGATTCAAAAACGTAACGCAACAAAAAGTAGGTTTTTGCCAATATTTTGGCCAAAAGTAAGAATTTCAAAATGAAATTTTTACAGGCTGATAGACAATTCATATTTACACACGATGACCAAAATTTCATCAAAATATTTAAAACAGAACAAAAGTTATATCACTTTTAGTGAGACCACCCTCGGTTTTTTGGATGATTCAAAAAACGTCAAAAAAGGTGGGTGTCCTCACTAAAAGTGATATAACTTTTGTTCTGTTTTAAATATTTTAATGAAATTTCGGTCATCATGTGTAAATATGAATTGTCTATCAGCCTATAAAAATTTCATTTTGAAATTCTTACTTTTGGCCAAAATATTGGCCCTAACTTACTTTTTGTTGCGTTACGTTTTTGAATCGTCAAAAAACGGTGGGTGGCCTCCCTAAAAGTGACGTAACTTTAGTTCCGTTTGAAATATTTTGATGAAATCTGGTCATAATGTGTAAATATGAATTGTCTATAAGCCTGTAAAATTTAATTGGGAAATTCTTACTTTTGGTAAAAATATTGGCAAAAAACCTAGGGGGGTCTTTTTTTGGCGCACCCTGTATACCCATCCTCATCAATGCATGTACAGTAGCTTCCTCCAGTTAACTTATCAAATGCTTTTTCATATAGTCTACAAAACAAATGCACACCTCTTGTCCATTCTGGCAGCTCCTTTCTGTTAGTGCTCTTAATGTTCCTATAATTATTGCATCTCATGTTCCGACACCTTCCTGAATCAAAATTGATCGTCTCCCAGTCCTCCTATTGACTCCGTCTTTGCCTGCACTCTCTTTGCAAGTTTTCGTACCATGATTTTTGATGCATGTGTGAGTTAGCTAATGGTTCTGCGTTCCCCACAAGATGTTGCATTTGTTTCTTTTTAATTGGTATTATGATTGCTTGTAGAAAGTCGGCCACACTCCCGTTGTATGTATATCTTGACATATATCTCGATCAATTCCTTCAAGGCTTCCTCATCTAGACTTTTTAGGCATTTAAGAATTTCTGCTGGAATACTGTCTATGCCTTCCGCGTTGTCATTTTTCAGTTCCTTAATGGCCGCTCTTACCTCTTCTGGTCCTATACATGTATGTCTTCCTCTCTCTCTCTCTCTCTCTCTCTCTCTCTCTCTCTCTCTCTCTCTCTCTCTCTCTCTCTCTCTCTCTCTCTCTTCTCTCTCTCTCTCTCTCTCTCTCTCTTCTCTCTCTCTCTCACACTCTCTCTCTCTCTCTCTCTCTCTCTCTCTCTCTCTCTCTCTCTCTCTCTCTCTCTCTCTCTCTCTCTCTCTCTCTCTCTCTCTCTCTCTCTCTCTCTCTCTCTCTCTCCTACTTCTTCTTCGTCCATATCGTGCACAAAGCCCATGCCTCCGTTGTTGTCTTCGTATATAGATCTTCAACATATATACTCCTTCCACCTGTATTTGATCTCATTTCAATACTTTTGTCTTCTTTATGATCATTTATTCTCATTTAATATCTTCCTGTTTGTCTTTGAGTTCTATTCCTCCTCCTGTATATGCAGGTCTGTATATTCAGACGATATTTATGTATGTATGAATGTATGCTTGTGCACTTGTTATGTGTGTATGCTTGTGCACTTGTTATATATGTGTGTATGAATGTATACTTGTGCACTTGTTATGTGTGTATGAATGTATACTTGTGCACTTGTTATACCGCCCCTTCAAGAATTCAACTCAGAACCTCTCCCGATTACAGCGCGGACACTGAATCTGAGTTTCACGTCGAAGCGCATGAGCAATTGCGAGTGAAAGACTTGCTCAAGGTCCCTATACGTATAGCGGTTTGAAATGGATTCGAACCTGCAACCTCCGGCTGCAAGGCAATAAACATTCCCACTATACCACCGCGCCCCACATGTAGTTTTATATATCTACTAGATGTGTAACCCGGCGTTGCCCGGGAAATTTAGGGTTTTAAACACTACTCCACTGTGGTACCCAACGCTGACCGCTAAATTTCGGGTTTTCGCCAACCCTCTACCCCACCCCGCTTCCCCAAAAAGCCAAACGTAACCCGCCCCTGCGGGGCGCTACAGAAATTATTAATGGGCTTGTATGACGTCATTCGGGCTGTAGACTCTTTTACTAAAGCTCGATACTGCTTACCAAAGAGTGAGCGATGAAATCTGTCTTAAAACGCTTCTGTCTTAAAACGCTAATAACTCGAATTCTAAAGTGAAATTTAGGGTTTTAAACACTACTCCACTCTGGTACCCATCGTTGACTGCTAAATTTCGGGTTTTCGCCAACCCTCCACCCCACCTCGCTTCCCCAAAAAGCCAAACGTAACCCGTCCCTGCGGGGCGCTACGGAAATTATTACTGGGCGGGTATGACGTCATGCGGAGTAGACTCTTCACCAAAGTGCTTGCGTTATCATTTATTGATGAAATCTCTCTTAAAACGCTAATAATTCTTGTTTTAAACTGAATTAAAACCTGAAAATAGTTGCGATGACCTTATAATTTGGGTAAGAATCGATTGCAATAATTTTTATAAACCGACGCTGTTTCATTTCCGAGCCTATTCTGCAGGGTAGAGTCAAAAAGCGTACAAAAAACAAACAAACATATGGAATTTCGGAATTATAATATAGATACAAAATGTAATGCATAGGAGATATGCAAAAGTTATATGGCGCATTTACGCGTGAGCGTATATATGTGACGAACGGGTGTGAGTGCGTGTGTGTATGCGCGTACGTGTGTGTGTGTGCGCGCGCGCGTGTGTGTGTGTAAATGAGATGATGTATGCTGACGGCCGGTCGGTCGGTCGGTCGGTCGTATGGGTGGGGGCTACGGAGGATTCTCCCCGGTCATTATATGCAGCATTGGAATATTATTTCTGGTGCGAGCGGTGCATGATGGGATGCAATTATGACGTCATGAAATATTCATGACATCGTATAATCGAGCGTCGACGGATCAGTTGGTCGTCGTCGTCGCCAGAGGGACATTCCTTAGTAATAATGACATTGGTCAGCGCAGGCAGGCAGCAGCGGAGGCAGCAGCGTAGACAGCAGCAGAGGCAGCGGCAGCGCCTCTGGGCTGATCCAGCCAGGAGTAGAGGAGTAGAGATGGATTGGTGGAGAGAGGTTGGAAGGAGAAAGGGAGGAAGGAGGGACTGGCGAGGGGGATGGTGAGCATACGGAAAGACTAACAAAAGAGGAGAAGAGACAGAGAGACAGAGGCAGAGATAGAGACAGCGAGAGACAGACAGACACACAAAGAAGCATGATTAGCGAAAAAGAGAGGTAGAAGGTAGAGAAGCACAAAGAGGGATAAGCAGAAAGATGCAAAGAGAGAAAGAGAAAGGACGAAGGAAAAAATGGAGGAGAAGAAGGTGAACATGCAAGAGAACCATAAATAATAATGTCGCCCAAAGGCAAAGACAGACAGAAGAAATAGAATAATGTACGAATCGGGAGAGAATTGTAGAAAAATAACTTGGTGGTGGGGGGGGTTCAGACGTTGATTTACGAATTTTACGTGGACTTGGAGTATGCAAAATGGCTTTACTATGGCATAAGAACGACTGGGTGGTTGTAACCCCACAACCCTCCCCCCGCAATTCTCACCCTGGATGAGTGAGAGAGACACACTCCGAGACAGAGAGAGTGAGGAGAGAGAGAAACACAGAGAGAGAGACAGACAGACAGACAGAGTTACAGAGAGCAACACAGAGAGATACAGAGAGACAGAGACACAGCCACAGACAAGTATGCAGAGACAGAGACATAGACACACATAGATAGAGAGACAGACAGACAGACAGACAGACAGACAGACAGAAAACAGATAAATAAATAGTGATATACAGAGAGGCAAAGAGAGAGACAGAGACAGAGTCGGAGGAAGAGAGTGAGTGAATGAGAAACGGACGAACGAACTGAATGGTTAGAGCTTCGTGGGCATATACATGTATATATACATATATATATATTATATATATATAATATACAATATATAATATATAATATATATATAATATATATATGCCGCCGGTCTTTGTGCCAATGAATGGACTTCCGACTGAGAGTGGGGGTTAGTGGGGGGGGGAGAAGAGGGGTGGGGTGACATAGGCGCAGTCAACCTGATCGGAAATGCAGCCATTCTGATCATTAATATTTTGCCGCCTCTCTATCAGAAAAATGGGGTCATTAATATTTGCCGAGCCTTTCACCCACCCACACAGCCACCCACCCCTCCACACAGCCAGCCACCCACACAGCCACCCACCCACCAATCCCTCGCAGCACATTGTCACCCTCCTCTCCTTTGAGATGAGGTGGTCCGCAGGGTAGAGGAGGAGGCGTCGGTGGCGAATGCATGTGACATTCGTCGCTTTCAATCTAGACATGGAGCGATGAGTGAAGGAGGCGTGTCTGCAGCCACGGGGGTGCGGGGGGGGGGGTGGAGGGGGGGTGAGGGGAACTCAGTGGACGCTAAATGGATTTCTCCATTTCGACGGACGACGGACCCACAGCCAGCAGCAGCAGCCACAGCAGCAGTAGCCATCCAGCGGCAGCCATCCAGCGGCAGCAGTAGCAGCCAGCGAAGTCTAAAGATGCATGCGCCTGTATTAGTGCAATGTATTGCACACGAGACCTTAGGCGATAATACAGAGACTGATTTATTACTGGGTGCTTTCCGTAACCTATACATGCAGCAGCAGCAGCAGCAGCAGAAGCAGCAGCAGCAGCAGCAGCAGCAGCTACTACGTCTGCTTCTATATTATGACGACGACGACGACGACTCCATGCATGAATACGATACATGCCTGCATGCTACATGTCACGCCATCGTATACGTATACGCATTGCACTATACTTACGCGACATACACATGTACACTGTACAGGAAGGCAGACAGAAAATGGGGAGGAGGAGGAGGAGGAGGAGGAGGAGGAGGAGGAGGAGGAGGAGGAGGAGGCAGAGGGGGAGGAGGCGATGGCATTGCAGTGCAATGCTGTGCTTGGCACAATGTGCTACTGCCTCATTTCAGAATATCGAACAGAATCGCAATGAATATCTAAAGATGTACCACTATCAAAATCATAATGAATTCAATGAGTTGTTGAGCCGATTGGATGACCTCAATTGGATGACCCTATTTGGATGACTCCTATTGGATGCCCCAATTGGCTCAACTAACCTCTGTTCGGTTCATCGTCTCTATGGACCTCTGCTCTGCTGAAGCCAACATTTTCATTTATAATATACTATTACTAGCCGAAATACCCGGCGTTGCCCGGGAATTTTCGGTTTTTCGCGGGCATTGCAAGGTTTCTTGGCGTGCGTTCATCGTTCAAACTCTAATTACTTTTATTATTATTGTAAATCCGTTGGGGTTTCTGCACTGAATAGATGACATTACAAGAGACGCTTTAACAACGTTCAGATTATTTTTATGATACGATATTAATACGATATTAATGATACGATATTAATTATTATTGTCATTACTTTCTCTTAAATGCCAGATGTGACGTGAAGATATGAGGTCGAAAAATGACGTCAGGAGTTTAGTGAATGCGCTGATTTGCGTGTTTAGGCTACTGGCCAGATGTGTTGAATAACTTGAATTGCGTGCTAGGCTCCGCCCTGGTGATCAGCGAAAAACAATGGCGTCTTAAATGCAGCGTTAACTATCGCATCTAAATTTAAGATGTTCATAACTCGGGAAGGGGTAAGATTTTGGGATCGCGAACCCCTACCCCTGTCAGGGGCGGATAAAAAAAATGTCGAAGGAGGTTAAAAATTTTAAATTGGGTCGGGAAAAAATTTCGTTGCTCTTTGGCCGAAAAATCTGATGACCTTTTTTAGTCATCTCGTAAAAATGTCTTGAAAATCTATTATAGGCTATATTTCAGTAAGTCTGTGTGTTTGTTTGTTTGTTAGATGAACATGACCACAGTTTTGAAGCAATCGACCCCAATCCTTCGCAGGGGGTCGGGGTGCACCCAACGTTCCCTCTAAGGCCAGAAGGTTGCTGCGCGCGGAGCAGATTGTACTGAGCAAGCTAAAATATTATCGGAGCATAAAATTTTTGTCATGACTTTATTTTCAACTGCTTCTAATTTTTATTATGGCATAACATGAGGTATTTTATTATCGAATAGAAACCCCGTAGACTGATGATAGGCTACCGATAAAAATTTATTTACAAACAATCAAATTTCAAATATTTTTAACTAGGCCTATAGGTTCCAGAAAAGGGTAGGCTGATCATAAACAATAGGCCACCACATTTAATTTCTGAAATAAATGTCTATAATGAGTATGACATTTCATATGAAGTTTGCAATGATTCGAAAAATAAACAATTGATAAATTGAAAAATTGTTTAGAAAATGCAAGAAAACTTTTAATTAAGTTATAAATTCAAAATGTTCTAATTAGTTACAAGTGCAAAGTAGGCTAGCCTTTTTTAGTTCAAGTCCTCTCTCGGATTCTCTCCTCTCTCAAGCAAGAACAAATAAACGTATCGCCTCTTATGAAAGCCTTATAATTATTTTTCTCTTCAGATTTTGTTGTTTTTCCGATAATTGTATCCAGGTCAAATGTTTGTCCACCTCCACTCGTCAGATAAAATTAATCCTCATCAACGGCTATGAATAATCTACAGGCGGCTCTTTTTCTCGGCATGATTTTTCCGCTTAGATGGCTTAGACAATGACATTTTTTACTGACTGACATTTCTTGCTTTTACTGACTGACATTTCTTGCTGACTGCTAGGAAACTGAGCCAGCAATGAGAAATATGATCTTTCAAGACAGACTAACGCTGCGCAGAACAAGTAGCCTACGAATGGAGAGAGAAGACGGGGCTTACACTGGACACCTACGAGCATGGTGATGATGATGGTGAGGGGGACAGCGAGGGATATAGATTCCGCGGCCCAGCAAATCTACAGAGGAGGGATTGGTGAATGAGATTCAGAGTTGGCAATTAATCCCTCGAGCTACTGATAAGGATCAGTGAGGAGCATAGATTATATACATCCTAACACGACCAGGCAAACCTACTGTAACAGAAGAGGGGTCGGAGAATGCGATTTGGAGTTTGGCTGAGCCCAAGATTCTTAATTACACCAATGCTTGAATGATCATAGGCTGAGTTTCACAGGACATTCACCCAGTGACACTTGTAGTCTTGTATACATACATACATACATACATACATATATATATATATATATATATATATCGTGTAAGACAGGTGCCAACAGAGAGCTACTCGGGAGGGGGGTGGGTGTCAACTCAATTGCTGGATTTGTATACAAGCTGAACGAATGCCAAATAATCATGTCGTTAAGACAAGCATTCAACCATTACCACCTGTTTAGAACTGGGTCTTCGTACTTTGTAGCAAAACGAAATCGTGTCCTAGCAGTTAGATTATCAAGTACAATTCCAAGAATGAACGAATGAAATTATCTGCGCTGGTAAAAACTTTGTGCGCCGAACGATTAAAGCAACGTTCCCTGTAAGGTGCGCGCGCACGCGCGCACCTTACAGGGAACGTTGGGTGCACCCTGGGCAAGACATAGGGGGTTTGCGATCCAAAAATCTCACCTTTTCCGGAGTTTGGAACATTTTAAATTTCGGCCACAGTTAACGCAGTATTTACGTTGCCCATCGACTTTCAACATGAACTCATAGATTTCTGACGTCATCACTTCTTAACGTCATTTTTCGCAAAGGCCGATCTTAGAGCGCGTGGTTTCGAAAAAAATAAAGCACTGATCGGAAGTTATAAGACAAGATAATTGCAATAAATAGGTCTACCGATAATTAATTTTGGGAGGGGAGGGGAGGAGAGGAGAGGAGAGGGGAAGGGAGGGGAGGGGAGGGGAGGAGAGGAGAGGGGAGGGACGGACGGACGGAGGGAGGAGGGAGGGAGGGAGGAATGGGGCGAAGCGAGGGTGGGGAAGTAGGGGATTGACCGGGAACGCGGCGAATCCTAAAATTCCAAGGCAACGCCGGGTACCCCAGCTAGTAAAAAAACACCAGAATTTCCAAGCCAAAATGCTGCCGACCAAAACCGAGAAGAGCTAGCGTAAACAAGATCTACAAAACTGAAGAATAGCAGCACAAGATCGCCGGGGTCTTTGAAGAAAAGTGATAGACAATGCAGTGGACACCTATCACCTTTGACCCATGGACCCTGATGATGATGATGATGATGATGATGATGATGATGATGATGATGATGATGATGATGATGATGATGATGATGATGATGATGATGATGATGATGATGATGATGATGGTGATGATGATGATGATGATGAAGATGATGATGATGATGATGATGATGATGATGATGATGATGATGATGATGATGATGATGATGATGATGATGATGATGATGATGATGATGATGATGATGATGATGATGATGATGATATAGGCTTCGGGTAGCCTATTGGTTCTGCCACACTCAGTATTGGTTGCTCACCTGTCCATATCATCGCAAATGTTAACTCGCAATCAATCTCTGTGTGTACTATCCTGTTCATTTGCTTTCAAAAGCACCGCCATTAATTAATATTGCATCTGCTTTTTTATTTTCTATTGTTACCACAATGAATTTTTTTGGTAAATAGGCCCCACTAGCGGGATCATTCCCTTCGGGTAGCCTATTGGTTCTGCCACACTCAGTATTGGTTGCTCACCTGTCCATATCATCGCAAATGTTAACTCGCAATCAATCTCTGTGCGTACTATCCTGTAAGCAAAATTGTCTGCTTGTCTTTGTATTTTTTGTTGGATCAATAAACCAATTGCATTGAATTGAATTGAATGATGATGATGATGATGATGATGTTGGTGGTAGTGGTGGTGGTAGTTGTGATGATGTTGGTGGTGGTGGTGGTGGTGGTAGTAAGGGTGGTGGTGAAGGTGGTGGCATATATGTAATTATGTATATATATATATAATATATATATATATGATGATGATGATGATGATGATGATGATCGCCGGGGTCTTTGAAGAAAAGTGATAGACAATGCAGTGGACACCTATCACCTTTGACCCATGGACCCTGATGATGATGATGATGATGATGATGATGATGATGATGATGATGATGATGATGATGACGACGATGATGATGATGACGATGATGATGATGCATGATGTGTCAGACAAATATACCCGCAGACTGCAGAGGGGCAAAGACAGAGACGAAGAGGAAGAGAGAGACAGCGACAGAGACAGAGACGAAGAGGAAGGGAGAGACAGCGACAGAGACAGAGACGAAGAGGAAGGGAGAGACAGCGACAGAGACAGAGACGAAGAGGAAGAGAGAGACAGCGACAGAGACAGAGACGAAGAGGAAGGGAGAGACAGCGACAGAGACAGAGACGAAGAGGAAGAGAGAGACAGCGACAGAGACAGAGACGAAGAGGAAGGGAGAGACAGCGACAGAGACAGAGACGAAGAGGAAGGGAGAGACAGCGACAGAGACAGAGACGAAGAGGAAGGGAGAGACAGCGACAGAGACAGAGACGAAGAGGAAGGGAGAGACAGCGACAGAGACAGAGACGAAGAGGAAGGGAGAGACAGCGACAGAGACAGAGACGAAGAGGAAGGGAGAGACAGCGACAGAGACAGAGACGAAGAGGAAGGGAGAGACAGCGACAGAGACAGAGACGAAGAGGAAGGGAGAGACAGCGACAGAGACAGAGGTGGGCATAATTATCTCATCGGGTCGTTTCTTTTAATCCAAACTCCCCCCTTTTCTTTCCCTTTTCTTACCCTTTTCTACGCTCCACAATTCTTCCCCTCTTTTCTTTCCCCCTTTTCTTTCCCCTTTTCTATGCCCCACAATTTGACGGACGCTTCTTTGATTTGCTCATCTTTCATTCGAATATCATCAATATATATATACATATACATGTATATATATAATATATACATAATATACATAATTATATATGTGTATAAGCAGTGTACGTATGTATGTATTTATATATATATATGTATGTATGGATGGTTTAATGGATCCAGTGAGATGGAAAGAATGAGCTGAAGGAGGGAACCAGCGTATGCTGACATTTTTCGTTTTCTTGCAGAGCACCTGTAATATATTTCTTGTGCATCATATCGTTCAGGTGATATTCTACCTGGATCTTCGCAACCGATATCGACGTCCAAGTGCATCAGAGTCTCTATGGGCTGTGGATGTGTGTGTGTGCATGTGTGCGTGTGTGCGTGTGTGTGTGTGTGTGTGTGCGTGTGTGTGTGTGTGCATGTGTGCGTGTGTGTGCGTGTGTGTGTGCGTCAAACGACAGTCAATAATGACATTATGGCGTGGCTAAGTCCCTCTTACATGTATATCCTCTGCTGCAGTTGTGTTTGTCCATAATACATCCCACACGAATAATTCACGTTATAGTATACACGCATACATGTATATACGCGCATATATATATACGGACACGTGTACATGTTTTCATCATTTATTTATAAATGTCTGATCAATATAATCTATATATAATCTATGTATATATATGCATGTATAGATAGGGATCTATTTTTGAACGGCATATAATATATGCATGTCCTTTCATGACAGTTTAATCCTGTACTCACGAACCTATCCGCGGGCATTGATCATGTTCTTCAATCTCCATCATCATCGAGTTCTCGCATGAATTAATTACACCGACTGATATTCATGCAAAGACATGTACAAAGACATATATTATACGTCTTCGTCGATATATATATATATGTGTGTATATATATATGTCTGTGTGAGGAGTGAATGCAGCAGATCAGCAGCTGCTGCAGAGCTTAACTTCCTCAATGGAATTCAAATGCATTGACGAAAGAAACCAGGAAATCAGTGATGACTATAATTATGTGGTCAGCTCTGCAGGTTGAACCTTTTTCATGCAAGTCAAGAAATTAGGGTGTGGGTGCGTGTATGTATTATATATATATGCATATATATAATATATATGGGTGTGTGATTTTGGTTCTCATCATCATCATCATCATCATCATCATCATCATCATCATCATCATCATCATCATCATCATCATCATCATCATCATCATCATCATCATCATACTGGTTCCATGCATGAGCAATGTATTCTAAAATATAGAGACCTTCCTTTACTGGCTGCTCCATGAAATTAAATATGCATTACTTAGGCCTAATTACGCGTGATTCATAGTTTTCAAAGGAAAGCTTGTACATTCGAAATGTTCCAATGAAAATCCGAACAAAATGCACGATATAGCAATTATCAAAGGAAATAAATATATGAAAATTTCAGACAAATATTTTTAAATAAAAAAAGAAACCCTAAAAGATTGTACTAAATGTCAAAAAGCACAAAACATACCGGTGCCATGGTTAAAATTTTCAAAATTATGGATTAACGTTTTAAGTATAATAATATTCTAGCGTTAAGTTTGTAGTGAAACGAAGCAAGTAGGACGTCGTTGTCTCTTTCATGGTTGCTGTTGTCTGCTGTTGTCTGCTGTGCTCTGGTTGTCTTTGTTGTCTTCTGGTTGTTCTCTTGCGTTCTGGTTGTTGCTCTGTTGTCTTGTGGTTGTTCATCTGCTCGAGGCGGTTGAACATCATGACCTCGTCAACAATAATTTCAGAACACGTGTCTGAGGAGGAGATTTTTCTTCGCAGTCTATAGAATTTATAATATATATATATATATATATCGTATACTCCTCTGCTTCTCTTTGTGATGCATGCATGGCTCTATATATGATGAGTAATTCCATGCATTAAGTTGCGCACTTACTCGACATTGATTACGATCACATGCTGCACGATCACTTTCGTATACACCTGTGTCTAGATAGCCTCTATGCATCTGAGTGCCTCATGACGACGCTTAGTGTGTGTGTGTGGGGAGGGGGAGGTAGGGGGTGTGGGGGAAGCAGTGCTAGCATGCAGAGTGGAATTGACAAACCAATCAACGAGAAAAAGGTTTCTTACATTGAATCATGACACACAAGATGATGATGATGATGTAACTTAATGCTCTTCTTAAATTCGAGATGCAATCTCTCTCTCGCTGCTGGTGCTGCTGGTGCTGCTGGTGCTGCTGGTGCTGGTGCTGGTGCTGCTGGTGCTGGTGCTGGTGCTGCTGGTGCTGCTGGTGCTGGTGCTGGTGCTGCTGGTGCTGCTGGTGCTGGTACTGGTGCTGCTGGTGCTGCTGTTTCTCATTATAGGCTACAACTTCAACCTAACTCGTTGAAGATGGTCCACTGCGTCCAGTCGATCTCTCCTTCTTCTTCTCCTTATAATTCTTTTTTCATTGTCCATCCGAGAGACGATTGTTGGCACTGTATACTTATCAATGCCAATGTCTATGAGTAAGTGAGAGGATTATATTCTATTATATCCTCATACATACTCACAGACATTGAACAAATTCGACGGTGTTGACAGCACCAATGATAAAGGCGACGACAACAATAGCAACTGATAAGCCTAACGATGACATCAGCAGCAGCAGCAGCAGCAGCCTTGTCCTGCGTTCAGCGCAATGGTTTCCATGGAAACAGTTTCCGGTGAAGATGGCGGCTGTCAAAGGTTGAACGCCGCAGTTGCAGCATCACCATGACGACGACGACGACGTTGGGCTAAATGGAAATCTCGCCACAAGACAGGCAATAAATCCTGTTGGAAGCGTCAAGAAATGAAGTATCAATGCTGCAGTGTAGTATACATATATATGCATATATAATACATATATAAACACTGCAGTCATGCATCATGCATGCGAGCAGGGACCGATAAATTTTTTTTCGAAGGGGACCAAATTTTTTACCTCGGTCGGAAAAAATTTCTTAGATCTTTGGCCGAAAACTCTGATGACCTTTTTTTAGTCGTCTCGCCAAACTGTTTTTAAAATATATCAAAATTTATCCCTGCCGAAACAGCTGACGACCTTTTTTATTCGTTTAATCATTTCATCGACGAAATCTCTCCAGCATGCATGATGTACCATTTTGTCCAAGCCATTGGTAAATAATTAGTTTTTAGTCGTATCCTACTTTTCCCACGCGGCATTGATCGAAAACTTGTTGAAACCTGATGGGGGGTCTCGTCCTATGCACATTTCTGATGGGGGCGTGGCCGGATTGGGCCCCTGGATCCGCCCCTACATGCGAGTCAAATGGCACGACCAGAAAGAGCGTAACAGAGGAAGCCAAGATGGATGGAATGAAGGAAAGAACGGCTGGATGAATTGAGAGATGTGGAAGATTGAGAAAATGATGGAACATATATTATTATCAGTGCAGAGAATGAGGAAAGGTTCGAACCAGAGTATACATACAGTTTTACTCTACGGCATTCAGATGAAAACAGATTCTGGTGAATTGTGAACAATAAAACTTAAGATCGATATTAAGGACAACTGGAGTAATGCAGGCTGCAGACAACAATAAATGGTTGTGCATACAGCCTCATCTCGTGTATACGAACAACGCAGATTCATTTGAAGTAATTTTAGCATTGCAGTACTGCAGGTTATATACTACACGGAAGCAATCTTACGATTATCTTCTTACAAAGTAAATAGCCGTCTGTTGTGGTCGACTACAAATAGAGAGGAGCAGAAGGAAGGGCAGATGCAAGGGATTGTCTGGAATAGATCTATAGGGACGAGTTATGGACGACGAAAATATGGACATAAGATTAGCAGCACCGTTGTAGGATGTCGTCGAGCCGACTGCAGATGTAGGATATAGGCTACTACTAATATAAGGCCAAATGAGCCAAATTCTTCGCCAAGACGAAGTTGACGGCAGCGCACAATATGGTTCGTTATATCAGAAGCGTGACTTAACAAGCCCTACTGCCCGAGGCTGTCAGATGAGAGGCAAAGAATTTAAAGAAGGTTTTGCCCGAAGAGAAGCAGATTCGAGAAGAAGGTATATACAGAGAGACTTCAGAAGAATTAAACGAAGCCATCGTCAGACGAAACTACATGGAAGACTTCGTTTTCAAACTCCTCCTTCATCATCACGTGCACTCTTTTTCCAGTTGCTCACTTTCTTTGACCTTTCTTTGACCTCTTCCATTTCGAAAGGGCGTCTCCAGCGAAAAAAATTCTGTTGATTGCATTCTCACTTGACACGACTATCAATATTATTATTTATCAAATCATGATTATGAGCTTATAATCATTAGGACGGGGCTGCATAAATCTTCTGATCAGAAGAGATTAGAGTAAAATAGATTTAATCATAGTTGTAAAAAACGTTTTTTTCGTTTTTTATTCTCTCCCAAAAAACGTCGTTTTTTTCGTTTTTTATTTTTCCCATCGTTTTTTATCGTTTTTTATTTTTTCTTTAACTTTATTTATTCATTTACTTTCTGTTATTATTCTCCTTAATTTTAATTTTTTCTGATATTCCTTATGTTTTCCGCCAACTCTCAATGATTCAGCTAACTAAAGTCATTATTTCATCGTTTAACATCCATCATTTAAGAGATTGCCTGCGTGAAGTAGGTTCCTAATCAATTTTTTCAAGGTTAAAATGCGGTTTTAGATGTAGCAAAGTCAAATTATTTACCGTTTCCGTTTTTTATCGTTTTTTTGTCGTTTTTTATTTTTTCGAAAAAAACGACGTTTTTTACCGTTTTTTATTCCGTTTCCATCGTTTTTTACATCTATGGATTTAATCGATTATAATTTTGTCATTCGTTGAACTCTGTTCGTATTAATTGCAGACAAGGTCAAATGTATTTAGATTCATTTACATACTTTAGACTCCAGCATGACGATGACGATGACGATGATAGCCCTGCGCTGTTAATTACTATTTATACACATAGCAAAGATATCTAGCGTCGCCCTCCTACATTCTCCACGCTTGGGACTGGCACTATGCAGCAGGTAGGGTAGTAGTGCAACAGATCCCACCCAAAATATGCAGCGAGAAGTATAGCGAGTCTTCGCACATTCAGCAGCTGATCACCATCAGTGAAATCTTAATGGAGGGAGTTTGGGAGGCGCATTGGATCACTTGACGCTGGCATGGAGATCAACGAAACTGAGTTCGATTCCCGAAACCTCGTAGGATAGCTGAATTACTCCGTTTCTACAGACGAACTAAACATCCACGGGACTACTTTCCATGCATGCTTCATCACTGATGGCCAACAGTGGAATATGGGTACGTTGCAAGACTATAATTATCATGGCATATGCTATGATGGGAATAGCAGAACTGGAGACACAGCAGCTGCAGCAACCAAAAAAGAAGAGCAGCTGGGAAGACAAAACTCCTATGAAGTGACAAAATGACAAATGGAGACTCTTCGGATCTTGACCCTTTGCCCATCGATTTTGTTTTGATTAAGCGCCTGTGAATAAGCTGGTTCCCGTGACTTGCTTTTGTGAGCGCTGTAGAAGTCGCGAGATTACGATTACGATAAAAAAAAGAGCGATAGAAAACAGAAGGGATAAAAGAAAATTAAATGATAATAGAAACCCAGAAACGATCATAGAAGAAATTCGATCATGTGTAATATAGATAATGATAGATTTGAGAATAAGACTGAGAGAGGTGGAAGGAGTACGGAAGGATGGATGAGGAAGAGGAAGAGGAGGAGGAGGAGGAGGAGGAGGAGGAAGAGGAGGAGGAGGAGAAAGAAGAGGAGGAAGAGGGAAACGTGCTAAAGATGTAGAATATCATCGAAGCATGGAGTACGAGACTGCAAATAGTAGTAATGATGAAGATAAAACTGAACTGGAGCTGATGAAAATGATTAGATTTATGCCGAATAATATAAAAGTGCAGAGAAGAAGAGGAAGTGAGTTCAACGAAGGCATAGACAAATTGGACACGTATACGAAGAAATAGACACTTATACAAAGGCATAGACACGTATACGATGGCATAGACACGTATGCGAAGAAATAGACACGTATACAAAGGCATAGACACATATACGAAGACATAGACACGTATACGAAGACATAGACACGTATACGATGGCATAGACACATATACGATGACATAGACACGTATAGGAAGGCATAGACACATATACGAAGGCATAGACACATTTACGAAGACATAGACACGTATACGAAGACATAGACACGTATACGAAGACATAGACACGTAGACAAAGGCATAGACACGTATACGAAGACATAGACACGTAGACAAAGGCATAGACACGTATACGAAGACATAGACACGTATACGAAGGCATAGACACATATACGAAGACATAGACACGTATACGAAGACATAGACACGTATACAATGGCAGAGACACGTATACGATGGCATAGACACATATACGATGACATAGACACGTATACAATGGCATAGACACGTATACGATGGCATAGACACATATACGATGACATAGACACGTATAGGAAGGTATAGACACGCATACGATGAGAAGCGAAAAGAAGATTGATGACTAAACGATATTGCACATCACGTATCCGCATATTACTTAAGAGAGATACAGAAAGAGACAAACAGACAGAGACAGACGGATAGAGACAGACACAGACAGAGACAGAGACAGAGAGATGCTGCTGCTGCTTCAGATTCCGTGGCATCTCTCAGTCGACTGGCGATTGCCGAGACACGATGTCCATCATCACCATGGCAACTGCGCTTCTTTTGAAGGCATCCGCACGAAGTACGAAGGATGCGACGGGGTCAACTTCATCAGTTGCGACCACTATTAGACATCGTACGATGGCTGAAGGAGGGGAGGAATGCGGAGAAGGAGGAGGATCCTCTGCAATGGCAGGCAGTTGATTCTAATTAGGTAAGAAGAGATAACTTATGGAGACTGAAGATGGCATCAGACTGGAGCAAGAAATATGAACGTGAGAAGCGGAGGGAGGGAGAGCCCGGAGAGGCAGAGAATATGAAGATGTAAAGAAATCATGTTTTGGGAAGAGACGAAGAATTTTAAGAGAAAGCGAAGAAAAATAAGTGGATACAGAAAATGGGTATACATGTAAGAGGAAGAAAGAGAGAAAGTCAGACGGTCAAAGAGACAGACATTGAGAGTATCTGAGAATCCTGTTTTCCTTCTTATCTACTCTTATCCATAGTAACTTTTATAGCGTCATTTTCATGATCACCAACGTCTCAACCGCAATTCGTTCAAATCAAAGCTCGAGGGTACGTACCGTACGTATTCTATTTTTTGAAAGGTACGTACGTATTTTAACGTACCCTATTTTAGGGTACGTAAACAATAATAAAATACGCTAGCCTCGTCATTACTCATTATAAGAATGTTCAATTTAATTTAAGCAAACACTCACCACCCAGTATACGGCGTAGTAAATTGCTGCAATGCTATATTGTAGGTCTATGCTTATCCAGCATACATTGCACTTAATGCACTAATGCCAGTGAGTCGTCTCAGTTCTGCTGCAGCACTTCAACGATGTGTTCTTATGCGATTGCCTGATCCAACCCAGAACTGCTTGTCGAAAAAATTGCATTCAATCAAATAATTGTTGTTCGCATTTTTCAAAACTTTCACACGTGCGTCTATTCCTTCTCACGTTCTCTGGGTATCGCTGACTGATGCGTAGGCTATATAGATATACTGCAACTTTCGAGTTACACCAATTTGCAAACCAGCGACGTGCACTTAGCTCTCATCAGAAATACAGTACAGTTTGCATTAAATTAATATTATTATAACCAAAGAATTTATCGAATTACGAATTAAATTTACTGCTATACGCTACCGGAAGTACCGGTTTCAATGGCGCATAGGCCTACTGTAACAGTTGACGTCAGATTATACGTTGGCTATGGCTCGCCGAGTAAACCATGAATTTTCGTGTATGGTAGCCTACGTACCATACGCGTATTCTATTTTTTGAAAGGTACGTACGTATTTTAACGTATTCTATTTTAGGGTACGCGTACCCTCGAGCTTTGGTTCAAATGGGGCGCGGTGGTGTAGTGGGTATGTTCGTTGTCTTGCAGCTGGATGGTTGCAGGTTTGAATACATCTCAGGCCGCCGCGTACGGACCTTGGGCAAGTCCTTCACTCGCAATTGCTCAGCGCTTCGGCGTAAAACTACATGTACGATTCAGTGTTCGCGCTATAGCTGGGGGCGCCTCTGAGTAGAAATCTTGAGGGGTCGCTATTACAAGCGCGAATACATACATAACAGAAATCAAAATCCTTTCCCTGAACTCAGGTTGAATTGGGAAGCTAGATCGTCACGGTATTTCAGTTAGTAATTTGAAGGCAGCGAAGACATTTAAGTTTTTATCTGAATGACAAGAAAGAACAGACAGAGAACAAAACTGCAGCAGCATTGCAGCAAATCGCCGTTGACCAGTAGTCACGAACGATCAAGAACCAACAGAGTTCTGAACGTTCCTCAGCGATTGAAACAAGTACGAAGTCAGTTACAGCAGTCTAGGCGCCGGAAACCAACGCAAACTCAGCGGGCGTTATAGGCGCACCTGTGTCTTCGACGATCTCTCTGGTCGTTGTGGACATACATGCTTATTTATTTATACATGTATTTATTTATTTATGCATGTATTTATTTATTTATACATGTATGGGCAAAACTATTCTTCCTTACTTGCTATCGGTCTACATAGCGGTTACTATTCTAATGTCGTGAGTCTCTCGGAACTGATCATTCTTAAGTTTCTTTTATGATGACTCACAAACACTGTTTACATGTGAGAGACTTTTGGCATAGAATCGAATGCAATGACGGAGTTACGAGCAGCGACTGCAGACACGCAGCTCAACAGTTGAATCATCCAGTTTCATTGATTTAAACGTCGAACAGGTTTTTACATCCAAGTGGAATTCCAAGCATCGGATAAAAATTGAGATTTCGATCGGTTAAAGAGAAGTTCCTTAGTCGCCATTAGATGTGAAGACACATCGCCATCTTCATGCATGTCTCTAGTTATAATTAATCACTTTATGGCCTTCATTGCATCCGAATCTGATGTTTACACGAATTTAATATCGATTATGAGTTTCTATAGATATGCAGCATTTTGAACTCATCGTAGTAATGTAGGTTATTGACCGACTGACTGATTGCATTTAGGCCTATACTGGTTCCAGAGTGGAGAGAATGCTAGACTGACTGACTAACCGACTAATTGATTGGCTGACTGACTGACTGATTAACTGACTGACTGACTGATTGGATGGCTGACTGACTGACTGACTAACCGACTAATTGATTGGCTGACTGACTGACTGATTAACTGACTGACTGACTGATTGGATGGCTGACTGACTGACTGACTAACCGACTAATTGATTGGCTGACTGACTGACTGATTGACTGGCTGACTGACTGACTGATTGGCTGGCTGAGTGATTGACTGATTGGCTGGCTGAGTGACTGACTGACTGAAACTCATACGACTGATCTGAGGTGAGGGATGAGGGTTGACTGACTTGCAAGTCTTGTTGTGCCTGAGTTCGGCTGCTTCAGCTGAGATGAGTTTATCGCTCGTTCGTATCTCTTCGAGAACTTGATGCAGACTGTCTGAGCATCGTTTCGACGGTTCATCCCAGTAGTCGTGTGGACAATCACCAGACGACGACTTGCGACAGATCGCTCCGTTCCCTGAAAAAAAACGTCATGTTGAAATTAAATTTATTATGCTATCTTAATAAATGCGCTACAGAAGTGATTAGATTAAGCAATAAAAGTGACAGTCTGTAGTCTGCGGTTGTTGACCTCTTCACCTTCCTGCATGTCACCGCATGTAAACCTACTTTGCGTTTCTGTGAATGGCAATTGCTCAATGTCAACGTTGCGTCACATAACTCGAACTGTTTCCATTTGGAATCGGGGCGATCAATGGCAAGAGAAAACCATGCTGAGAATCGAACCATGGACGATGCAAAGGCAACTGTTTACGAACTAGAGGTTTGCGGGTAGGCCTATAACCGTACACGCGGATTTACCCGAACCAGCGGGTCGGGTGCGAGTCGGGTCGCATTTCACGGGTCGGATCGGGTATACGGGTAAGGTTATCACGGGTATGGGTAATTGGGGATACCCAGTTTTACCCGCATCAGCGTGAAAAATTATGCTTACATATTTTGAGTGAGTCTTGCACTGTCAGAATATTCACTCTGGTTAACTGGCAAATAATATGTTCACATAGGCCACGCATGCGTATGAACTTAATATACACATATATGCATTTATACATTTATACATCATTATCGTTTTCATCGTGACCACCATCCGTTTCTGACACAGACATTTGAAGGGCTATGGGTAGGAATAAATTTCTCCATTGTTCTGTCGCTGTTGCTACTACTGCTACTACTACTACCACCACTGCTGCTACTGCTGCTACAACAGCTGCTACAGCTATCATCATCTACTTCTTCTTCAGCGTATTTCTTATCATAACGACATGCTGAGTTGCAAGTCAATTTGCCAGACAGGGAATTGAACAATATGAAGTCCGGCTAATGACGTGGCAGGTACGGTACTGGTGCGGGTATAGCCGTGGGTACGGGTCGGATTGGGTAGCAATTTGTAATACAGGTCGGGTACGGGTACGGGTAGCGATCCTGTGTACGTGTACGGGTCGGGTAGCAAAAAACTGTTACACCCGCAGACATAATACGAACGCATGAGAAGAACTACTTATCCAGGAGCTGATCATCATGTAATGCGATGCATCCGAACGGTTTTATGGAGTCATTTCATTCAAACCATATACGTCTAGCTCACACAACGGTTTTGCATTTCAAATGCCCATCGCATTAACCCTTTGGGACCCGTTAAGCCCCATATACGTAAGCGAACTATGTAAGCGAATGGCGTAAGATCGCGTGCCCCAAATTACGCGGCAGCACGCAAACAGGTTGGCCAGTTTACTCCTGCAGAGCAGTTGAATACTTCGCTCGTTATTAGTCCCATGGTTTGTTATTATAGCTCAATGCTGAACCATTACAAGTTGACCTTCTCTGCGTTTACGGATGTCTGTATACGGGGATCGCCTGACTGCAGCTCTCTAGCTCTTCTTTTGTCTCTGCTCGATCATGTCTCCTATAGAACGACCACAATATCGTATGTCTATACAATTCCCTTCTATGGCGAGGAACGTTGAAGTTGGAGATAGTGCATGGCGGAGTAGGAGGTGGAGGAGGAGGAAGAGGAGGAGGAGGAGGAGGAGGAACAGAGAGGCACAGAATAAGACAGAGAATGGAACATAGAGCGAGCAAGAAGATCGCACGTAACATTGAGCAGAGATCACTCTGGGCAGACCCAGGGAATCGAACAGAAATTGAAAGAAGCGAGCAGGATGATGATGATTGGCCGGATTGACAAATGATCAGCCAATCAGAGGACGGATCGAACGAACGAACGATTTTGAATGAATGAGCGAAGGATGCGAACTGAAGAACGAATGAACGAACGAATCATCTTCGATTGAAGATGCGAAGAGAAAGAAGAGGATGGAGAGAGAGAGAGAGAGAGAGAGAGAGAGAGAGAGAGAGAGAGAGAGAGAGAGAGAGAGAGAGAGAGAGAGAGAAGTAGGAGGAGGAGAAGAGGAGGAGGAGGAGGAGGAGGAAGAAGAAGAAGAGGATATGAAGAAGGGAGTGGATGCAAGAGATGGACCCAGGATTGAGAGGAGGATAGGATGGGATAGTTAGAGGACACAGCAAGTGGGCGGATGTGGAGGACAGTCCTTTCAGATGGGGTTTGGAGGACAATCCCCGGAGGGAGGGAGACGGGTTGTGTGGCGCCTTGCAGCATTCTTTCTTTGTGGCGGTTGGCACTGCAGGTTGAATGGACATCTGTGGTTGATTGCTTTTCTTGAGGACTTTATTATTTGCCTGTCACGTGTTACCTTGATGAATTCATCGACTGAGGAACAGTGAGGATGAAGAAGCAGAGACGAATCAAAGAAGAATATACGTGACATGTCTGTCTCTGTCTGTCTCTCTGGTTATGTCTCTGTCTGTCTCTCTTGGCTATGTCTCTGTCTTGCTCTCTCTGGCTATATATCTGACATACAGAGGCATATCCAGACAGACAGACAGAGAGCTACGTTCGCTATATCTCTGTCTGTTTGTCTCGCTATGTCTCTGTATGTCTCTTTTGCTTTGCTCTCTGTCTCTATGTTTCTCTGTCTCTGTGGCTAACTCTAAGTCTATCTTGAGCATTAGGAAGAGGAGGAGAGATGGAGAAGATAAGGAGGAGCATGGACGGAGACCTGGGCGGAGACTTGAGGGGGGGGGCGGAAAGACGCGAGATTTTTTGACGGACGAATGGCTGAGTGTCGCAGAAAAATTTCCATCTGTTGGCGGCCAAAATTTCTGACGACCTTTTTTTTAGTCATCCGGCGAAATCTCGACGAAATTTTCTATTTTCGCCGCCAAAAGTTGATGACTTTTTTAGTCGTGACGCTCAACGATGGGGGGGGGGTGACAAATGCATGAGCCGTCTTCCAACACCTCCATTGGTGGGACCGTCCTCCCTGTCCTCCCTAGGTCTCCGCCCATGAGGAGGAGGAGAAAGAGAAAGAAAAAAGGAGGAGAGGAGGACGAGGAGGACGAGGAAAACGAGGAGAGAAGGAGGAGGAGGAGGAGGAAGAAGAGAAAGAGGAAAAGGAGGATGTGGATGTTCAGCCGATTAGATTCATTGCACAACTACTGCGCTGTACACTCAGACATTATTCATCTGCGATTAGATAGCAACGCATGTTACGCATCCAACCAAATTCGCCTTCGATCGTTCGTCATGAGTCGCTGAGTCCATCATTGAGCATTACCTGTCTACTTCCGGCAAAACACGACCTGCAGCACATGAATTGAGAATAGAGGGCCGTGTAAAGAGCAGGAGATCACGCCATGGATGGATGGTGGTGGGAGGGGTTGTGGTGGTGGGGTGGTGGCGGTGGTGGAGTTGGTATGGCTCCTGGGGCAACACAAGAGAGTGACATCATCAGGATGACGGTAAATCGTTAATCGCCAATACTTCTGATTTTGCATTATGCCATTTTGGACTAAAATCCCGAGACATCACATCTAAAAAAGAAAGCCTTTGATACGAGGCAACATCAGTGCCGCTGCTGCTGCTGCTGCTGCTGCTGCTGCTGCCGCTGATCTCAGAGCCTCCTGTCATGATAGGATCCTAAACCGCTTTTGACATAATCGAAATCATCGACGACCGACCCATTCATTAATATGGAAACATTCATAGATACGGACCCATTCATAGATATGGACCCATTCATAGATACGGACCCATTCATAGATATGGACCCATTCATAGATACGAACCCATTCATAGATATGGACCCATTCATAGATACGAACCCATTCATAGATACGGACCCATTCATAGATATGGACCCATTCATAGATACGAACCCATTCATAGATACGGACCCATTCATAGATATGGACCCATTCATAAATATGGACCCATTCATAAATATGGAAACATTCATAGATATGGATATTATGGACCCATTCATAGACATGGACCCATTCATAGATACGAACCCATTCATAGATACGGACCCATTCATAGATATGGACCCATTCATACATATGGACCCATTCATAAATATGGAAACATTCATAGATATGGATATTATGGACCCATTCATAGACATGGACCCATTCATAGATACGAACCCATTCATAGATATGGACCCATTCATAAATATGGACCCACTCACAAGGGCGGATACAAATATGTTCGAGGGGGGGCAAAATTTAGGGTCTTGTTGCGGGCAGGGGAAAACTTTCGTTGTGTCGCCGAAAAAACTGATGACCTTTTTTTTAGTCATCGACCAATTTTCCGGGAAAAAGATACCATTTCATCCGCTGCTAAATCGACGGGGGGGCCACGTCCCGTACGATTTTGTAATATATGGGGGCCTGATGTCCTCTTTTTCTCTCCCACTACATTTATTTAAAGCAAATGGGGGGCCAGGTCCCATGCAATTTTTAAATGGGGGGGGGGGCATGGCCGGATTGCCCCCCTGGATGCGCCCCTGCCCACTCATAAATAATTATGGGCCCGTTGCAGAGCAGTCGCACATGTGAAAAGGTGGTTATACTGTCTACATATGCTACATAATGGGGAAAGCCGTGGAGATGATTTTGATCAGTTGAACAAGAAAGTGGTCGTAAATCGAAATCTCTATTTTTCTAAAGCGTCACTCAAAAGCCAAGCGCAGGGCATCAACTTATTCACGAGCGCTGTGTCTAGTCAGATCTTAGAATGGTTGTCCAAAACAGTTGTCCGAAGAAGGTCGTAGTCCTGTTGCCATAAGATCAGAGCTGTTAAGGTGGGTGTTGTTTAGAGAGAGAATTGGAAGTCTGGAAGATCAGGTTAGTTGAGGTATAAGAGTTCCCAAAAAGATGAGACTTCAGTTTCGAATGGAAAGCCAGAGGAGTTATGGATAGAGCCTAGAGGGACCTCAGGAAAGTGACGGTGGGTGACCGAGAAAGATGGAGCTAGAGGAACGGGAAAGGAGCGGAAATCAGAAGGCAGATCATTCCAGAGGCGTGGGGCATTGTTTGATATGACTCGGTTGGAGAAGTTGAGATGAGTAGCGACAGAAGGTCGAGAAAGAGTGAGATAGACCGATGATCGGATATAGAGTGGGTTGGTTGAATGGGGAAGAGTTCACGAAGATATATTTTGGTTGAGAGTATGCTGTAAGGTGTTGGAGGTTAAGGACAGGACTTTGAAATGAATGCGCTCTGTGATTTCAATTCAGGATTCGGTGATGCGATGGTGTTTGGGGTTCTGGTGACGGCTCTGGCTAATGAGTTTTGAGTGAGTTAGAGACGCTCCATGCAGTTGTGTGGAATCAAGGTTGAGGAAAAGAGAATTGCAGTAGTCAAGTGTTGATTGAACAATGGAGGTATGGCAATAGTGGAAGCGGTTTTTAAATCGAGCATAGGTCGGATGCGGCGGAGGTCACGGATACGCATGGAGCAGGGGTGGGAAAGGTATAGGAGATGTGGTTTGTGAAGGAGTGATATGAATCAAAGGCAACGTCAAGATTGCGGGCAGGGACATCAGAGGTAGAGATAGGAGATGAAGAACTAGGAGATAGATGTATCATAGGGTCAAGGATTCTCCTGAATTCATCTTTAAGACATAAGATATACTGTATTCTGTTGTGCAGCGGTTGAGGCAGAGGAGGCTGGACGACATCCATTTTCAGATTAAGTTGACGACATTGAGTAGTTGAGAGATGGAGTTGGAAAAGATTTGTTTTTGCAGGACTAACTTTATTTGTGTGGGCCAACAGCAGAAGTCGAACCCTGGACGACTCCGAGTGCGGTCAACTGCCTCCGCGCGGTCAACGAAGCTGCAGACGGTAAGATGTAGTTTCATCAAATCCATTCCCAACGCATTACCCGGAATTCAGGCCGTGAAAAATGGAAGACGTGACACAATTATGCTCCCACTATAGAGTATCCGAAATCCAGGACATGTG
>OX457047.1:13767809-13782809 GCA_949752735.1 Lumbricus terrestris | reverse complement strand
CCTACCATACACAGTAATTATACACTAGGCTATAACCGCTATACCATCGCACTTGTTAACTACAATTAATCACTGTGTATACAACTGTGAATGCATAATTGTCTGTTTGGTATTTTGGGGATCAATAAACAAATAATTTTTTTTAATTTGAAAAGTTTCAACATTTTAAAAACTCCACGAATAGATGTAAAATGTAAATTTTAAAAAATACCAACAAATCTTATTTAAAAAATATATTATGGTATTTAAACAACATCTAGCAGTGTTGCAGGTAACGAGAGCCAAGACCAACGACGGTGAGACAAAAGAACCTGCCTCTTTGATTTGCGAGATTGTCGATACCTCTGCAGTTCCTATCAGATCGCTCAACGTGAAACTTAAAGTAGCCTAATAGGACGAAAACATCCGTCACAGAATCGACAGCAAACGAGAAAAAGTGAAAGACCTATGAATGTTGCTAGACGACGTCCTCCCTCTGCTCATTATTCTCGTATGATCGCTTGTTTGGAGACTTGAACGAGGCACACTGTCAGCAATAAAGAAGAATCGGATCATCTATAATATGGTGCATCAAGTTCGTCTTGTTTCCGTGATGCACCAAGAGACTTTCTCGACCTGGTAGATGCATGATAGCATGATCCGCTGCAATCGAAACGCGGTCGTCAAGATCCTCCGCATGCAGAAGAATGAGGAGATGCATGGACGAGGTTTGGACTCGGGTCGATGTCATGCCAGGACCCACACTAGGCCACACACTTCGCCGCGTATACTCCTTGGCCAGCCGTAGCTGTCGTCACCTGGACCACTTGCCGCGATGAGTGCATGGTGCATGGGAGAAGTGCAGCGTCTCTAGACTCTCTACCTTCTCATCATCAAAAGTGTCTGCAGTTCGGTCGGAGGGGATGCGGCGGCGAGACACGCAGAAAGCCGGTGACGACTGACGTCTTGCAAAGGCGCACCCGAAACCGTCAAGCGATTCTAAACTTGTGCACACTATTGTATGAATAACTGAGATTAGTGGAATGGGTGAGTGGAGAAACAGACGATGAAAGAGAAGTTAGGGAAGAAGCGGGAAGGGCGAATTGAAACGTGTAAAAGAGAGGGAGGAATAAGTTATGCTGGAATGAATGAGAGAAGAAAAGGAGAAGTAGGTATAGATGCAATGGAGGGAAGAGTGAGAGAAGATAGTGAAACGATAAAAAAATATATTTAAACTAGATCATAAATCTATTAGCAGATTGAATAGCAAAATGGATAAATTAGCATGGAAATAACATGTAATAATACGAGAGAGTGTTTTACATGTATATTAGCAGCTGAAACTGAATGAATTTAAGTTGATCATCAAATAGGCCTACGTATAGGATTAAGAAGGATTCATAGGGGGCAGATACAAAGAAATGGTTTATGTGGCTGATTCTTCTGATGATCAGCAGAGACCCCTCTTCCTCCTCCACCTTCTCCTCTTCCTCCTCCTCCTCCTCCTCCTCCTCCTCCTCCTCCTCCTCCTCCTGCTTCGTATAGCATCGATCAAATTATCGGTTCTTAAATAACTGCTCAATAGAAAGATTTACTACTACTGCTACTGCTTCTGTTTTCTTGGCCTCTCTCTCTCTCTTCCAGTTTTTTTCTACTACCACTATACTACTACTACTACTACTACTACTACTACTACTACTACTACTACTACTACTACTACTACTACTACTACTACTACTACTACTACTACTACTACTACTACTACTACTACTACTGCTACTGCTACTGCTACTGCTACTACTACTACTAATACTACTACTACTACTACTACTACTACTACTACTACTACTACTACTACTACTACTACTACTATACTAGCCTACTACCAGTACACATTTATTGCCGTGTGTGCTGGTTGTCAGTGTTCTTGGTCGTAGCCAGGAGGAAGGAAGAGGAGGCAAAGTGGCAAAGAGGCAGAGAGGCAGAAAAGCAGAGGGGCAGAGAGGCAGAGACATAAAGAGCCAGACACAATGGTAGGTAGAGGGGCAGGCAGGGATTGGTAGCCTTCTAATCTAATCGAGTAAGACGACGACGACGACGACGACGACGACGATGTCGTCAGCGGAAATCGAACGGATGTGAGAGATGACTGGATGAGCTGCGCCTCGACCAAGTCAGTTTCCATCCATCAACCATCCAGCCCTCACCATCCATCCATCCATCCACCCATCCATCCATCCATCCACCCATCCATCCATCCATCCATTCAGCCATCTTCCACCAAAACCGACTCCTGCGATTAGCCAAGATTTGTCAGATGAGAATCGATTCTCGTCTTTGGCTGACCAATCAGCTTTTACGCTGACCTAAGCAAAACCATGCGACGAATAGTAAACATGTCAATTGACGCTTTCAATGTCCACATCTCCTCCAGTGTTGTCACGTGTCACGCTACTAATAATTAATATGCCGTTTGTGTGGCACGCTTTTCTACCAAAATATGGTAGCTGATTTGGTAGAACCAGCGTATATACCAGAATTTTTGTCCATGTTTTCGAATTGTGCCACATAATTATTCAGACCGTAATATTAGCAAACTGATCTGTGATTCGTTCAGCATAAATATTTATAGCTTAATTTCATATTATAGGCCGAAGTAAATTTGTTTGACTTTGATGTTGTATATTAGCCATGAAATGTGATACATGTTCATTTTGCTACAGTTGAGGAGAGTAGGCTATGCTCAGAGACACACAATGACTGGACTTGTCAATAAAGCTTTGAGCTGTACTTTGGTTGCAAGACTGGAGAGAAAGCCAAGGAATGGGTGCCTCTCATTTTGCTGTGGAAGAAGTGCTCCAGATCTTAGGGTTTGACTCCGGGGGTCCTGCGAAAGCAATGCTGTTTGCCGTCCCGATGGTCTGGCGAGAGCAATAAGTTTGGTATATTAGCCATAATCATAAAAAACTATTATTGCATGCTTACAGCATCTCAGAAACATAGCATATACGAATAAACTATATTATATATGCTACATTACATATATTGACCTAGCAGGTGCTCCCTTATTATGGCTTCGCTCCTTTCTATCTGGGCGCACTAACTGTGTGGTATTGGGCGCCTCTAGGTCATGTTGGGTCCTATAGCTTTTTTGGTGTACCACAGGGTTCAGTGTTGCGCCCTTTACTGTACGTTCTCTATACAGTTCCTTGTTGTTTGCATGTGGCCTCCTCTTTGCTGACGACGCATAGCCTACAGGTTTATGCTCACTGCTTTGCGGCTGATGTAGTGTCCACTGTGTCTTTAATGTCCAATGACATTGATGCTCTCTCATCATGGATGGCATCTAATCGTTTGCTACTAAATCCCTCTAAAACTCAGTTCATCTGGTTTGGTACTCGCAGGCAATTGGCGTCCTTTGACCTGCACTTAATAACAGCAACTTTCCCTGATATCTCGTTCTCTCTCACAGTGCGAGACCTTGGAATTACTTTGGATCAAGAGCTAAATTTCTCAAAGCATATCAATTTGGTCACTCGTAGTTGCTACTACTAGCTTCGGCAACTCCGAGTTGTCTCAAGATCCCTCTCTCATAGTGCTACTCCGACACTTGTACCTGCCTTTGTCACCAGTAGAATTGATCACTGCAGTTCGGTACTCGTGGGTCTGCCACTTGGACTAATTGGGCACTTTGAACGAGTTCTTCGTTCTGCTGCTAGCCTCATTGGTCGCATTCCTAAATATGCCCCCGTCTCTGCTTATATGCGTGACGTTCTTCACTGGCTCCCTGTTTCACAACGCATCTTCTACCGAGTTGATGCATTTGTTAGGCGATGCCTTCTTGATTGTGCTCCATAATACCTGTCTATAGCATTTGTCGACCTGTCTCCGACCTTGCAGTCCATCGAACTCTTCGCTCTGCGACAACGGGGGAGCTTTTGGTTCCTCAAGCTCGCACTTCTACCAGACAGCGCCGAACCTTTTCTGTTGTGGGTTCCGCTATCTGGAATGGCCTCCCACTAATCTTGCGACTTACGCCTACATATACTAAATTCATCTGCTTTTTATAAGTTGCTCAGATCTTATTTAGCCGTGGCTGGGCTGGGAGCGCATAGGTTTCTTTGAAGAGGCGCTATATAAATTATAAAGACGAATGAATGAATGAATGAATTGGCATCCTGTAGACCTATAGTCTAAGAACTAAATGAACGAATGACACATGAATACATTGAATAGTCTCAGTTTCGTCTCTTGGCGACATAACTGGATATACTCTGAATAGTTATATTGTAAAATTATGTGCAGCGAGGATATTATATATTATATATATGCATATATCTGTATATAAATATAATATATATATAAAGGACTGCAGCAGAGGACGGACTATAGTCTGACTTACGGATTGCTCTAATTAATTTTTCGCGTGTGGCTGACTGCTGCATTGGCGGTGGCTCTCGAATGACTGATTAAGCAAAGTCAGAAGGTCAATAATCTGCATTATAGGATTCCTTCTCCGTCTTTGCATGGAAGGCCATTAATATTGCAACATCGACATTTCCTTTCGCTACTCGTCGTCTTCCTCTTTTCTCCTCGCTTTCCACCTCCTCCTCCTCATCCTTCCACTTCTCTACTTCTCTACTTCTGCAGTGCTTCTCTCTCCCTTGCCGTCCTCATTCGCTCCTGTACTCCTCTTTTCTTCTCGCTTTCCAATGTTTCTCTTTTCCACTCTTCACGCTGTTCTCCACCTCCCCCCTCTCTCTCCCCCGTCCTCTTCCACTTCTTCTTCCTGCCTTCCACTTCTTCCCTCTTCACTTTCCTTTTCCTCTATTCATTTTTCTTCATCTCTTCTTGCCTTTCTCCATTAGTTCCCGCCCTTCACCTTCTTCTCCCTTCCTCTCTTTCCTTCCCCTTGGTCTTCCTCCTTCTCCCTTCCTCTCCTTCCTTCCCCCTTGGTCTTCTTCCTTGTCTTTCCTATTCTTTTGGGTTTTTTTTTAGAGAGAGAGAGAGAGAGAGAGAGAGAGAAAGAGAGAGAGAGAGAGAGAGAGAGAGAGAGAGAGAGAGAGAGAGAGAGAGAGAGAGAGAGAGAGAGAGAGAGAGAGCTTGACCCAGTTACTCTCCAACGCCATTCGCCGTAGTTACGTGTGTGTGTGTGTGTGTGTGTGTGTGTGTGTGTGTGTGTCGTATGTGGGTCAGGTCGACCCGAGTTGCATTCAATGAACTCGGATTTGATGCGTGTGCGTCCTAACCAAAAGAGACATCATTCTATATCAGAGGTCTCAAACTCAAGTCAGCATGTGGGCCACATTTGGAAATTTTGAATGACTCGTGGGCCGCAACATAAAAATATAAGCTAATCGTGCACGTGAAACTGGAATTAGTCATGTGTCATTGCAGCCTACAATACTGAAATGATGATATAACCCTGTAAAATTCACATTATATTATATTTAAGTGTAACTATAATGGTACGACAAACAAAATTGGAAAACCATTCTATCCCGATTATCGAAAAATGCGGGGGCGCTATAATTGAAGAAATTATGCTGAAATCAAAATTTAAAATGGCTCTGATTTTTTAAAGTATAAGCAATGTTCAGAGTAATTCAACTCGAATTTAGTTTGGCCTAGAGACTCTGAGCGTTCTTAAGTGTTCTAAGTACTCTAAACCAAAGTCACCAAAATTATATGAATAAACATAGGGCGTAGGCCTATACCTGTTAGTGTCATTGTTAAAACCAAGCAAATGGAAGTTAACTTGCAAAAATAAGCACACGCGGAAGTGACTTTTTCAGCTTCTCATCATCTGGGGAGATACGATTATTCCGGGGATACTATATTTTGTGACACCGGCATACAAACTTTGCTGTGCATTCTTCTGCTTCGGCGTTGCATCGCACTGAAGGTCCACTAAATTCATCCGCATATATGCCTAGTCTATATCTGCTGTTGTGGACTCAATGTCCAATCAAAATTGTAGAAAGCAGTTTAAACATTGGTTCAAATCGTTAAAGAACTGCACACTTCTTTTAAACCAATTTCTAACTTTAAAAAATCAAAAACCAGGAAGCCGTTCGCGGGCCGCATTAATCTGGTTCGCGGGCCGCATGCGGCCCGCGGGCAGCGTGTTTGAGACCTCTGTTCTATATGTGATGAAAGCGATGCTTTCCCGTCGCTTGTCGGGATCTAGATAGAGAGTTAGAAGGCAAAACATGCGAGAGGGGTCAAAAATATGGAAAATTGTTTTATGGTGTATATTTATTCAGAAATATGTCTACTTTCAATATCTCCAATCAGAACTTTTTAATTCAAACATTTAGTCAAAGAAAACTGACTTTTAATGCATGTGGTGTCAAGATTTGCTTTGAAACAATGGCTCACTGAGCATGTTTTCAAGGTTAAAATTCGCCATGATAGGCCGAGTTTTCATACGCCAACCGGCCTATTTCCTGTAGCCGTGTATACCACTTAATAAATTATACCTCCAATATGATATTGGATGGTCCTGGAAAACTGTGAAACCTGTTTAAATGACACGAGTTTTGGCCAAATATCAGACGCGTCATCTTAGCGACCATAATAATTATTCAAACCACGCCTCCGACCCCGCTTTCTGAGAGTCCTATTGGCCAACGAGACCGACCTTCGATCTTGACCTTGTGACCTAGCGAATCACGGAATAATTTGGTCATTTTTGCTGCCCCTTTTCTGGTTGCGTTCAGTGAAAAACGTTAGTTTGCGCTTGTTTCGAAAAGGATTTGTATAAAAATTATTTTACAAAGCGTAAAGTGAAATTGCGTTGTTAAACTGCTCAAATAGCGATCAAGGCAAGCTGCAGGCATTGTTAGATGAATGAGCTTACTATATTGATCGATAGGGAATTTGATACCGCCGATAGCTGCTAGCCTATCCTAAAGAGGGCAAATATCAACCGCTTTCTCAATTTGGGCAACCATGCATGCTCAACTGGCAATCTTTAATCATAATTACAGACCTACAACAAGCTTGATTAGTAGGCCTACTGACTTTGCTGGCTTAACACAAATGAAATCTATTCCTACCGAAAGCGGTAGGAATAGACAAGACAAGGGCTTAAGCCTGAGTTAGCCCTATGAACAATTTCCAATTGGGTAAATACAGTCCTAATTAAAATTCTTTATAAGAATCTAAGGGGATCGCATAATTTATCGAACCAAGTCCAGATTCTTATCGGACGCAGTTGAATAATATGATTGATCCTATTTAGGCTAGCTTCTCTGTAAGCGCATAGGTAGGCCTAAACATTAAATGTTTACCCATGCGTGTAGGACCTAGGTGTAGGCTGCCTCAAAGAAATTTTCTTTGATGCAGTCTACACCTAGGTCCTTGCTGTCGGTCGCAATAATAAGATTAGTTTCCATCTAATTTAAATTAAGAATCTAAGGAGATCGCAAAATTTATCGAACCAAGTCCAGACTCGTATCGTACGCAGTTGAATCGTATTATTAATCCTATTTAGGCTAGCTTCTCTGTAAGCGCATGGGTAAATATTTGTTTGAGGCAGCCTGCACCGAAGTTCGAAGTCCTTTGCTGTCGGTCGCAGTAATAAGACTAGTGTCAACCTCCAATTGACCTTCAAAGTTTTCTTCCTTTTTTACTTCAATGTTCAGTAGCGCAGCCTACGCCTAACCTAGACACTGTACTTCGGTATCTAAAGCTAGTGTATAAGTTTCTAAAGTTCTTAACTTGTTCAATTACAACAAAGCTCTGTTTCTTGTATTTTCTTCTTCTTTCAAAAACAACGCAAATAACACAACAATGGATCAACGACGAGAAACGCTTGAATTCAACGACAGCAACGCAACTATTATCATCTAACTCCACTGTTCTCTAAAACGTCTTCTATTCTCTCTTACCAACTCCTTCTTCTACTACTTAACTCACTGTCTAGACGTACACTACTCCCCTTGCCGCTCTGTCCTTCTATCTCTCCGTCTGTCTGTCTGCCTATCCCTCTCTCTCTCGCGCTCTACGGCGACGGTCGGCCGAGCCGCGCCAACTTTCCCGCCAGTCTGTCACCTGCAGGCCTAACTGTCTAGACGCTGACCTTGAGCTGGTCTATTCGTACGCCTAAACATCAACTGACTATATAGACTATACAAAATTAGCTCACATTACCTCCCTCCTTTCTTTTAAAGAGAGCTAATTCTCTATAAAAATTAGCGAACGTACCTTAACTAAACAATGCAAATAGTCCATAACATAATACATCATAAAATATCTTACACTACAATCTAGACAGACAATCAGCTACTACATTCAATTTACCTTTCTTATAGTTCAACAGAATGTCAAAATTTTGCAATGATAAAGACCATCTGACTAATTTAGCAGATTTCGACATTGATTCAGTCAAATAAACTAAAGGATTATGGTCTGTAAACACATTGATTTTAGAACCAATAAGAATTTCTTTCAACTTGTTTAAAGCCCATATGATTGCATAGGCTTCCTTCTCAATCGTCGCCCACCTCCTCTGAGTATCTGTCAGCTTCTGACTGATAAATGAAACAGGACGTTCAATCCCTTCCTCGTCCACCTGGGACAGTACAGCTCCCACAGCAAAATCACTGCTATCACAGTACAAATTAAATGGTTTCCCAACCTCAAACATATATAGAATCACATTTGATAAGACAATCTGTTTAAGGGAATCAAAAGATTTCTGATGTGCATCAGTCCAAACAATATTCTCAGGTACTTTCTTGCTAGTCAAGTCTGTCAATGGTTTAGCAATTTCAGCAAAATTACAAATAAACTGTCTGTAAAATCCAAAAAATCCTAAGACTTGCTTCACTTCCTTCCTGGTTTCAGGTTTCTTCAAATTAATTAAACTGTCAATCCTGTCTGGATTCATCATCTTCTTCCCTGATCCTATGAGGTGACCGATGAACTTCACCTCACTCTTACCAAACACACATTTCTTCAAGTTCAATGTTACATTATGCAGTCTTATTTGTTTCAAAAATAATTCCAAATGTCTTAAATGAATGTCCCAATCATTAGAATGCACTGCAATGTCATCAACATAAGGTTCAGTGAAATCATGTATCGGTTGCAAAATCATATTTATCGCTTTTACAAAAGTCCGTCCAGAGTTAATCATTCCAAAAGGAACACGCGTAAATTCATACAGTCCATTATGTGTAACAAACGCAGTCTTCCATTGGTCACTCTTTTTCACAGGACAAGTCCAATATGCACTGCGACAGTCCATAACAGAAATGAACTTGGATTTTCCAACTTTGCTCAAGACATCGTTGACGATTGGCATAGGATATCGGCAGTTTTCAGTAAAAGAGTTAATGTACCTGTAGTCACAAGCCAATCTCAAGGATCCATTCTTCTTTTTGACAATGACAAGTGGACTTGCCATTCTGCTTGACGATGGTTGAATGATGTTTTCTTTCAGCATCTCTTGTATTTGTTTTTCCACTTCTGCTCGGTATATTAATGGTATTCGATATGCCACGAATTCTTTTTCTCGAAAGTCTGGTCTCAGCACCACTTCATGTTCTACTAATGTACATAGTCCAGGTTGGTCTGAAAATCTGTCTGCATATCGATTCAGTACATCAAGTAATTGTTTCTGCTGTTCGCTGGTCAGATGTCCAATTTGTTCGTAATCCAATTGAAGTGACTTCTGTTTTGTCTCTGAATAGTCTTCCTTCAGCGGTATTTCTACCACTGATCCAAATTCGTCATCCTCTTCCACGATCAGACCACAAGACAATGTTCTCGTAATGAACTTCCTCATCTTGTTAGCATGAATAATCCGTCGACCGTTTTCGTTCATGTCCACCAGATACGAATACTTGGATCTTCTTTGCAGGACCGTGCATGGACCATGCCATCGGGAGATCAATTTATTGGTTGACGTTGGATACAGCACGATGACGTTCTCTCCTGGCTCGAATTCTTTATCCTTTGCTCTTTTGTTGTATTGACTGGCGTACTGTTTTTGTTTTTCTTCAGCACAGCTCTCGGCGAATGTCAAGGCCTTTTCCATGTCTGCTCTTAAATTCTTCAGGTACTTTGCCGGTTGTACTCCAATGTTCGGTGGTAGATTTATTTCTTTGGTCCAGCTTTCTTTAAGGATGGTGAGTGGCCCTCTCGGCAACTTTCCATAGACCAGCAAATACGGTGCCACTCCTGTAGTTGCATTAGGCACTTCTCTCAATGCCCAGACTGTAAATGGAATAATTTTATGCCACTGTCTCGGATTTTCCACAACGACATGATGAATCATTTTCTTGAACGTTTGATTCCATCTCTCCACCAATCCTGCCGCTTCTGGATGTCCTGGCGAATCGAATCGAGGACAACATCCCATCAGTTTCAGAAATTCTCTTGTTAGACTGGCTGTAAAATTCGTTCCTCTATCACTCGTGATTACTGACGGAACTCCCACATCCATGAACAGCTTCATCAAAGCTTCGCATACAGCCTTAGCGGTCAATGACTTCATCAAGAATATTGTCGGCCATCTTGTACATGAGTCCACGATGCACAAACAATACTTATGCCCTGCTGCTGAAGTCGGTTCGATTGGTCCTACGACGTCCATGGTCATTCTTCTGAACGGTACATCCTCTCTTGGTATTGGTGTAATCGGCACTCGATCCATCACCAAACTTCGTGCTTTCAACTGACACTTCTCACAGGACTTGCAGAACTTCACCACATCTCTACGCATTCTTGGCCACACAAAGGACAACTTGATACGTTCCCTTGTCTTCTCTTCTCCCAAGTGTCCGCCAAATACTGACTCATGTGCCAATTCCATCACCTGAATTCTTCTTTCCTTCGGCAACACCAACTGATACACCAACTGGTCCAACATTTGATGCTTCTTATACATCAACCCATTCACCACACTAAACTCTGATCCTTTGTCTTCAGCTATCTTCCACCACGACCTCAGTGACTCGTCATTTCTCTGCTGCTCTTCAAATGTCTTTGCGTCTGCCAATTGTCTTTCATCACTCGTATTCTCGGCAAACAAATCCCTCATACTCGTGTCTATTTCACCATCACTTTCAGAATCATCATCATTATCACGTTCACATGCAACCATCTCTTCTTCAATTTCATTGTTTCCGGATGTTATTCCTTCTTCTTCTTCTTGAACGCTTTGTTCATCATCGCTTTCTGTGTCCTCATCTAGCAAACTTTCATTTGACTTTTCCTCTTCTCCTTCTTCCACTTCTCTTCTCCGACTCTGTGCTCTTGTAGTCACATTCGCTTGCAATTCTCCTTGTAATACATTCACTGGTGGAACCTCTTTCAGTTCTGCGATTATCTCTGGATGCAGCAAGAACTTTTCTTTGTTATCTTTGCACAAGACTGCCGGAATGCTGGCACACACCAAGGTTAAATATGGCGCGATATTTACTCCCTTGTCTTTCAAATCTCCTCCTTCGTTATGACAACTCATCCGCACTTCGATTTTCACCAACTTAGCTGGAATGGGTTCTCCAGCCACACATTGCAAATGTACTCTGCCAATTTCTTCCACTGTCGCTCCTTTCAACAATTCCTCATTGATTACTGGAATCTCAGTACCAGAGTCGATCAGCGCTCTGACTTGTACGGGATGACAACTGTCATCATTTCCACGTATCTCTACATTGACATGCTGTAGTAAAGACTTCTTCGTACGTTGACACTCATCTTTGCTTTCTGTTTCTCGACCAGTATCTTTAATTGGAGCAGAATTTACTATTTCTCTCTGTATAGCAAATTGAGGCGTGCACTTCATCACTGACTTCACTTCCGTTTCGCGGTTGTCTTGTTCTTCAGACTGATTCGGTGCATTCATTACTTGTATCTGATTTACTCTGAGATTTTCTGCACTTCGAGTAAATCTATTTCTCAGATTTGTCATTCTGGGTGGTACTTTGCAATCCTTTATCAGATGTCGGTCTGACTGACAATTATGGCAACGTTTCTTAACAATCCCTCTCTGTTCAGTGCTCTCCCGCCTGTAATTGTACGCTGTATTGTTTTCTCTTTGGCGTCCCATCACTGGAATTCGACTGTACATTTGTCTGTCACCCGTTGCTTCTCTTCTATCTTGACCAAACTGTCTTCCAGGTGCACCATCATTCCTTGTTTCGTTATTTCTGGCTTGGTTTCCTGTTTCTTTGTTATTACTATTCCACCTGGGTTGCTTCGAACTATTTCCCCATGCTTCATATTTCGGTTTGTCTTGAAACATTAGACCAATTCGATTGTTCACGTGTACGTCTGCGAGTTCTGCAACATTACTAGCTTCAAAGCATTCAGTACCCTCTTTTGCTAGTACGAACTGTAGTGGACCCGGTGGTAGACATTCTTTCAACTTATCCGCCACCAATAGATCAAATAACTTCTCGTAGCTTTTGCCCACTCGCCTACTTCTGACATAGTAGTTCAACAGATTCTTCAATCTTGCTGTAAACATCGTGTATGTTTCTTCTGCCGTTTTCCTCGCATCTCCAAATCGTGATCGATATTCTCTCGCTGTCAATTTGAATTCTTTCAGTAAATGTTCTTTCACTATGTCGTAATCGTCCAGATCAGCGAAAGACAATCGGTTCAACACCGTTCTTGCTCTAGGCGTCATTAGTGGCAACAGCAATTTGACCCAAAACTGCTTTTCCACCGTAAAACTGTTGAATGCATTCTCAACTGTCTCAAAATATAATGGCACCTCCATCATATCATATGGCATCTTAGGTAATACGTGTTTCATTGCATCACCTATCCTTTTAATCTTGGACACCATTGTCTCACTTTCTCTGATCCTGTTTCGTTCTGACTCCTCACGGCTTCTTCTGTCGTCTTCATCTCGTTCCCTCAGTCTATTTTGATCTTCTACCCTACGCAGTTCTTCTTGTTCTATCTTTTGCTGCAACAATTCTAACTGTTTTCTACGTTCCTCCTTTTCTATAGCCATTTCTCGGAGCTGAGCTTCCTTAAGAGCGATTTTCTTTTGTTCTAATTCTAATTGTTCTTCCCTTTCTCTTTCCGCTTTTTCCAAATTTTCTTTCTCCATTTGCAATTCTTCCTGTCGAATCTCTTCGGCTCTTTGTAATTCTGCCAAACGCATGGCTTCTTTGTCTTCCTCACGAATCTTTTGCTCTTCCATCTGTTGTTTTCGTATTTCTTCATCACTTTTTCTTGCTCTCTCGTATTCTATCATCAATTCCATTCTTCTTCGTTCAGCTTCGTCACGATCTCTTTTCAGTTGTTCTAGCTGAAGCTGGAACTGCTGCTTCTGCATCTCAATCTCTTGTTGTCTCATCCTTTCTGCTTGTTCTGCTCTTGCTTTTTCCTCCAGTCGAAGCTTTTCTGTTCGTTCAATCTCTTCTTGTCTCCGTTTCTCCTCTTTCTCTTTCTCTTCTTGTTTTTGTTCTTTCTCCTCTCGTCTCCGTTGCTCCTCTTTCTCTTTCTCTTCTTGTCTACGTTGCTCTTCTTTCTCTTTCTCCTCTTGTTTCCGTTCTTTCTCCTCTTGTCTACGTTGTTCTTCTTTCTCTTTCTCCTCTTTTCTCCGTTGTTCCTCTTCTTGTCTCCGTTTCTCCTCTTTCTCTTTTTCTTCTTGTCTGCGTTGCTCCTCCCTCATCATCATAAATTGCATCAACGCCTCCATAGACATCGGTGCCGGTGGTTTTTCAATTGGTTTCTCCTCAGCGCCACCCACAGCACCTTTCTCTTCAGCTTCCTTTTTAAGCCAAACCTCTGCTAATGCTCTCATCAAATTTTCTCTAGACATCTCTTCGACTTCTTCTACGTCTAGACCCTCTTCAATTAATAACTTTATTAATCGATCAGAAGACATCTTCTTTATACTGGCTTGCTTTTGCTCTGTAAGTTTCTCCATCTTTCTTCTTTACTTCAGTGAATACCGTGAAGAAATCGAGGGAGTGACTATGAATATCTGTGATTGGCTGACTTTAATTCTTATGGCTCCTTGGGTAAACAAGCAAGTTTTGTATACCTCTCTCTGGCGTTGCGTTGTCGTACTGTCGTTCGTATGTCCGTTGTATCTTCTCACCAGACTCCGAAATGCGTCTCCAATCGAAAATATTCCTCCGATTGAAAATATTCCTCCAATTGAAAATATTCCGCCAATTGAAAATATTCCTCCAATTGAAAATATTCCTCCAATTGAAAATATTCCGCCAATTGAAAATATTCCTCCAACTGAAAATATTCCTCCGAATGAAAATATTCCTCCGATTGAAAATATTCCTCCAATTGAAAATATTCCTCCAAATGAGTTCGCTATCCCAACGTCCTTTGCTTGAATTCAGTATCCCACCGCTATCACCAAAATGTCAACCTCCAATTGACCTTCAAAGTTTTCTTCCTTTTTTACTTCAATGTTCAGTAGCGCAGCCTACGCCTAACCTAGACACTGTACTTCGGTATCTAAAGCTAGTGTATAAGTTTCTAAAGTTCTTAACTTGTTCAATTACAACAAAGCTCTGTTTCTTGTATTTTCTTCTTCTTTCAAAAACAACGCAAATAACACAACAATGGATCAACGACGAGAAACGCTTGAATTCAACGACAGCAACGCAACTATTATCATCTAACTCCACTGTTCTCTAAAACGTCTTCTATTCTCTCTTACCAACTCCTTCTTCTACTACTTAACTCACTGTCTAGACGTACACTACTCCCCTTGCCGCTCTGTCCTTCTATCTCTCCGTCTGTCTGTCTGCCTATCCCTCTCTCTCTCGCGCTCTACGGCGACGGTCGGCCGAGCCGCGCCAACTTTCCCGCCAGTCTGTCACCTGCAGGCCTAACTGTCTAGACGCTGACCTTGAGCTGGTCTATTCGTACGCCTAAACATCAACTGACTATATAGACTATACAAAATTAGCTCACAACTAGTTTCCATCTAATTAAAATTATGTATGGGTAACCTATACATATTAATTCTCACTCTTTTCTTGTACAGCCTTGTTTATTTGAAGTAGGCTATGTATTCAC
>OX457047.1:13760309-13762809 GCA_949752735.1 Lumbricus terrestris | reverse complement strand
TATGAATTCATCTGAATTCATCAGAACATCGTCTTTTAGGGAAAGCGTGGCACTCTGTCAGCTTCAGCAATTCATTCCTCTTTGACATCATCATCATCGTCATCATCATCGTCATCGTCAACAACAACAACAACATCATCATCATCTGCTACTGCAGCTCCTTCTGATTCCTCCCCATTAATACCAGCTGCGCTCTCATGCTCATTAGCATCAGTATCACAAGCAGCAGCATCATCATCTTAACTATGTGCGAATAACCATTTTTTCACAATCTTCACTGGTTTAAGAATTAGTAAATAAGCGATCGCACTTTGACAATGGAGAAATTGCCAGTCTCATCAATCATCGTACTGCTGTGTACGCATTGATAATAGCAAAATAATATCAATATTTTCTTTCATGTCAACCGACAAACTGCTGTGTGATTGTATGGATTCATGGTAAGAACACATCTTACACATGTTCAATTTCTGCTGCTGCTGCTGCAGCTCCTTCTGATTCCTCCCCATTAATACCAGCTGCGCTCTCATGCTCATTAGCATCAGTATCACAAACAGCATCATCATCTTAACTATGTGCGAATAACCACCTTCACAATCTTCACTGGTTTAAGAATTCGTCACTAAGCGATTGTATACGCTATACTTTGACAAGGGAGAAATAATTAGGCCCTATTGCCGGTCTCATCAATCATCGTGCGGTGTACGCATTGATAATAGCAAAATAATATCAATTTCTTTCATGTGAACTGACAAACTGCTGTGTGATTGTATGGAATGGTAAGAACATATCTTACACTTAAAACATACATGTATGTGTAAGTTACACACATGTTTAAGTTCGCTTCCGGATCTTTGCTTCTAATTGATATCTGGTTCCATTTTTTTAACGGTTTCTATACAACCAAAGAATTATGTTCTTAATCTTGCTGATAAATAACACCCTGCAACAAATTTTAAACTATTTTTTCTATGTATTAAGAAATAATTCCTAATTGCTTGTGTGTCAAAAGCAGAGAAAATGGACATCATTCCCACAAACTTTGCTTTTGTGATCAGGACAGTGACGTCATGAAATTTACCGAAAACACCCATCATAAAGTCTGTAACTGCTAAAACTGTCAGAAACTTTCTAGATCATTCTACAGAACATCAGAGAACCTTTTGGACTCTCTAGCAATATAAATGGCAGTGTAAATGCATTGGCCTTACGCCACCCGTTCAGTTTACCTCTATGGCTGTCTTGTCTAAGTGGATATGTCTATCTAAGTGGATATGCCTATCTGAGTTGGCATCAAGAGGCTGCAAGCATTCTTCAGACGCAGTTTGTTATGTCTGCGGCCAATTTATCAAGACAAGCGCGTAAAAGTAGAAGCAGTCCGTGAATGCATCGGCTGAGATGTGTGAGGCGTACAACGTATGTTTCGACATGTCTGTCGGGGATGAAGACAAACCAAGGACAACTCACTTCACCTCAGAGCAATGCTAAAAACCGCTGGAAGGTCAGATGAAGAACTTAAACTCTCGTCCACAGCGAAATGTTATGCTGAGGATGAGTTCTCTGCCCGAAGCCAGGTCCGTTGGACTTGTGTGAATGAGATGAGTGAGATGGCGATTTCCCGTTGCCTTCGTCACAGACAATCGTGGGCGAGCAACTTCGCTATATAATATATACTCAGTGGCTTATGGTGGATTCGAAACTGCGAACATTCGGTCACAAGGCACAGAACTTACCGCTGCATTACATGTACAGCGCTGAAAAGTTTTAGACATTGTTGCTAAAGAACTTCTGAAAATATTCAATGTTATTGAACAAATCTAATCATGTGTGACACATGTTGATTGAATGCCTTACACATAGGTTATCGGTAATGTATGAACGACATTCATTTGGTAATTGTTATCACAGTATTATTTAGTTCATTTTCAGGATGACATATATACATTATACAGGTGAAAAGAGGGTCATGAAGTTTTCTATCCAAAGAATTTGGTTTGAACCAACTAACGACATTTCTACCGTGATCCAAGCCTAGCTTCTGTGCGACGGTATATAAAATACAAAATGCGAATCCTGTTGTATAAATGCCCCACCCCCACGCGTTCAGCATCAGATGGCTAACAGACGATCCTATTCCGGTTGTAGCTTCCGACTATAGCAATGGTCAACGTCCGCTAAAGTAGGCCTATCCGTTCCTGCGAGAAAAACGCTTTGGTGATGACTCATGACAGATCAAGTGACCGCTTTTTGCTGTGGATCTGGTGCTGGTAAGTAAGCATGGAGGAAAGTTGAGCAAAATATCTGATGATGCAATTTCCACGCTACATTGGAATTAAATGCATCAAATGAAGAGCTCACCATCTCTCAACGCGGTTATGACATGAGTTGCAATGCAAGATGGCATTCTGGAGAGAGCGAGAAGGCGTAAGAGAGAAAGAGAGACAGAGACAGAGATAGAAAGACACAGAGATACACAGAGAGACACAGAGAGACCCAGAGA
>OX457047.1:13732809-13757809 GCA_949752735.1 Lumbricus terrestris | reverse complement strand
GAATGCAACGGAAGGAGAATATGTGCACGGGAAAGAATGGAACGAAAGAAGAATAGGTGGGAAAGGATGCAAAGAAAGGAGAATAGGTTGGAAAGGATAGAACGGAAGGAGAATATGTGGGAAAGGATGCAACGGAAGGAGAATATGTGGGAAAGGATGCAACAAAAGGAGAATATGTGGGAAAGGATGCAACGAAAGGAGAATAGTTAGGAAAGGATGCAACAAAAGGAGAATAGGCTGGAAAGGCTGCAACGGAAGGAGAATAGGTGGGAAAGGATGCAACGGAAGGAGAATATGTGGGAAAGAATGGAACGAAAGAAGAATATGTGGGAAAGGATGCAACGGAAGGAGAATATGTGGGAAAGGATGCAACGGGAGGAGAATAGGTGGGAAAGGATGCAACGGAAGGAGAATATGTGGGAAAGGATGCAACGGAAGGAGAATATGTGGGAAAGGATGCAACGGGAAGAGAATAGGTTGGAAAGGATACAACGAAAGGAGAATAGGTGGGAAAGGATGCAACGGGAAGAGAATAGGTTGGAAAGGATACAACTGGAGGAGAATTGGTTGGAAAGGATACAAGCGGACATAACTAGTCTTGACAGAACATAACAAGACACAAACAAGTTGAACAGGATCTATGACAAGCAGCCTGGACGGAAATGGCATAATAGCGTACCTCGTATGTGATCTGATTCCAGAGGTAGCGTAAGATATCAGCAAGTATCTGCCTTCGTCACAGACAGACAGACAGACAGCCAGACAGACAGACAGACCGGTAGACAGACAGACAGACAGATCGAAGTATGTGTGATGCTCATCGTAGTCTTTAGCGTCAATGGCTGAGTGTATGTGTGGCTTTCTCTCTGTTTTGTCTCTGTGTCTCTGTCTGTGTCTGTGTCTGTGTCTCATTCAGTTTCTTTACCGCAGTATTTCTGGCTGTTACTCTTTCACATTCCGTTACGTCAGTCTTCTTCTAAGCAGACAAAGACAGACACACTTCCACCGCCTCATCCTCCTTCTTCTTTTTCTCCTCCTTCTCCTCATCCTCCTTCTCCTACTCCTTCTTCTCGTTCTTCTTCTCCTCCTCCTTCTTGTATAGTACTCCTCTTGCTTGTTTTGCTACTCCTCTTGCTCATCTTGCTCCTAATCCTCTTGCTTCTCCTCCTCTTGCTCATCTTGTCCTCTTGCTCCTCCTGCTGCTCCTCCTCCTCTAACTTCTCTTGCTCCTTCTCCTCCTCCTGCTCCTCCTGCTGCTCCTCCTTTTCCTCTATCTCCTCTGGCTCCTTCTCCTCCTCCTGCTCCTCCTGCTGCTCCTCCTCCTGTGACTCCTCTTGCTTCTCCTCCTCCTCTAACTCCTCTTGCACTTTCTCCTGCTGCTCATCCTCCTCTAACTCCTCTTGCTCCTTCTCCTCCTCCTACAGCTCTTTCTCCTGCTTCGATCTACTGCTGCTGTGTGGTTCTGGTCGTCTGACTCGACTTCCGAGTCGGATCTGTTGGTGAAGCGAAGTCGACCAACCACCGCTGCCGCCACCGCCGGACATCCGCCCACTAATCCCGTTTAATCCGTCGCAATTAATCTCTTCTTCTTCTCCTTCGACGATAGCAGCCATGCAATCGCCCCCACCCCACACCCCACCCCCACCCCGCACCCCCCACCCCACGTATCCATGGCGACTGACCGGAAGCACCGCGACCATACTAGACCACCATCTGCATTCTGGAAGATCCGACTGTGTCCAAACGTAAATAGTCTAGTCACAAGAACCAGACACTGTTGCTCTAATTATATCAGAATGGTCCTACTACAAGTGTCTGGTTGTAATCGATAGCGCAGCATGTCTTTCGCAGCCAGCAAAAGATGTCGATTGGTGGGCGAGGGATCGAAAATCACAGCAGTGTGTGCTGTTAGCAGACATTAAAGACATCGTCGATTGGTATTTAATGCAAAGACATAGACATTTGTTTTGTGGCCATGTATTGCATTGCGAGGCGACCACAGATTAAGACTTTTGCGGTCAATGGTCGCTTTGCATTGGCAGCTGACAATTAGTGTGGTCGAGAAACGAGACAGAGGCGATTAGTTTGTTTGTATGTGCACTTGTTATAGCGCCCCTTCAAGCTTAGTGATTGCTTGCAAAGGCGCCGATCTCCATCCATTCCAAAGGATCTCAATGTTTTACAGATCCTTCGTCTGTCTGATCCTCATTTGTAGACTCAACAGCAAATAATGAAGCGCCACAATGCAGTTTCGACAGAAGATCAGCTGTTAAAGCTACGCACGTGAGCAGTGAACCTACTAGAAACTGACCTATTGTACTCGTATAATTAGCATTGTTAGTCGGTGAACAATGGGCCATTGTGTGCGGTACTAGCACAATAGAGCTGCCGGCGCCGGAGAACAATAGGCTATTGCTTAGAACAATAGAAGGGGTGGGTCGGTCTATTGTCCATGAAACGCGACTAGTCATATACCACTAGTCACGTGATTGAAAGTTTCTAAAGAAAAACAATACCATTATACTAAACTATACAATACTATAGACTATAGTATAATTATTATTATGAAATTGACATCAACATTATGGACGATTAAAAGTAGATTGTTGCAATAACTTTCTCATCGAAGCACTATCTTCATAGAAGAGATTTGAAAACAATTCTGTAGCAATGCAGTTGCATAATATATCTGAGAGACAGACACGACTGAAGACAACAACAGGAAGAGGAAAAGAAATTGTTCCTACTCTAAGAAAGTAGCAACGCCATTGCTAAGCATGAGTCACTTGACAAATCAGATCTGATTTTAATCATGTGATCAAAATGAATCAATCAATCGGTTGATCAATGACGGTGAATGACCGCAGCATGATCAAATGATCAAAATGATCAAATGATCAAAATAATCAAAATTATCATCTGATCAAAATAATCAAAATGATCAAATGATCAAAATAATCATCTGATCAAATGATCAAAATGATAAAAATGATCATATGATCAAAATGATCAAAATAATCCAAATGATCAAATGATCAAATGATAAAAATGATCAAAATGATCAAAATGATCATCTGATCAAATGATCAAAATGATCAAAATGATAAAAATGATCAAATGATTAAATGATCAAATGATCAAAATGATCAAATGATCAAAATGATCAAATGATCAAAATGATCAAAATTATCATCTGATCAAATGATCAAAATGATAACAATGATCATATGATCAAATGATCAAAATGATCAAAATTATCATCTGATCAAATGATCAAAATGATAAAAATGATCAAAATTATCATCTGATCAAATGATCAAAATGATAAAAATGATCATATGATCAAATGATCAAAATAATCAAACTGATCAAATGATCAAAATGATCAAAATGATCAAAATGATCATATAATCAAATGATCAAAATGATCAAAATGATCATATGATCAAATGATCAAAATGATCAAATGATCAAATGATCAAAATGATCAAAATGATCATATGATCAAATGATCAAAATGATCAAATGATCAAAATGATAAAAATGATCAAATGATTAAATGATCAAATGATCAAAATGATCAAAATTATCATCTGATCAAAATGATCAAATGATCAAAATGATCAAAATGATCATATGACCAAATGATCAAATGATCAAAATAATCAAAATGATCAAATGATCAAAATGATAAAAATGATCAAATGATTAAATGATCAAATGATCAAAATGATCAAAATTATCATCTGATCAAATGATCAAAATGATAAAAATGATCAAAATTATCATCTGATCAAATGATCAAAATGATAAAAATGATCATATGATCAAATGATCAAAATAATCAAACTGATCAAATGATCAAAATGATCAAAATGATCAAAATGATCATATGATCAAATGATCAAAATGATCAAAATGATCATATGATCAAATGATCAAAATGATCAAATGATCAAATGATCAAAATGATCAAAATGATCAAAATTATCATCTGATCAAAATGATCAAAATGATCAAAATGATCAAAATGATCATATGATCAAATGATCAAATGATCAAAATAATCAAAATGATCAAAATGATAAAAATGATCAAATGATTAAATGATCAAATGATCAAAATGATCAAAATTATCATCTGATCAAAATGATCAAATGATCAAAATGATCAAAATGATCAAAATGATCATCTGATCAAAATGATCAAAATGATCAAATGATCAAAATGATCAAAATGATCATATGATCAAATGATCAAATGATCAAAATGATCAAAATGATCATCTGATCAAAATGATCAAAATGATCAAAATGATCATCTGATCAAACTGATAAAATGATCAAAATGATCAAAATGATCAAAATGATCATATGATCAAATGATCAAAATGATCAAAATGATCATATGATCAAATGATCAAAATGATCAAATGATCAAATGATCAAAATGATCAAAATGATCATATGATCAAATGATCAAAATGATCAAATGATCAAAATGATAAAAATGATCAAATGATTAAATGATCAAATGATCAAAATGATCAAAATTATCATCTGATCAAAATGATCAAATGATCAAAATGATCAAAATGATCATATGATCAAATGATCAAATGATCAAAATAATCAAAATGATCAAATGATCAAAATGATAAAAATGATCAAATGATTAAATGATCAAATGATAAAAATGATCAAAATTATCATCTGATCAAATGATCAAAATGATAAAAATGATCATATGATCAAATGATCAAAATAATCAAACTGATCAAATGATCAAAATGATCAAAATGATCAAAATGATCATATGATCAAATGATCAAAATGATCAAAATGATCATATGATCAAATGATCAAAATGATCAAATGATCAAATGATCAAAATGATCAAAATGATCAAAATTATCATCTGATCAAAATGATCAAAATGATCAAAATGATCAAAATGATCATATGATCAAATGATCAAATGATCAAAATAATCAAAATGATCAAATGATCAAAATGATAAAAATGATCAAATGATTAAATGATCAAAATGATCAAATGATCAAATGATCAAACTGATCAAATGATCAAAATTATCATCTGATCAAAATGATCAAAATGATCAAAATGATCAAAATGATCATATGATCAAATGATCAAATGATCAAAATAATCAAAATGATCAAATGATCAAAATGATAAAAATGATCAAATGATTAAATGATCAAATGATCAAAATGATCAAAATTATCATCTGATCAAAATGATCAAATGATCAAAATGATCAAAATGATCATCTGATCAAAATGATCAAATGATCAAAATGATCAAAATGATCATCTAGTCAAAATGATCAAATGATCAAATGATCCATCCACCAATCATTCGATTAACTGACCAATCGATAAACCATGCATCAACTATCTCTCACTTCTCATTCATTTCTTTTCCTATGAATCATTCAGCTATTTATTTCTTCATTAGAGTAACCAAGCAAACTGATGAGAACCGTGTATAAGACGCTGTAATTGATGGCCAGGCGTTGCCGCCGCTTTCAATCAAGATCACCGCCAGCAAAGTACAGTTCGTCTGAGGAAGATTCCTGCTGAAGCGCAATTAAGGCGCAATGGTGCTGGTGGTGGTGGTGGTGGTGGTGGTGGTGGTGGTGGTGGTGGTGGTGGTGGTGGTGTGGCTGTGTGAAAAAGGCGCCGCGTACAAGCCACAGTTCAACTGAACAGAAGGAATTCGGATGATAAAATGTGTACCAACGTAGGGTTGCTAGATTAAGAGAAGTGGTCTGATGCTGTTGCTAGACTTCTATCAGTGCATCATCGACCGAACTATCATCCTTCAGTCTTTGGACGGAACATCTGAAGATTGTCTACAGAACATTGCATGTAAATGTCTCTCACCTTTGCCACTTTCACAACAAAACTAATCTAGACATTGGATAACCTTCCCTCATCACAAGCCAATGTAAATGACCAGCACAGTAACTGTTGTCAGCTTTACACGAAGCTATTATCTATATTACGTGAAACCAACAGAAGCGAGCGTCAAACATATTACACCACGTCTTATTGTATACTATCATTGTATTACCGCTTTCCGATGATAAATGCCCCTTAATGCACGCTCGTCCCTGGCTATCTTATATGATGTCTTTAGGCAAGTACCATCGTATCTCCTGCTGCTGCCTTTATCTAATTATGCTTGCTATTTCGAGTGGCAGTGTTTTGCTTATCCGAATCAGTCCTGCAATGTTGCCGACAGTGTTAGTTGTCTCTACGAAATATCTTCCAACACAACAGAAAGGCTCGCGGCAATGTATAGGATACACGGTATACGGATAATGTTTTCGTTTTCTATGTTGGTCTATTTGGCATTCAGAGTTCGCCGTCCAAGTAGATAAATAATTATTATAATATCCGCATAAAATATGCTGGAGATGAGTTTGTCTATATTTGTTTTTTGCTTCCATTGACTGGTGGCATTGAAACAAATTCTCAACCAATTCGATTTCAGAATCTAGATTTGCGCAATTATTGACCATTACTTACTTAGTACTAAGTCCTTCCTCGCGCTGGTAGCGCACCGGGCGACACAGCTCCTCCACACCGTTCTCTCCTCCGCAATTCTCTCCAACTCCTCCCATGTCATTCCACCGTCGTCCAGATCTTCAATGATCGTGTCACGCCACGACTTTCTCAGCATTTTCTCTTCCATCCTGTCGGTGTCCAGTCTAGTGCATATCCTCCATTTTCTTTTCGTAGACGTTCTTTTCCTTATATCTTCAATTTTTCTTCATTCTTTGTCTTATCAATCCAAGTGACCTCTAGTATCTTTCTCTACCATTTATGATGCGCCGCCTCTGACTTCTTCAGATTAACTCTAGCCATAGACCATGTCTCCGATCCATAGAGCAATGTTGTCAGAACCAAGACTTTGTAAAATCTTTTCTTTGTTGTCATGACTGTCTATAATCCTTTATTCCTCCATTATGTTGTTTAATCCTCCAAACGTGGTATTGGCCTTTCCTATTCTGACTCTTATGTCACTGTCACAGCTGCCATTGTTTGCAATTACACTTCCAAAATAGCAAAAGTCTTCTACCTCTTCTATCACATCTTCTCCAACTTTGATGTTTCCTCTCGATTCCCATCCTCCCACTTTCATGATCTTTGTTTTTGAAGTATTGATTCTCAATCCAACCAAACCTGCTTTCTTCTCCACTCATCCTGTGAGTGAGCTCATTCCCTCCCATGAACCCTCTAGAAGTGCTATATCGTCTGCGAAGTCCAAATCTGCTAGTTTTTCATCTCCATTCCATTCCAAGCCCCTGTCTCCTTTCCTTCACGCCAGTGTCTAAACCGATTTACACTACGCAAGCCGTTGTACCGACAGACCGTTGGTGAGCAAAAAATGTTCACAACGGAGATGAGGGTCTTCCACCTGTCGCACCATCTCCATCCTACAATGGAAGGCTCAGATGGGCTGTCCGCATGGTACTTACGCCTGGCCGCTCCTGGTAAGTCAGGCAGCAACCGCTTCTCAATATTTAGTGTCCACCATTCTTCTATTAACTGACTTTCGGTGAATTTAAGCTGGTACTTAAATATTTTATCTACTCTGCTCCTGAAATGCGTTTTATGGATGTCTTTTACAGCTAAGTCGATGAATCTTAGATTTCAGTGCACACTGGAGGAAACATGTTTTAATGAAGGAATCTTCATTAAAAAATGTTTCCTCCAGTGTTGCTATATATGACCTCTGATTGACACAACTTGCACATGCATGGTGTTCTAACAGACCATATATACTACTAGTCTACTACTGGTGCTTGCCTACAACAATGACTGCGTTACGATATGTTCTCACCTTCACGTACACGTCGCACAATATACAAGTCTTCTTCTCTGTTCATCACGGTCCCTTGCAGTGAGTGGTTCGATCGTGCTTCCGTCTAAGAACCTTTTGCTATCTTTCCCCGGATATTATATGCTGCTTGTCTTTATGTTGCTTGTCTTTCCGTATACGGGAGAATCGCAGTTTATTATTATTATTATTTATGCCAGAGATTCTGTTCTTTCGTGGCTCTCAGATAGTCAGATTGCTCTTAGGTACCTTTTATTAGCAAAATAAAGCGACCTATTACTATAGCTATGCTATTGTGCATCAATTCATTTGATGCTGCACAGGTATTTGCGTATTGTAAAGTAGACCCACATGAAATATGCAAAAGAAACATTCTATTTTAATAAGTAAGGTGTTTGTTATTTCTTATGACTCCTTTTCAATTGATTACAGATGTTTCATTGACTTTCATATCGTCTGCTGCGACTGCTTTAGTCTTGATGATTATTTGTGTGACGTATACGCCTAGTATACGTTATTGACAATGTAAAGTTTTCCTACAGGAGTAAAGCTTTCTCTGTGCATGTATCTATAGGCTTTTCTTCTGTGAGCTGCTGGCGGGAAGCGTTTCTTTCTTCTAGCTACTTTTCTTTTCGCTGCGTTTTTTAGCCATTAAGACGAGTGGAACCTCTTCGTTGTCAGTTATTGTACGATTGTTTCCCGCTCGTTCTCCTTTTATCCTCTATTTCCTAAGGTGCCTCCTTTCATAAGGGCTCTTGTCTTTGGACCCCCCCTGTTGTAGCTATTATAGAACTAGTCGCTCCTTTTGTCTTCAGATCTATGTCAGTCTGCTGTGTGCATTTTGTTTTGCCAGCGTACATGCAATTACGCCTATATGGTGATATTTCATATCTTCTAGTAAAGGAAAGAGTCTAAATATCAATAAGTGATTTCACTGTCGTCTGTTGCAGTCTGTGGTTTACTCACACCTTGCAATGTCACTTGTGATCAGCTATTCTTGAATACAATGCATGCAATCCATGCATGGTGAGTGCTATTCTTATGAAATCTCCTTTAACTGCAGTCAGGATCCTGATTTAATCGTTTCACTTGAATAGGGTTCGGATCAAAATTTAAAAAGTGAGATGCAAAATCATAACATGACGCAAAGAATTTTGAGAAAACAAAGAAAATATTGTTCATCAGTTGGTTGAAGATCAGCAATCACCGTAGCAGGGTTTTCATTAATCCAAGGCAAACACATACATATATATATACATATATATATATATATGTATAGTGACATCACACCATGCAGCACACACACATAATATATATATATATATAATATAGAGACTACCTTTATGTGCTAAGAACAGCCATCTGCATACATAGATATATAATTTATGTATATATATATATATATATATACGTGGACGAGTATGTGTGCAGTTGCAGTGGCAGTGGCTGGCCATCTTATTTACTGGTCATCTGGGTCAGCGCCTGTAAGTGCGTTTCAGCGTCGTCGTCGTCGTTTACACAGTCCGATCCGAAGAGTAGGAGGAAGAGGAGGAGGAGGAAGCGGCGGAGGAGGAAGCGGTGGAGAAAGAGGAGAAAGAGGTGGTGGTGGAGGACGAGGAAACTGAGGGAGGTGGAGGAGGAGGAGGAAGAAGAGAAGGAGAAGGAGGAGATGAAGGGAGGAGGAGGACGAGGACGAGGAAGCTGAGTAGCAGGAGGTATAGGAGGGGTAGGAGGAGGAGGCGTTGCTGCTGTTGCTGCTGCTGCTTCTGCTACCTCTGAAAATGGAGAATTCTATTTCACTCACGTGTGATCATTATGGTCAGCGCATGCAGACGGCAAGAAGGCGTTCGTAATTAGAGAGCGTGTTGTTGTTTGGAGCAGGAAGAGCAGGCGAAGTGAAGTTGTCGATGCCAATATATGAGTAGAATTGTGATGATGAGAAGGAGGGGAGAAGGAGGAGGGGAAGGAGAGGAAGAGGAGGAGGAGGAGGAAGAGGAGAAGGAGAAGGAGGAGAAGACTCTTCTGGAGAGGTCCATCAAATGCTCTGCTCCTCAAACGCCGGTCAACACCGATCGGTCTATCGGTCGTTCGGTCGACGCTGAAATGGCCGAGGGCGCCTTTGCTCAACGGTTCTTCGGTCGGTCTGACGGTCAGACGGTCGGTCGGTCTGTATTGGTGCGTTCCGGACCCACATGTCATCTGCCAATTCGCAATTGAATTTATGCGCTGATAGATCGATACTCGACCGACTCTTTCTACCCGAACGACTTGCACGATTATTATTATTATATGCAGCCGTCGTCGTCGTCGTCCGATATTGGATTTTTATTTGATTAAAGTATGCAGCCTTATAATATAGATGCAAGTCGTCGACAGACTGACTGACTGACTGACTGACTGACTGACTGACTGACTGACTGACTGACTGACTGGTCGTCGCCGTCGTCGTCGTTGGCTTCGATGACTTGGAGGCCAACGACTGCATCGAATATTTACAGATAGAAAATGGAAGTCGAAGAGCAGCAGAGCTGATGGTTCGATTCATTGCTCTCCTCCCTCCTCCTCCCCCTCCTCTCCTCTCCTCTCCTACCCCTCTTGCTTCTCCTCCCTCCTCCTCCTTCTTCCCTCATCTCCCCTCCTCCTTCTCTTGCTTCTCCTCCTCCTCCTTCCCTCCTCCTCCTCCCTCCTCTTCTTCCTCCTCCTCCTCTCCTCCCTTCCTCCTCCTCCCTCCCTCCTCATCCTCCCCCCATCGGTCACCATGACCTCGATGCGACTATATATATATATACGTTCAGCTGAACATCTAACAACAGCAAATGTTGCATTGCAAGACAACGAAATGTGATTGGTCGATGATGATGACGACATTTTGTTTCAGAGAAGCATGCAGAATACTGGATTCGTACGAGGAACTATTTGCCTACTTGCAGAGGAATAGACTAAACATATCCATAGACTAAAGCCCGGGGTATATCAGCTGCAATCAAACAACTAGAAGGCTAGACAGAAATTCCATTATATATTATCGCTATCATCATCATCATCATCATCATCATCATCATCATCATCATCATCATCATCATCATCATCATCATCATTGTCAGGCTTTATAGTGAATTAGTTTTCCAGTAATTATCTTCTTGTCACTCTCATTAACGAAGCGATCACTCTCGTCCCATGCTGTTCCATGCGTTCAGTTGATCGTTGGCTAATGTTGTGATAGCGGTAGCCTACGCTGGGATGTCTCTTCTCTACCTTCAGTGGGATGCCAATGTATTTGGGGGAGGGCTTGAGTGAGAGTGTCTCTATATGTATATAATGGTAACACTCTGCATACACGAAGGGCGCAGGGATGCGGAATCGCCCCCCCCGCAGATCGACAATGCCTTCCATTCGGCAGATGGCATTGGCATTGGTAAGATGCGTAGTAGGACGGGATGGACACCCTGCATGGCTGCCAACACAATTTACTTCGACTCATTCATTTGACAACTTGTCATCATTCGCTCATACTAAGAATAATGCAAACTGTCAAATTGGTCAGTTTTGAAGTAAACGAATATGTCATAATGATGTAATGATAGAGCATGTGTTGGAAGTGTGAGTGGGGGTTGATTGAGTGATGGTTGATGGTTGATTGATTGATTGATTGATTGATTGATTGATTGAATATCATGATGATGTAATGATAGAGCATGTGTTGGAAGTGTGAGTGGGGTTGATGATTGATTGATTGATTGATTAATTGATTGATTGATTGATTGAATATCATGATGATGATAATGATAGAGCATGTGTTGGAAGTGTGAGTGGGGTTGATGATTGATTGATTGATTGATTGATTAATTGATTGATTGATTGATTGAATATCATGATGATGTAATGATAGAGCATGTGTTGGAAGTGTGAGTGGGGTTGATGATTGATTGATTGATTGATTGATTGATTGATTGAATATCATGATGATGTAATGATAGAGCATGTGTTGGAAGTGTGAGTGGGGTTGATGATTGATTGATTGATTGATTGATTGATTGAATATCATGATGATGTAATGATAGAGCATGTGTTGGAAGTGTGAGTGGGGTTGTTTGAGTGATGGTTGATGATTGATTGATTGATTGATTGAATATCATTTAGTGATGGGTTGAATGAATGATCTGCAGAACCAGTTGCGATGGTTGCTATAGAAACGCGTTTTCGATGAATTTCAGTCACGTGTTGTTGAATGTCTGTAGGTTCGTCATTCACTTTATTTCTCCCTCGACGCATTCACCAGAATCCTCCGATGCCGTCGGTCGAATGGTGGGATGCTCGAATGGAGATGCCTCACCCCCTCCCTCCTCCAGTAGCCGCCGCAGCCACAGCTGGGTCCGTCTGGCCCCTCAATCAATTACGCAAATTTCTTTCCTATATTTCTTGCATGAACTGCATTTGTCTTTTGTTCATCTTTGTCACGTCTGACACACTTCCTCCTCCTTCTCCTCCTCCTCTTGCTCCTCCTCTTTTTTCTCCTTCTCCTCCTCCTCCTCTTGCTCCTCCTCCTCCTCATTCTCCTCCTCCTCCTCTTGCTCCTCCTCCTTTTTCTCCTTCTCCTCCTCCTCTTGCTCCTCCTTCTCCTCCTCCTCCTCCTCCTTCTTCTCCTTCTCCTCCTCCTTCTTCTCCTTCTCCTTCTCCTCCTCCTTCTCCTCTTCTTCCTCCTCCTCCCCTTCATGTCATCAGTTGCTGTGCAGCGTCAATGCAAAACACTCTTTCCCTGCCATTCAAAATCTTCGGTTCCGTCCAAAAAAACTAAGTCAAGAATCAAAATTTAATGACTGGCAACGAAAGAAGAAGATCAGTGAAGCAGGCTGAGTCAGTTTCGATTAATTATCAACACACGTCAGACAGACAGACAGACAGACAAAATGCAAGCAGATAGACAGACAGGCCGACAGACAGACAGACAAAATGCAAGCAGATAGACAGACAGACAGACAGACAGACAAAATGCAAGCAGATAGACAGACAGGCAGACAGACAGACAAAATGCAAGCAGGCAGACAGACAGGCAGACAGACAGACAAAATGCAAGCAGGCAGACAGACAGGCAGACAGACAGACAAAATGCAAGCAGGCAGACAGACAGGCAGACAGACAGACAGACAAAATGCAAGCAGGCAGACAGACAGGCAGACAGACAGACAAAATGCAAGCAGGCAGACAGACAGGCAGACAGACAGACAGACAAAATGCAAGCAGGCAGACAGACATGCACACAGATAGGTAGAACCGTAGAACAGACAGCCGTGAAACAGACAGGAAGGCAGGCAGACAGACAACATCTCTGAATAGCAGTAGACCTAATAGTACTGAACAGTACTGCAAAAGGCGCCTAATAAATTTCCATTTGCGACACATTACGATCATGAGCATGAGTTCGATGTTGTTGACCAGCAGTCTTTAAATGTCTTAAAGAACAGACTGTCTGCCTCTCTGTTGTTAGACTGTATGCATGTCTGCTTGTCTGTCTGTCTGTCTGTCTGTCTGCCTGCCTGTCTGTCTACCTGCTTGTATGACTGTCTGTCTGTTTGTCTTTCTGCCTGTCTGTCTGTCTGTCGGTCTGCCAGCCAGTGGCGTAGCCAGGAATTTTTCATGGGGGGGGGGGTTTATGGCCGGAAACCCTGTTTTTTTGCTATTTTTTCTTACTTAAACAAAAAAATAACCTTAAAATTTTTTCCCGGAGCCAATGGGGGGTTTTAACCCCCGAAACCCCCCCTTGCCTGCGCCACTGCTGCCAGCATATATGCATTGCAACTTCTCATGCGATGTTCTCTGCCGACAAAGAATCAAGATTCAGCTTAAATTAATGTTGAGAAGATCCATCGGACAAAGAGAACCTCCTCCAATAATATAGTTTGACTTATACGACCGTTCGTCAGACTTATACAAATGCAATGTATTTGATGCCTATTAATTATATAGGGTGTCTCGATAGGTCGAGAACGATTTTGAATGCAGAAAAATATATGTTATACACAACATAATGTGAAAAGTTTTATACTGGCGGATAGGTTGTTCAAATGAAAATGTTACGCAAAGAAAATTAGATCACTAGCTCACTTATTCAAATTTTAGCGCCAATATCCGTGACGTCATCAAATTCGTGCCAAGTAAACGTAAATAAGCAGCATTATCATTGACTATAGGGAATACGCCGATTAGACAATGACCAGCGTTGCCACTCTTTGGGTTTTTCACAAGATCTTGGGTTTTTCGATCCGCACGTGGAATATGGGGTTTTATTGAGACGAACTTGGGTTTTTTCCTTGGATTTTCTACGGAAAAATGACTTTTTTTTTAAATTTGTGGGATTTTTTTGGCATTTTCAAAGAATTTTTTTACATTTTTTCGAACGAGAAATTGTGAACATTTTCGGAAGATTTGCGTCGGATGACTAAAAAGAGGTCATCAGATTTTTCGGACGAAAAAATCGGAAAAGTTTCAAAACTACGAATTTTTTGGAAAATTCTGGGCATTTTCGAAAGATTTGCTGAACTTGGGTTTTCTTGGGTTTTCGCCCCTCCAACTTGTTTTCCCCTCCCATTTTTTAGAGTGTCTTCCGACGCAAATCTTCCGAAAATGTTCACAATTTCTCGTTCGAAAAAATGTAAAAAAAATCTTTGAAAATGCCAAAAAATCCCACAAATTAAAAAAATGTCATTTTTCCGTAGAAAAACCCAAGGAAAAAACCCAAGTTCGTCTCAATGAAACCCCATATCCCACGTGCGGATCAAAAAACCCAAGATCCTGTGATAAACCCAAAGAGTGGCAACGCTGGTCATTGTCTAATCGGCGTATTCCCTATTATAGTCAATGATAATGCTGCTTATTTACGTTTACTTGGCACGAATTTGATGACGTCACGGATATTGGCGCTAAAATTTGAATAAGTGAGCTAGTGATCTAATTTTCTTTGCGTCAGTCCGCCAGTATCCGCCAGTATAAAACTTTTCACATTATGTTGTGTATAGGCCTAACATATATTTTTCTGCATTCAAAATCGTTCTCGACCTATCGAGACACCCTATAGTAAAGACTGTTAAAAATATGTGGCTGTTTTTCCGTTTTACCATGATATTATAGTTGCGCTACCAGGTGGCATTCTGTTTCAGAGTGATGGTCCGCAATGACGAAACTCTCTCAGCCTCATCGTAAATAATAGCTCTCGCTTGTTAGAGCCTCCCTCTCCATCTGTCAGCCGTGTGCTTCCGAAGTGACGCCGGGATAATTACATGGAATGAAGAGATTAACTCGGCGACGAGTCGGCGTGTAATTCGATAAGATAGTTTGAAGTCAAACTGTGAAGACGTGTTGTAGATAGTGGTCGCATCTTAGGCTTCATACGGTAATTGATTGGAAACCAGTGGAGCTCAGTGATAATATATTATCATGCTCGCAAGTCGCAATGCTGTAACGTGCAGTGCCCTCAGAATGGACGGCAATTGTTGCAAATGAGTGTTACAGTCTGTAAGAGGCGCTTTATAAATGCCTATATACAATACAATACAATACAATACAGTGGTCACGACAGCTAGTGATGAAGACTTGGCCCAGGAAGACATTCACACAGCATTTAGCATATAGTGTACGCTGAACGTTACATGCAGCTTGAGGACAATAATTTGTAACTGATGTGCGCTACAAGATATATTATTATCAGTTCAGCATGAGATTGATGTACTTCAAGACATAAGTTCAATAAACAATTTCATCGTCGATTCATGTTATTCAGCATCGATATATATATATAGGCTATATATATATATATATTTACAAAGGCTTTGGTGCGTAGCCGAACATAAATACTGTCCGCACCAATTTTATATAGGCCTACAATGCCTACATGCAGAAAGCGGGATTATTTGTACATTTTTATTCAGAGCAAACGATTTTGTGACAAAACACCAGACGACAAGGAAATGAATAATTTATAGCGCAGCTGATGACGTCGCTCATATCAATACTATGCACACATTTGTCTTTATGTATACATCCTATTTCTATATTCACAGTCTAGATGTATACACACATAGATTTACTATGCACACGATATTATGCTATCGTGCTGGATATGTCGTCGTCGTCGTCGTCGTCGTCGTCGTCGTCGTCGTCGTCGTCGTCGTCGTCGTCGTCGTCGTCGTCGTCGTCGTCGTCGTGGGTGTGACTTGTCGGTGAATATAGTGCAACCTTTGTCTGATCGTGTCAACATTAACTTTCTGTCAGTCCGCTTAAATGTTATGTACAGAATAAATTTGCACGTGTTAAATATATATTCATATGCATTTATGCATTTGTCTGTAAGGACTTGGTGGCATTGATGGATGCTTTATTTGCAGGGGATGTGTCGAAATCTACAGGGAGTGATGCACTGCAGTGCCTCCTCCGCCTCCTCCTCCTCCTCCTCGTCTTCATCTAGAAATGATGAAACCATCATTCATCTGCAGCAGCAGCAGGCGTCTCATTCAGTGGCACACTGCTGCTGCTCATCCACTTCATGTATATAAGATGATCGAGTGGGAGGCCCACAGTAGTTTATCTATTCATGTTCGCATTATAAGTTTACATCTGCATTCGACATCTACGTGTACGTGTGTTCTTGCATCTGCTGTGTGCCTCTCAAACACACCGTAAGACCAAGACTCGCGAGGTCCAGGCCAAGGGCCGGACGTATACGACGAGTTTAAGGCGAACGATATTGAGATTTAGATGAAGGACTATTTTCTCGGCACGACATAAACTTTACGAAGTTTACATGCGAAGCCTGCAGACTAGGTCTAAACTTTTCTAATTGCTTCTTTCCCCTCACTCAAATCCATTTTCAAATCAATTCCCTCTGGCCAGCTCCAACCGAATGACTTGACTAAGTACATTTCTCTTCAATCCAAAGACGTTGGCATTCGTCAATCTAACTACGAATTTAACGAAGTTATTGCTACAACCAGAACGCGTCACACTCTGCCGAACTTCTGTCAGGACGCTTCAACAAATTATGGCGAAAATCACCAGTTATAATTATGACTCGGAAAGCAAATCCACTTCATTTGAGAGAACCTGATAATACAGGAAGGCTCAACTTGCCATAATTCCCAAAAGTGCTTCCAGTTACATCTACCTCAACATCAATTCTGGGTGCGTTATTTCAGCGATGACAATATCCAATGTTATGCTTAACTTCTCCGGTCTTCCACCATCAAATGTCTTTCCATCTTCCGACTATAGATCTAAACCTGTCTTCCACTCTCGATTGTCTTGCTCATGCTCGTGTAGACCATGATGAAATACTCTCCTCACATTAAATTCATTTCCATCTTGTCGTTAATCGAACTATAAGTGGCTACAAGTCCGTCATGTTTTCCTCTCCTTCGACCGATTTTTTTATTGAAGCATACTATCTGGCAGCTGATAACATGACAACTTTTCTGCAAACTAGAACCCTGAATTTATTTATAGACTTTTTGAACAAATAGTCAAAAACCACATCAGACACACAGATCCATTTTTTAAACATCCACATTTTAATTTCCCGTCGGCATATTGCAGATTTCACTCTGCTAATTAATTTTCAACCACGATATCTTCCAATCATCCACTGTCTCATTTCATCGCCTTGAGCGCTGATTCAGAGTATCAGATCTCAATTTAAACTGTTCCATTTCTCACACTCAATACATTGTCATTAGTAGAACATTGCCGACTCAGACTAACTTTCGGCATCCCTATAAAAACCTTGTTTTCAGTCATTACTCTTTTCCTAAACAATACTCCAATAAGTAACTTTTAGACAATGCAGTTTCAAAAAACACCCGTACTTAAATCGTGAGCAACGCTCGTTTTCTTCCAACTATTGCTCGTCTTTTATAATAACTCTCTTACTCTGTCACCTGAGATCTTTAGTTGAGTCTTCGATGGTAGAACATGAACCGCTCCTATAAATCCAATCAAAGCGGAATTCCTACTTTCATTCGTTCAATCCGAGAATTTATATAACGCCTCTTCAGAGATCTACTCAGAGGCGTTCCCAGCCCAGTCACGGCTAAAAAATGATTAGATATGAGCCACGTACAAAAATCACACGAGTTCAGACTATAGGCATCAATCACAAGGCTAATGGGAGGCCATTCCAGATGGTGGGACCCACGATCGAAAAGGCTTGGCGCTGTCTGATAGAAGTGCGAGCTCGCGAAACCAAAAGCTTTCTCCTTGTCGAAGAGCGAAGAGTTCGACGGGCTGCGAGGTCAGAGACAAAGAATTGACAATTAGGATAATTGACAAATAGGATAATTGGCAAATAGGATAATTGACAAATAGGATAATAGACAAATAGGATAATTGACAAGTAGGATAATTGACAAATAGGATAATTGACAAATAGGATAATTGACAAATAGGATAATTGACAAATAGGATGGGGGGCTTGGAGCGCATGCAACGAAGAAGGCACCGTGCGCTAAGTAAGTGCAGAAACTCGGTTGGAGATGCGATGAGAAAACAGGGAACCAGCGCAGAACATCTTGGCAACAATCGACAACCACCGTTCAAATAAGTTGTGTTGCACGGTAAAGAAAGTTAAAATTGTATTGATATGTCGACCTCCCTGACGACTTTAGACACACACCAACTATACTCCGTTGACATAGATTTATATATTAATATACTATATGTTATATACATCATTATATTTATTTTTATCATATTTAAATATATAGGCTTACCATGGATTGAAATATATGTCGAAGCGTTTATATATGCGCTTGTGCATGGTGGATGCATGATAGCATGACACACCTGTAGTATTTTACAGGATGCATCGGAGGATGCATATTGCAACCTTGCGTGTGCGTGTGCGTGTGTGCGCGTGTGTGACCAACGGGTGAATTACCTGCAAGTGAGCTGCACGAAGTATTGTGCTGTGTGAAAGCGATATCGGTTTTTTTCTGACGTACATAATGATGGTCCATGTCCATGGTCAGAGGAAGGAGACAGAGGGAGAAGAAGCAGGGAAGAAGGAACTGCGACGGGAAGGTTTACTGTCAAAACCGCGCACACAATACCTCGCACACAATACCGCGCACACAATACCGCGATTTTCACTACCGCGCACCTTCAATACCGCGCACGATCGTTACCGCGCACGATCGTTACCGTGTTTGTTTGCGAATTTGTTCAACCCAGCTTCTATTTTCATACCTAAAAACACCTTCATCCAGCTTCTATTTCTCGCTCGTTATTTTCGTCAATCCAGCTTCTATTTCAACATAGAAATACCTTCATCCAGCTCTTATTTCTCATGCTTTATTTTCGTCATTCGAGCTTCTATTTCACCGGTAAAAAACCTTCATCCAGATTCCATTTCTCTTGCGTTTTTTCATCAATCCAACCTCCATTCCACCTGTAAAAAACTTTCATCAAGCTTCCATTTCTCAATGCGTCACAATCGGATTGGCAAAAATTAATCATTAGAAATAAAAGCTGGATGAAGGTATTTATAGGTCTGAAATAGAAGCTGGATTGACGAAAATAAAGCATGAGAAATGGAAGCTGGATGAGAGTCTTTTTATATATGAAATAGAAGCTGGAAAGACGAGAATAACGAGCGAGAAATAGAAGCTTGATGAACCGAACATGTGCACGCTCGTACGATAAAATACAGAAATTGAACAAATTCGCAAAACAAACGCGGTAACGGTCGTGCGCGGTAACGATCGTGAGCGGTACTGAAGGTGCGCGGTATTGAAAATCGCGGTATTGTGTGCGCGGTATTCTGTGCGCGGTATTGTGTGCGCGGTATTGACCGGATACCGACGGGAAGGACGAAAAGCGTATAGAAGAGAAACAAGAAGAAGACAGACTATACGAGGCAGACAAAGAGAGAGATAAAGAGGAGAACGAAGAGAGATACTGCATGAGAGAGATACAGAGAGAGAGACAGACAGTCAGAGACAGGGAGAGAGACAGAGAGACAAAGAGAGAGACAGACAGAGACAGACAGACACATATATACATACATATATAGAGAGAGAGAAAGAGAGAGAGAGAGAAAGAGAGAGAGAGAGAAAGAGAAAGAGAGCTCAGTAAACCTTGCAAAATAATCATTAGACGCGACATCGATTGAGAAGGGAATCGCATTATAAAAATAGATCGAAGACAGTTACATGTAAGTTGTAATTTATACGTTAAGTTTCATACATTTATACGCAACATTGTAGTCTTACCTCCAAGGCTTCATCTTAACCGTTAATTCCTCAGGCTACATAAATATTTTGGAACTGAAAGTCTATTTACTTTATATGAGGAGAATACAATTTAGACACGATTGAATTCGCGAGTTTTAAAAGCTCATTGCGTAGAGAAGACAATGAGGGTAAATACTTCTAACGTCTTTACAATGTGTATTGAGACATTTTGGTTTTGAACTAACTTCCAACCCAAGCGAGAGCAATGCTAATTCATCTGGCAGCAAATTTCCAGACTTTGTAAGTTTTATCAAAGCATATAGTCATAGATACTTTATTATGAAATGAATAGAAGAGAAAGTTTGTATGGGCAGATTCTCTAATTTAAAAAAACTAACAGAAATTGCCTAAAAAATCTTTGGCAAGCAAATTTGTTCTATGAGACTTAAATAGAATGCAAAATAGACTTAAGTATTGCTTTGCTGCTGCGTTGGTTTATTAATGGCATATCTTGCCAGTTTGCCCACATGGAGATTATGCAGAACCTATATTCTACTGCAATAATACCTCTATATATACAGAGCTCGTATGTGTCTCATGGGAGACATATGCTGGCAGGGTCCGTACTTCACTCGACGCCCCATCACTCCCTTCACTTCTTTGCGTCGATGCTATCACGTGATTTGATCACGTGACCTCACCGTCGCCACGTGATCTATCCTCCAAAGACATTGATCTGAAGTTTTTTCTCAATCGATCAAAAACCTCGTAAAAATTGAATGAAATGCAAATGCGGTATTAGCTGAGGCTCCGCGAATCCCAACGGCTGCTACAGATTGACAGCATGGGATTATCAATGAAGAACATTTACGTGAATATGGGAAGAAGATTCGTTGAAAAATTACAGAAGATGGTGAGAAAGAGAAAGAAAGGAAGAAAGGAAGGAAGAAAGAAAGGAAGAAAAGAAGAAATGAAGAAAGGAAGAAAGGAAGGAAGAAAGGAAGAAAGGAAGAAAGGAAGAAAGGAAGGAAGGAAGAAAGGAAGGAAGGAAGGAAGAAAGGAAGAGAGAAAGAAAGAGAGAAAGAAAGAAGGGAAGAAAGGAAAAAAGGAGAAAAAGAAGAAGGGAAGAAAGGAAGAAAGGTTAATGTGGAAGAAAGAAAATGAAGGAACGACGGGAAGAAATGAAGAAACGATAGACAGAATAGAAGGAGTTAATTAAGAAGGAAGATAGGCTAATGGACTGAATGAATGAATGAATGAATGAATGGTCGACAGCTGAACACGAGGATTAGAAAAAATGAGCTTCATAAATGAGTGAATATGGTTCGAACGTTGTTGGACTCTGTGAGATGCATGACTGTCCATTGAGTCTTTACAGAGGATCACGCATTGTATTGCATTGCATTGTAGCGAAGGAATGAGTGAAAAGACCGACAATGCACTTTGTTAAGCAGACGTGTGGAAGCAACAGCAACTCAACACTTCTCCTCAGAGATTAGAGATAGCTTCTTTGGCCATGCAGTCCTGCAGTATTTAATGACGCCCTGAATCTGCGGAAATGTAAGCTTATCTCTCTGGTTTCGAAGGCATGCCAAGGACGATCAGATGTAGGTCTACTGCTGTTCTTGTCCAAATTATTAGCGTAAGCCATACATATTACATATGCAGTGTGGCAATTGTAGAAAATGACTGGGGTGGGGTTCAGACGTGGAGTTGGGGTGTACAAAGAAGACTTAACTATAAAGTCTAAAGAAAGACTGGGGTTGAAACTTTGAAAGTTAAAAACGGGAATCCTCACCCTGACCCTACGTGTGCTTTGTTGGCTTCAATTGAGCCATGCCCCAATTAGCAGTCGCAGTATAAACGTCAGAGACATAATCCACACAGTAAATGGCAGCACACCCAACAGCAGTAGCCCTACTCTGCGTCGCAGCTAAGAGAGGCCTAGAAGCAATTGGTGCATAATATACCAGGGTGATTCTGTCCAACGAGGGGCAAACAGGGAGTAAATATCAATAATAATTTCGAAGGATGCTATCGCTTGCACCAAAAGTGTGATGCTGTTCGCATTAGACACGAGATGAGAACCTACATGTATGTCCCACACATCTCTGTTGATCTCTTTGGGCTTTCACTGTCTTCTAGAGACAATGAGTTCTTATTGTCTTTGAGAGGCAGCTACTGTCTTTGTCTGCAGAAGATCTAGAGATGTCTTCGACATAGACACCGATCATTGTCTTTTATCGGCCGATGACAGGAATGTTTCTGACTCAATGAGATTCGCTTTGTGTTGAGTCGACCAAGGAATAAGGATCTCTGGATATTATTATTAATCAGACATATCACAGGACCCATACTGTCTGCGGCCTCTCAAGTTTCAGCTCTTCTCTTATGCTGTCTCTCTGCCTCTGTGTCTGTCTTTGTCTGTCTGTCTCTATCTCTGTCTCTCTCTGTCTCTCTCTGTCTCTGTCTTTCTATCTCTCTCTGTCTCACTCTGTCTCTGTCTGTCTGTCTCTGTCTCCCTGCCTCTGTCTCTATCTGTCTCTGTCTCTTCTATGTCTGTCTCTATCTGTCTGTCTCTGTCTGTCTCTCTTTCTCTCCCCCGAAACCAATTAGCATGCATGTGCATTTCGGATGATTGCCTACATTTGTATAAGTAGACTTGCTCCTCATCCCTCTTCTCATTAGGTTCCATATCCGATAACTCTCTTTCAGTAGCTCTCTCCCATCTCTCTTTGTATAGCATGAAATACTACGAGGGTCAGGTAGAAAAAACATCCTCTCTCTCTCTCTCTCTCTCTCTCTCTCTCTCTCTCTCTCTCTCTCTCTCTCTCTCTCTCTCTCTCTCTCTCTCTCTCTCTCTCTCTCTCTCTCTCTGGTTGAGAGGAGGCAATCTCCCACAATCTCTCCAATACCTATCATACAGTTTTCAATCAAACCCAGGTGGTCAAGCTCCACCATACGACATGAGGATCTTGGTTGACTTTATTGACCTAAGTGACCTTTCTATAGGTCAGGGTCGTCTCCCAGAGAAGGTCAAGAACTATGAAAAGCTCGATTTTGGAAACCGTCAGATAAAGGAGGAGGAGGAGGAGGAGGAGGAGGACTTGTCTTGTAGTGATGATCGTTGACGACTGATTTATGATCTGTGCGTTATTAAAACGGCGCCATAGAAGTCGTTAGGTTGCACTGGCTTCCATGCAGTTCATGACAGGCAATAATGCTTGAGGAGTGAGAGATGACGAAGACAAGCGTTACATCAGAATAAATAAATTATGGTTCATATCGGTCAGCAACTGGAAGAAGGGAAGAGTGGAATGACCAACTGGAATGGAGAGCATAAACAGTCGCATCTCACGGAAATGAAATTGTCAACAATGAAATTATTCACCTGGACTTTAACATCTGCTTAGAAGCATGCTGATGAGGCTGATGACGATGATGACGATGGGCTTACCCCCAATTGATGGCAAAGCTATATTATCACCAGAAATCATGAAATAATCACTTCATTAATTTCGCCAAATTTCGCAAAAATTTTGCAGCCATCAGAGTTTTAAAAGTTATATAAATATAAATATAATAGTCGTTTAACGAGAAAACAGGCTGACAAGACCGCAGCCCTGTTACAAGGAAGATATAAATGTTGCTTCTAGTTTGGCTTTTTAGCAATTACCGTCGATTCATTGTCAGTAGAACTATGTGTCATTTGTGTGTCATTTATGTGTCATTTATGTGCCATTTGTGTGTCATTTATGTGCCATTTGTGTGTCATTTGTGTGTCATTTGTGTGTTATTTGTGTATCATTTATGTGTTATTTATGTGTCATTTGTGTATCATTTATGTGTCATTTATGTGTCATCTAAAGAAGGGTTTCGCTAAAACTTAAAATAAAAAATGTTATGATCGGTTGCCATCGCTTTCCCTGAGCTTCATAATACTATAAAATCAACTATGAGTTTATGAACAACAAGTCAAATCAATTCAGACCAACTTCCGCCCTCTGTAGACTCTGTAGTGCAACCGAAAACCATCTATACGTATAGTCGTATACGGTACCCTGAAACTCGTCATGGCGCTGCCTCAGAGATAAAAGATAAAAGAATGGCCTGAAAATTATCAATAAGCCAGTGTCAAAACTGACTCCTCTGTTCGCTGTTCTCTGTGGCTGGTGAACCAATTCTGCGTCGTCACCTCCCATTGTCATTATTCTGATAACAATGAACCGTGACCTCCCATTGTCATTATTCTGGTCACAATGAATCATGGCATCCCATTGTCATTATTCTGATAACAATGAACCGTGACCTCCCATTGTCATTATTCTGATCACAATGAACCGTGACTTCCCATTGTCATTATTCTGATCACAATGAATCATGGCATCCCATTGTCATTATTCTGATCACAATGAACCGTGACTTCCCATTGTCATTATTCTGATCACAATGAACCATGACATCCCATTGTCATTATTCTGATCACAATGAACCATGACATCCCATTGTCATTATTCTGATCACAATGAACCGTCCAACGACGTGTCTTCAGTGTTCCCTACTGTAAATAAGTATTGTAATCATGGAACTTGTAATTGTAGTCAGCAACTTCTGTAGCGCCGGTTTCCACTGCACAAGGTCTCAAACTATGGCGCTCTAAAACCAAACCTGATCGGATTGATATAGATAGGTCTAATGATACAGCGAAATGAGATATAAATTATAGGCAGCCAACGTCAAATATAAAATTTGCAGAAAGGATGAGACTGAAGTTGAGAAAATCCTGATTACGGATTTTGTTTGGTGCTTACATTCAAATATTAAAGTGTCACACGTGCCACATGTTGTTATGAAAAGCTGCATAATAATAATTATTATATGCCATAGTAATTACATTTGCTTGTCGATGTATTT
>OX457047.1:13717809-13727809 GCA_949752735.1 Lumbricus terrestris | reverse complement strand
ATATTCTGAATCAAAGTATCAATTCCTCTTTGAAGTAAGATATTCCTGTGAGATTTTTTCTTTGATCGATTCAAAGTAACACTCGCTGACGCTTTCCTTTGAGGAGTTGATTCTATTTTAATCCTATTGCAGCACTAGTTATTTGTGACAATAGTATAGGCATAGTATTCTTTTGAAAAACGGCAAAGAAATTAAATTCAGAAAATAGAAAACTATCGACGTCAAGTGATTACTTGCAATTATTCGGATGCTCAATAATTATAGCAGTTGTGGATTATAAACATAATTATCATAATAATAATTATATGCATCAAAATCAAGAGTTCTGTGTTCAATGTTGGGTCACATGATCACCCGCAGAAATGGTATAAAGATGGAAGGTCATATGCATGCATGCATATAATGTCGATTTCGTAAACATGGCAAATGCAGCGAGTAGTTTTTTTACGTTAAGACGCAAAATTATGGCGTTCGATATAGCAACTATAGATGAAGTCCATTAATGCATGTCGAATGGATTTCATTAGAAGCTGACTTATTAGATATATGACAGAAGATCCTCCTGGGTTAATAAGCAAAGAGCGTTTTTTCTGCTGTGGAAATCTCGGACAGTTGGATTAGCATTGGGTTACAGGAAGGAAGCTCGAATCGACGACAAGATGTTTATCCAGCAGAGTCTCATTCCTCCACCGCCACCGAAAAGCAACATTTGCTATTCGTAGACTTTCTTTTTATGCTGCTAGGCGGCGTACAATCCGTTGGCCAGAGGGAGGGAGGGGGAGGGGGAGGGATGATCGGTGAATCAAAGATTCCTTCGTAACTCAGATTCATCAGCTGATGCATTCGATTCAGTCTGAACTCAGATTTATGCAGCGCTTGCAACAGAAGAATCTTAACTGGCATCGACGTATGTCCGTCCGTCCGTCCACCCGTCCGTCCGTGCGTGCGTCCGTCTGTCCGTCTGCGTATGATCGTATCTTCATCTCTGCATTATCGTCATCTTCTGCTGATGTTTGTCTTTGTCCATTTCCATCTATATCCTCTCTGCGCGTTTCTTTCTGTCAGCCTCTTTCTCTCCCTCTCTCTTTATCTCTCCCTCTTTCTCTCTCCCCCTTTCTCTCTCTCCTTCCCTCTCCTCTCTCTCTGTCCTCTCATATTTTCACTCCTAGTCTCCCTCATCTATTGGAACTCAACCTGCATCTTCCCCGATGAATTTTGCATACTGCATGCAATGCATGTCACTTGAAGCGACAAAAGACAGAAGTGTCTGCAGGAGACGTCATGACAACGAAACTCTAAAAGAAAACAGAATAGATTAGATTAGGTATACATGGGTATCTGCGTCAATTACCTCTTTGACGGTTGATCTTAGCCTATATATTCAAAATATATACACAATATAATATATATATAGTTTAGATCATATTGATGCACGTATACACACATGCACTTTACGTGCTTATATAATATACCACTATACGCTTCTTCGATATCCGTTTGTCTGCGTTTTCTTCGTCGTTTATGCGATTGTCAGATCCTGATGTGTTTGTATTTTTCTTCGTTTGTTGATTCAAATATCTGTCGTCGTCGTCGTCTGCTCGCCTGCTTCAATCTCAATTCTGTGTGTTTTCTTTTCATGCTTAATCGCTTCAATCTCAATAATTCTGTGTGTTTTCTTTTCATGCCTAATCGTTTCGAAATGAGAAGAGTATAAAGAGAAAAGATTTCTCTGTTTATCGTCGACCGATTCTTCTTTTTCTCTCTCAGTCGATTTATTCTTTTGCCAGTAATTGCGGTTCGCACACAATGAACAAATACCGAGGATGATGGCATTGACAACTGACAGATGCAGGATCAATGACCGCCAGAAGTCAACGAACATCATGCTGTGAAACATTGCGCCTTCGAAGCCATGCACGATGATTGGATTGACATAATAAGCAATGGATGAAGCAGATTGGGTGGCGAGGGGGCTATGGGGCGAATGGGCGAAGGGGGTCGTAAAGTACGAAAGAGTAGTCTATCACTGCTTTCTTTTACTTCGGTAGCATTGGTCGTCTGCCCAGAACGGCCAGCATCTGCAGACCAACAGTGTCCACGTGCCAACTGCAATTTCGACTTTACTTGACGAATAACTTTGGTCATAGTTTGAAGTCTTGCAATATATTTCAAATATATTTCTTCAGTCGTGCACATTTAGGCCTAGGTTTCAACAAGTTTGTCAAGAAATTCGCGCATACAAATATATTTTTAGAGCAGAATTAATTAATTCTTTTTAGTGTTATTGTGTAAAACGTTCCTTTTCCTGTGAGAGCATTAGCAGACATTGGTGCCATTACTGATCAGTCTCTTCTATTTATAGTGTAGGCCTATTAATAGTGTCTTATACAGTACCGGTATATTGGTTGCAAACAAGAAATCGGTCAGAAAACAACCACGTGATCTCACCACTGCTTCTTCTCTAAACCATGGTATGCGTTGCCTCATTGTATATACGACCTTCCAAACGTGAGCTTGCCTTCTTAATAAATCTTCGAAAGATACGCAACTCAGATAAATCACATTTTCTGCGCAAGTCCCACTCTTCGTTCTGCTCACCGTTGATCATTCTGTTGACAAGATTTCGCTTTCTTTCCCGCAGTCATTCATCAGATGCCAGACAGCCAGGATTACGTGTCCTGCTATCTGACCGTCTCTTTGTCTGCTCTGCTGTTGCTTGTGTCTCACTCCGTGAATCGGTCATTTTTTTCAATGTTTACTTTCCATGCAATGACTTCTTTCGTTCGACGCATTGCTGGCTTCTTTGAGTTTCGTTGCATAACGGGTGAGAAATGACGGCCGAGGCCTTTTCTTTTTATGGCCCGGTTTCCATCGCTAATGCATAGGGCCTACATGAATGGTTTATAGAGTCTCTACTCTTCGTATACCATGATGCGGTGCACCGACTGTTCACTTGAGAGATGCGTATAGTTTAGAGAGGCGCAACCGTGTCTATTGAGCGTACAGGGTGGCTCAAAAAAAAACGTACCACCGGGGAAAATGCGATATCTTCGCAGCCGATTGGGGTTTTTCTGCGAAAATTTCACAATTTGAAGGGGAATGAATATACAACAATCCCTGAAAGTTTCATTTGAAACTTTTCATGTTTGCAAAAGTTACAGCTGTTCAAACTTAAAATTTCGTTTTTTCAATTATCCGGAGAATCATGCTCCAATACAAGTGATTTCATTAGGATGTTTGGCAAATTACAACACACACACATTGATGATGATGTCATACGACCTCACTATGAGCTGTAAAGAAGCTGTTTATGAAGCAATCTGCTGGTATTTGGTGATATTTTATAGATTAAGGTCTCAATTGGTGAACCCAAACAATGAACGTCATGGGCAAAGTTTCTGCAAAAGATAAAATGGGAACTCGGACTTTGCATGAACAGAGACTGAGACATCGCGTGATCATAGCAAAATACCCAGTGAAAAGTGGAGCCTGAGCACATTGAAGACTATCTGCAAACGGGTTTATGTAACGAAGATCAGATGTCGGAAGAGAGGCAGGAAGTGGTCGCTTGATCTGACGGAAAAAGCGCGATTTTCACGAAATTCGCTTGGTAATCGAAAGGTCAAGTTTGCAAAGCAAATCGTGGTTTCGGCATCAGATATGCCGGCGTGTGTTGCGGCTGCAAGAAAAGACTGCAATTAATCCCATTCAGTAGGTTAGATGTCAAACTCATCATTGAACTCGCTTACCCAGACTCATTGAAGACCAGGTATGCTCTAACATCTGGTTTTATTATGCAGCAGGACAGTGCGCCTGCTTGCTCGCACGGCAAGGTTGATTATGATGGCGCTACCTTATTGACATCAACTGAAGTAAATGCATTGGCAAAGATGATTTACAAACTCGCCAGACCTTTTACCCTCTTGTTTATCACGTCTGGGGAGCTATGCTGGAACGCTGCAAGACATTTAATCCCAAGTTGGAGAACATTGGCCAGCTGAAGCAAGTCTTGCTGCTAATGTGGGGTCAGTTGCCGCAGGACCCGACCAACAAGGCCATACTAAGCTTCACAAAAGAATTTGAGCTTGTGTTAAGGCAGAGAGTGGACACTCTCATTATACCTTACAATAAACTGCAAAACCGAATGCTGAGGTCGTAGGGAAAAGTGATATCATATGACATGGAAATCTACAAGTGACGTAAATTTTCCGCGGATATTTGAAAAAACGAAATTTTAAGTTTGAACAGCTGTAACTTTTGCAAACATGAAAAGTTTCAAATGAAACTTTCAGGGATTGTTGGAAATTCATTCTCCTACAAATTGGGATATTTTCGCAGAAAAAGTTCAATCGGCGGCGAAGATATCGCATTTTCCCCGGTGGTACGTTTTTTTTTGAGCCACCCTGTATACTATGAGAGCTCTGCCCTCAACCGCCGAAAACACATCATGCACTACACTACTTCTTCAGCAGAGACAGTTTGCCATTTTTTTAGATAGGCTCAGCCTAAATTAACACGAAGTTCCAAACTCTCAGACTTAGCCGTGCTTTTCAGGTGGAAGCAATTCTTATCACGTCTACAGTAAATGTTGTAGGTACATGTACATTTACAGAAGAGCGACGTAGGACACTACACGCACATATAGGAACCCAGCAATAATCTAAGCATATACAAAGGATTTACATGTAATCTTCATTTTCAAATTAACCATAATTAAAGTTAATCATAGCTGTATGTGAGAATGTATACATAGTCTAAATGGCCAAACTATGTTGTGCAAAAATAATGTAGGCCTGCGTCCACTAATCAACATAAAATAGGTATTTCCCTTATACTTGGATGCATGAACCGATCTAATGGGCTGCGCGACAGTGCGCGTGCGCTTCAGCTCCAGCAACGTTACAGCTTACACGCCATATTATAGGCTTGGGCGAGCGAGTAACGTGCCTTGTCTAACTAATTTTCTTCCTTATATATATAAATTTAAATATAATTATAAACACCGTGGTTCAATATAGGCTAAAGTAAACCAAACTGTTTTTTCATATATCTCTAATGCCTGACGATTAATCATACTAAAATTCCCAATATTTAAAGAATGGAACCAACAATATGATTCCAACATAATGTCATAAATTTGAATGGATAGAAAGATATGGATCTTTCAACAAGTGTGTTATGGTGCTCGTTACAGTTTCGACGCCTGGTCGTTCCCATTTGGTCTTCGGTGATCCTGGAGTAGAAATTAACGGACTCTATTATCGCAACGTTCTGCTGTCACAACACGCAATTATTAAACTCCCTATTATCAGAAATCTATAGCCCCAGAATGCTATTTTCTTTTCAAACAGAATAGTACCAGCCCACATAGCCAGGGGAAACCATCGAAATGCTATAGCAAGAGAGACACAATACTTCATTTCTCCCACATTATGACCTCCGGACAGTCCAGATTTAAATCCTATCGCCAATAACATCTTTTTATTTAAATAATCAATCATTGCTACTTAGAATTTCTTCACAAACATATTAAAGACTGTTTTCATGTTTGAAGTACTTTGTTACAAATTTCAAAGAAAAATTGCTCGTAAACTTGATTTTCGGCAGATGAAGTTGAAATATTCTCATGTTTCTATCAGTTCAAATTTTTGACATAAAATGTTGGAATTATATTCTTGGTTCAATTATCTAATTATCGGAAAATTTTAGTATGATTAATTATCAGGCATCAGAGATATATGAAAAACAGTTTGGCTTGCTTTGTATTGAACCACGGTGTATCGATGTATTATATGAGTACAGGCGCGCGTGTGTGTGTGTGTGTGTGTGTGTGTGTGTGTGTGTGTGTGTGTGTGTGTGTGTGTGTGTGTGTGTGTGTGTGTGTGTGTGTGTGTGTGTGTGTGCGCGCGCGCGTGTGGCGTTTTATTCAATGTGTCTGGAGAACTGACTAAGAACAGCTGTATAATTATGGGCGTGAAGAATGACTCAGCTCTCTCTCTCTCTCTCTCTCTCTCTCTCTCTCTCTCTCTCTCTCTCTCTCTCTCTCTCTCTCTCTCTCTCTCTCTCTCTCTCTGTCCCCGTCTGTCTGTCTGTCTGTCTCCCTATAGCAATGGTCAGTGTTTGCTGCTTCATCCATCAACTTGTCGTCAATTATCAGCAGGTGTGTTTGCTGCAGATTCTTTCACCGTTCTTGGCAGCGGCGCTAATTGTCGTCTGTTGGTTGCAGTGAGCGTCGGGTTCACGAAGGTCAGAGGTGAATTTGTTTAGCTGAAAAGAAGAAGAAGAGTGAGGGCCATTGTTACAGGAAGAAGAGATTAGAGCGACCGAGTCCCGGACCTTTCGACAAGATCAGAGAACATCAGATGACGCCGGGTTGCCAGGTCGAGGAGGTGCCAGCCAAGTGTCTTGGGTGGGAGCCAGCGTGTGCAGACGACGTCATCGATTCAAATGAATTGAAATGAGTGAAGTTCGTTGGCAGCAAAGACGACATTCGTCCGTTTCATAATGGATTCTTCTTTCTTCCAGAGTAAAAGAATGGAAAAGGACGACGACGGAATTATTATTATTATTATGTCGGAGAAATCTGCAGAGTCGTGTATTGAGAGGCGATGGATTCTCGCTAAATTATGTCTCGTTGGAACGAAGATTATTCAGCCGACGACAGGCAATCGAATGAAATGCTGCAGGTCAAAGATCATCCCCGATCAGCATATTTAGCATATTAGATCTGTAGTTGTGTCAATGGCACCATTTCCATGCAGATATAGTTATACCCACATGGACCAAATGCTACGCGATGACACTTAGGGCGCGGCTGCTATTGCTGCTGCTGCTGCTGCTAATGCTGCTGCTGCTGTTGTTGTTAAATATACTCAATCGATGTAAACATTGATGCTTCTTCATTGACGCGTTCTAAGTTCAGATCTGGATGTCTTCGATGAAATCAGAGAATTGCTGTCATCGTCTCTCAACCGTCTGATCCATCGTTAGACGATGAAGGAGGAGGAGGAGGAGGAGAAGGAGGAGGAGGAGGAGGAGAAGGAGGAGGAGGAGGAGAAGAAGGAAGAGGAGGAGAAGGAGGAGGAGGAGAAGGAGGAGGAGGAGGAGGAGGAGAAGGAGGAGGAGGAGGAGAAGGAGGAGGAGGAGAAGAAGGAGGAGGAGGAGAAGAAGGAGGAGGAGGAGAAGGAGGAGGAGAAGGAGAAGAAGGAGGAGGAGGAGAAGGAGGAGGAGGAGAAGGAGGAGGAGGTTGACATCTAATGTTTGTTGATCATTCACCGCTTGATAATATGACATCCTGATAAATGCATCAGCAGCTGCAGCAGGGATTCAGTCGATGCGTGGATCATCTTCTGCAGTCGCCGCGTATACATATGTGCTGCATCTGCACGAAACATCAGCAGATGATGGAATTATCTTCAGATAGATAACTCGATTATTCTCTTACATTACGTCCTAGTGTCACCCATCGTATCACCATCATCATCATACGTGAACAGCGGATGGCTACATCTGCTGCTGCTGCTGCTGCTGCTGCTGCTGCTGCTGCTGCTGCTGCTGCTCTATATGTGAATAATTGAATAGAAACCTGACGACAACAAGAGACTAATAATTCTGCCGTCGTCGTCGTCGTCGTCGTCGTCGTCGTCGTCGTCGTCGTCGCCGCCGCTGTTCAGAGATCGCTTCGAACTCGGTCGCTTTCGTTCTCTGACGAACTATATTTTTATCTAATTAATAAGGCATATATATCATATATAATATATATAATATATATAATATATATAATATATATATATCGCGCATTTCCATTAACAGGATTACGATCATGGAATTCCGAGGGAGCGCTCTTATATATGTATATATATATATATGCAGAATTCGCCTCTCGCATAGAAAGGCTCATGCATGCGGTGAATTCTGGCATTGAGGTTTTCAATCAATTCGCCTCCTTCAATCATAAAATCAATCGTCTCACTTGTAAATCAAGAGTTGAATTGCCGAACCATTGACGTAATAACTGTATCAGAATCGATAGATAAGATTTCTCCATATAAGACACGGACCTACAACCACTAGGTTGGAAGCGACAGTGCACCCTCTACTTGCAAACATAATAATATATCGTCTATGTTGACTGTGACTCCATCTGTACATGACAGATGAAGTCACATGCACTTTCGATTGAAACATAGTCACCATCGTCGTTCTACACCATAGTTGTGGCCTCTGACGACGATCATCATCATCATCGGATTGATTCAATCTAAAAAAATACGAATACTCGCAAGAATTGCAAAGATGACAGCCGCAGATAAACTTGAGAGACGCTTGAAGGGAGGTGGCGGTGAGACAGCGTTGGCAGTGCCGCAGTAGCGGTGGTGGCGGTGGTGGCAGTGGCGGTTGCGATGGTGACGCTGGCAGTTGTGTCTGGCAGTGGCAGTGACAGAGGCAGAGGCAGTGGCATTGACCCCAGCAGTAGCGGTGGCAGAGGCGGTGACAGCGGTGGTGATGGTGGCGGTGGCGGTGTCAGTGGCAGAGGCAATTTCGGTGGCAGTTGCAGTGGCGTTGGCGGTGGCAGTGCCAATGGCGGTTGTGGCGGTGGTGGCGGCTGTGTCGGTGGTGAAGGTTATTCCCTAACTGGAGCTGAGCGCGCGCGGCTGGCGATTGTGACATGATGAGAATACGAAATCCATCCCATGGAGACTCCTCTCTTTCTCTCTCTCTCTCTCTCTCTCTCTCTCTCTCTCTCTCTCTCTCTTTCTCTCTCTCTCTCTCTCTTTCTCTCTCTCTCTCTCTCTCTTTCTCTCTCTCTCTCCCTCCCTCTCGCCCCTTGTTTTCCATCGATCCCTACGGCGGAGGCGACGAATAACAGCATTATGTGTTAGGAGAGCTACAGCTACAGCTGCTGGTGCTGCTGCCTTTGGTGCAAGTGATGCTGACACTGCTGCCTTTGGTGCTGCTGCTGAGGCTAGTGGCGCCATCCTGCGCTCAGCTGCTGCTGCTGAACGATGGATGAGCGCCGCCGCTGCCGCTGCTGCTGCCGCTGCTACTATGCATGCTGTGAACGGCGCTGTCTTCTCTGCATCTTGTCGGTTTTGCAAGGGGAAGAGGGAGAGAGAGACAGAGAGAGAAAGAGAGAGAGAGAGAGGGGCAGGCAAGCAGACAGATAAACAGAGAGACAGAGTGAGAGAGAATGAGAGACAGGAACGAAATACCTTCTCAACGTCGAGTTCTACTATAATATCCGATATCTTCCAATTGACGAAGTTTCGCATACACAGAACGAGGCTTGCCTCTTTACTATTGACATTATAGATGTAATTTAGTATATTATATAAATTATACATATACCTGGTGCGACATTTTATATACAAACAATTATATATATATGTATGTATGCATATATACATGGTGCCGTAACTTTGGTTACACGGGGTTTCTATAGAGATGTATACCTTTACCTATTATATGCATTCAATACGGTATACTAGCCTACACCTCAATGCAGATCTATCCTCTCCAGAAAGTCATTTAGACAAAAATATATAGTGGCACTTTTGAGTACAGCACCAGTGCGGCTACATCATATATATATATATATATATATATAATGTCGTACCGTATATGTATAATTCATATATACTAAATTACATCGATAATGTCAATAGTCTAAAGAGATGTCTTCTTGCCTGGCTTATATAGAATGTGTTGTCAGTGAATACACAGATGAAGCCAGAGTGTACACTCGAGAAATTATACAGTCTGCAGTGCCTCACGAAACACTGATTCTGTTCAACGGCTGACTATAGTTAATAGTAGATTATACTTGATATAATTATTTGCAGGACACATCGTTGCTAAAATAAGATCATTGATGTGACTGCGTTATGGAAAGGAATAAGAGACGCAATAAACATTCTTCACTCACATTGTTTTCAGGAAGCTGGTCTTTTAAAGTTTCTTTGACATTTACCTTGCTTCAATAAGTATATAGTGATGTATA
>OX457047.1:13419333-13717609 GCA_949752735.1 Lumbricus terrestris | reverse complement strand
GTGTGTTTTCTTTTCATGCCTAATCGCTTCAATCTCAATAATTCTGTGTGTTTTCTTTTCATGCCTAATCGTTTCGAAATGAGAAGAGTATAAAGAGAAAAGATTTCTCTGTTTATCGTCGACCGATTCATGTTTTTCTCTCTCAGTCGATTTCTTCTTTTGCCAGTAATTGCGGTTCGCACACAATGAACAAATACCGAGGATGATGGCACTGACAACTGACAGATGCAGGATCAATGGCCGCCAGAAGTCAACGAACATCATGCTGTGAAACATTTTGCCTTCGAAGCCATGCACGATGATTGGATTGACATAATAAGCAATGGATGAAGCAGATTGGGTGGCGAGGGGGCTATGGGGCGAAGGGGCGAAGGGGGTCGTAAAGTACGAAAGAGTAGTCTATCACTGCTTTCTTTTACTTCGGTAGCATTGGTCGTCTGCCCAGAACGGCCAGCATCTGCAGACCAACAGTGTCCACGTGCCAACTGCAATTTCGACTTTACTTGACGAATAACTTTGGTCATAGTTTGAAGTCTTGCAATATATTTCAAATATATTTCTTCAGTCGTGCACATTTAGGCCTAGGTTTCAACAAGTTTGTCAAGAAATTCGCGCATACAAATATATTTTTAGAGCAGAATTAATTAATTCTTTTTAGTGTTATTGTGTAAAATGTTCCTTTTCCTGTGAGAGCATTAGCAGACATTGGTGTCATTACTGATCAGTCTCTTCTATTTATAGTGTATGCCTATTAATAGTGTCTTATACAGTACCGGTATACTGGTTGCAAACAAGAAATCGGTCAGAAAACAACCACGTGATCTCACCACTGCTTCTTCTCTAAACCATGGTATGCGTTGCCTCATTGTATATACGACCTTCCAAACGTGAGCTTGCCTTAATAAATCTTCGAAAGATACGCAACTCAGATAAATCACATTTTCTGCGCAAGTCCCACTCTTCGTTCTGCTCACCGTTGATCATTCTGTTGACAAGATTTCGCTTTCTTTCCCGCAGTCATTCATCAGATGCCAGACAGCCAGCATTACGTGTCCTGCTATCTGACCGTCTCTTTGTCTGCTCTGCTGTTGCTTATGTCTCACTCCGTGAATCGGTCATTTTTTTCAATGTTTACTTTCCATGCAATGACTTCTTTCCTTCGACGCATTGCTGGCTTCTTTGAGTTTCGTTTTATGGCCCGGTTTCCATCGCTTATGCATAGGGCCATTTACAGGTACATGTATAGTTTATAGCTTATTCCTCGTATACCTTGATGCGGTGCACCGACTGTTCACTTGAGAGATGCGTATAGTTTAGAGAGGCGCAACCGTGTCTATTGAGCGTATACTATGAGAGCTCTGCCCTCAACCGCCGAAAACACATCACTACACTACTTCTTCACCACGTATAGTTTGCCATTTTTTTAGATTGGCTCAGCCTAAATTAACACGAAGTTCCAAACTCTCAGACTTAGCCGTGCTTTTCAGGTGGAAGCAATTCTTATCACGTCTACAGTAAATGTTGTAGGTACATGTACATATACAGAAGAGCGACGTAGGACACTACACGCACATATAGGAACCCAGCAATAATCTAAGCATACAAAGGATTTACATGTAATCTTCATTTTCAAATTAACCATAATTAAAGTTAATCATAGCTGTATGTGAGAATGTATACATAGTCTAAATGGCCAAACTATGTTGTGCAAAAATAATGTAGGCCTGCGTCCACTAATCAACATAAAATAGGTATTTCCCTTATACTTGGATGCATGAACCGATCTAATGGGCTGCGCGACAGTGCGCGTGCGCTTCAGCTCCAGCAACGTTACAGCTTACAGGCCATATTATAGGCTTGGGCGAGCGAGTAACGTGCCTTGTCTAACTAATTTTCTTCCTTATATATATAAATTTAAATATAATTATAAACACCGTGGTTCAATATAGGCTAAAGTAAACCAAACTGTTTTTTCATATATCTCTAATACCTGACGATTAATCATACTAAAATTCCCAATATTTAAAGAATGGAACCAACAATATGATTCCAACATAATGTCATAAATTTGAATGGATAGAAAAGATATGGATCTTTCAACAAGTGTGTTATGGTGCTCGTTACAGTTTCGACGCCTGGTCGTTCCCATTTGGTCTTCGGTGATCCTGGAGTAGAAATTAACGGACTCTATTATCGCAACGTTCTGCTGTCACAACACGCAATTATTAAACTCCCTATTATCAGAAATCTATAGCCCCAGAATGCTATTTTCTTTTCAAACAGAATAGTACCAGCCCACATAGCCAGGGGAAACCATCGAAATGCTATAGCAAGAGAGACACAATACTTCATTTCTCCCACATTATGACCTCCGGACAGTCCAGATTTAAATCCTATCGCCAATAACATCTTTTTATTTAAATAATCAATCATTGCTACTTAGAATTTCTACACAAACATATTAAAGACTGTTTTCATGTTTGAAGTACTTTGTTACAAATTTCAAAGAAAAATTGCTCGTAAACTTGATTTTCGGCAGATGAAGTTGAAATATTCTCATGTTTCTATCAGTTCAAATTGTTGACATAAAATGTTGGAATTATATTCTTGGTTCAATTATCTAATTATCGGAAAATTTTAGTATGATTAATTATCAGGCATCAGAGATATATGAAAAACAGTTTGGCTTGCTTTTTATTGAACCACGGTGTATCGGTGTATTATATGAATACAAGCGTGTGTGTGTTTGTGTGTAGGTGTGTGTGTAGGTGTGTGTAGGTATGTGTATGTGTGTGTGTGCGGCGTTTTATTTAATGTGTCTGGAGAACTGACTAAGAACAGCTGTATAATTATGGGCGTGAAGAATGACTCAGCTCTCTCTCTCTCTCTCTCTCTCTCTCTCTCTCTCTCTCTCTCTCTCTCTCTCTCTCTCTCTCTCTCTCTCTCTCTCTCTCTCTCTCTCTCTCTCTTTCTCTCTCTCTCCCTCTCTTTATCTCTGTCCCCGTCTGTCTGTCTGTCTGTCTGTCTGTCTCCCTATAGCAATGGCCAGTGTTTGCTGCTTCATCCATCAACTTGTCGTCAATTATCAGCAGGTGTGTTTGCTGCAGATTCTTTCACCGTTCTTGGCAGCGGCGCTAATTGTCGTCTGTTGGTTGCAGTGAGCGTCGGGTTCACGAAGGTCAGAGGTGAATTTGTTTAGCTGGAGAGAAGAAGAGTGAGGGCCATTGTTACAGGAAGAAGAGATTAGAGCGACCGAGTCCCGGACCTTTCGACAAGATCAGAGACCATCAGATGACGCCGGGTTGCCAGGTCGAGGAGGTGCCAGCCAAGTGTTTTGGGTGGGAGCCAGCGAGTGCAGACGACGTCATCGATTCAAATGAATTGAAATGAGTGAAGTTCGTTGGCAACAGCGACGACATTCGTCCTCCGTTTGACGATGGATTCTTCTTTCTTCCAGAGTAAAAGAATGGAAGCCGACGACGGAATTATTATTATTATTATGTCGGAGAAATCTGCAGAGTCGTGTGTTGAGAGGCGATGCATGATTCTCGCTAAATTATGTCTCGTTGGAAAGAATATTATTCAGCCGACGACAGGCAATCGACTGAAATGCTGCAGGTCAAAGATCACCCCCGATCAGCATATTTAGCATATTAGATCTGTTGTGTCAATGGCACCATTTCCATGCAGATATAGTTATACCCATATGGACCAAATGCAACGCGATGACACTTAGGGCGCGGCTGCTATTGCTGCTGCTGCTGCTGCTGCTGCTGCTGCTGCTGCTGCTGCTGCTGCTGTTGTTGTTGTTAAATATACTCAATCGATGTTAACATTGATGCTTCTTCATTGATGCGTTCAAGGTTCAGATCTGGATGTCTTCGATGAAATCAGAGAATTGCTGTCATCGTCTCTCAACCATCTGAGCCATCGTTAGACGATGAAGGAGGAGGAGGAGGAGAAGAAGGAGGAGGAGAAGGAGGAGGAGGAGAAGGAGGAGGAGGAGAAGGAGGAGGAGGAGAAGGAGGAGGAGGTTGACATCTAATGTTTGTTGATCATTCACCGCTTGATAATATGACATCCTGATAAATGCAGCAGCAGCAGCGATTCAGTCGATGCGTGGATCATCTTCTTCAGTCGCCGCGTATACATATGTGCTGCATCTGCATGCAACATCAGCAACATCAGCAGATGATGGAATTATATCCTGCAAATAGATAACTGGATTATTCTCTTACATTACGTCCTAGTGTCACCCAATCGTATCACCATCATCATACGTGAACAGAGGATGGCTACACCTGCTGCTGCTGCTGCTGCTGCTGCTGCTGCTCTATATGTGAATAATTGAATAGAAACCTGACAACAACAAGAGACTAATAATTCTGCCGTCGTCGTCGTCGTCGTCGTCGTCGTCGTCGTCGTCGTCGTCGTCGTCGTCGTCGCCGCTGTTCAGAGATCGCTTCGAACTCGGTCGCTTTCGTTCTCTGACGAACTATATTTTTTATCTAATTAATAAGGCATATATATATATATATAATAATATATATCGCATTTCCATTAACAGGATTGCGATCATGGATATCCGAGCGAGCGCTCTTATATATATATATATATATATACATATATATATATATAATTATGCAGAATTCGCCTCTCGCATAGAAAGCCTCATGCATGCGGTGAATTCTGGCATTGAGGTCTTCAATCATTTCGCCTTCTTCAATCGTAAAATCAATCGTCTGACTTGTAAATCAAGAGTTGAAATTGCCCAACCATTGACGTAATAACTGTATCAGAATCGATAGATAAGATAGGTTGTAAGCGACCGTGCACCCTCTACTTGCAAACATAATAATAATATATCGTCTATGTTGACTGTGACTCCATCTGTACATGACAGATGGAGTCACATGCACTTTCGATTGAAACGAAGTCACCATCATCATTCTACACCATAGTGGCCTCTGACGACGATCATCATCGTCGGATTGATTCAATCTAAAAAAATACGAATACTCGCAAGAATTGCAAAGATGACAGCCGCAGATAAACTTGAGAGACGCTTGAAGGCGGTGGCGGTGAGACAGCGTTGGCAGTGCCGCAGTAGCGGTGGCGGTAGTGACAGTGGCGGTTGCGATGGTGACGCTGGCAGTGGTGTCTGGCAGTGGTGTCTGGCAGTGGTGTCTGGCAGTGGCAGTGGCATTGACCCCAGCAGTAGCGGTGGCAGAGGCGGTGACAGCGATGGTGGTGGTGGTGGTGGCGGTGTCAGTGGCAGAGGCAATTTCGGTGGCAGTTGTAGTGGCGTTGGCGGTGGCAGTGCCAATGGCGGTTGTGGCGGTGGTGGTGGCGGCTGTGTCGGTGGTGAAGGCTATTCCCTAACTGGAGCTGAGCGCGCGCGGTTGGCGATTGTGACATGATGAGAATACGAAATCCATCCCAAGGAGACTCCTCTCTTTCTCTCTCTCTCTCTCTCTCTCTCTCTCTCTCTCTCTCTCTCTCTCTCTCTCTCTCTCTCTCTCTCTCTCTCTCTCTCACTCTCTGTCTCTCTGTCTCTCTGTCTCTCTGTCTCTCTGTCTCTCTCTCTCTCTCTCTCTCTCTCTCTCTCTCTCTCTCTCTCTCTCTCTCTCTCTCTCTCTCTCTCTCTCCCCCTTGTTTTCCATCGATCCCTACGGCGGAGGCGACGAATAACAGCATTATGTGTTAGGAGAGCTACAGCTACAGCTGCTGGTGCTGCTGCCTTTGGTGCAAGTGATGCTGACACTGCTGCCTTTGGTGCTGCTGCTGAGGCTAGTGGCGCCATCCTGCGCTCAGCTGCTGCTGCTGCTGCTGAACGATGGATGAGCGCCGCTGCTGCTGCTGCCGCTGCTACTATGCATGCTGTGAACGGCGCTGTCTTCTCTGCATCTTGTCGGTTTTGCAAGGGGAAGAGGGAGAGAGAGAGACAGAGAGAGAGAGAGAAACAGAGAGAGAGAGGGGGGCAGGCAAGCAGACAGATAAACAGAGAGACAGAGTGAGAGAGAATGAGAGACAGGAACGAAATACCTTCTCAACGTCGAGTTCTACTATATAATATCCGATATCATCGAATTGACGAAGTTTCACACACAGAACGAGGCAAGAAGAAGTCGTCTCTTTGCTATTGACATTATATATATGTAATTTAGTATATTATATAAATTATACATATACCTGGTGCGACATTTTATATACAAACAATTATATATATATGTATGTATGGCTTGTATGCATATATACATGGTGCCGTAACTTTGGTTACACGGGGTTTCTAGAGATGTATACCTTTGCCTATAATGCATTCAATACGGTATACTAGCCTACACCTCAATACTATCCTCTCCAGAAAGTCATTTAGACAAAAATATAGTGGCACCTTTGAGTACAGCACCAGTGCGGCTTCATCATATATATGTATATATATATATTTTATTTTTATTTTTATTATGTGCACTTGTTATAGCGCCCCTTCAAGCTCTTCTACTCAGAGGCGCTCCCGAATGCAGAGCGGACACTGCATCGGAGTTTCACGCCGAAGCGCTGAGCAATTGTGAGTGAAGGACTTGCCCAAGGTCCTTACGCGGCGAGGTGGATTCGAACCTCGAACCTTCCGGCTTCAAGGCAGCGACGCCACCACTACACCACCGCGCCCCATATATATATAATGTCGTACCGTATATGTATAATTTATATATACTAAATTACATCGATAATGTCAATAGTCTAAAGAGATGTCTTCTTGCCTGGCTTATATAGAATGTGTCGTCAGTGAATACACAGATGATGAAGCCAGAGTGTACACTCGAGAAATTATACAGTCTGCAGTGCCTCACGAAACACTGATTTTATTCAACAGCTGACTAGTTAATAGTAGATTATATACTTGATATATTTGCAGGACACATCGTTGCTAAAATAAGATCTTTGAAGTGACTGCGTTATGGAAAGGAATAAGAGACGCAATAAACATTCTTCACTCACATTGTTTTCAGGAAGCTGGTCCTTTTAAATTTCTGTAACATTTAACTTGCTTTAATAAGTATATATAGTGATGTATATATAGGCCTATAGCTTCATCTGTGCACAGTTACCTTGTTCTTGTCAGCAATTGGACATTGCTTGTTGCTGGACATGAAATAATAATTATGTAAAAATTACATAAAAATGACAATTGCTAAAAGTTGTGTTGATAATTTTTTATGTAAAAATTTGACTCGGTAAAGGTTCAAATATTTAGGATATGACTTGTATTCTTTTCCCATGCTTCTCTGATACAGTGCACGAAAAATCCCCTTTAAAACTATCTCCACTACTGTAATTTCTTAAAAATCCTCTGGATGCCAGTGCAGTCCAAGGCTTTGGGCGCATGAGCTTCACATGCATCCAGTCTTAACTCAGCTGACCTTGAGAACAGACTCCTCTAATATGCAGATGACTGCTACATAATTAATCCCTTCTTCAAATTATGTTTCTGTAAACTTATGCGGCCATAACTTCCGATGTGCAGCTTACTGTAACCTGAAACTGCTGAGCCAAAAAGAAAAGTGCGGTGAAATGTCAGTTCACCGCCAGACGATTGGTCTTTGTTCAGTTACTGTACCACCTCTGCAGCCTGCATGCACCACTGCAAGTCAAGCCAGGGTTACCAGTATGATGATCTCTTGAGTAGCCACTTGATGACTTAGGATTTGATACTAACATCCACCGACTATGCTGCCATGTCCGCCACACAATTTTAGGCTTTGTGAACTCTGGTCACCCATTGTCTTCGTGGCTCATAATTATCTTCATATCTTCTGCGGGTGGGTGGGACAGTGGGACAGTGGGACAAAGACAATTTTGAAGCCTTGATGAGTCGCTTGTCCGCTTTCATTATCTTCCTAAGGATTCCTGTGTCTTTTGAACAGCAGCGATACATAAAGAGACATTGACGCCTATTTTCAGCGATCCCAGCGGATAAAAGACATGCGCTACATGGTGCGCTTCACCTTATTAAAACTTCTAAGTATTCCCTCCGACCCACCCATCCCTCTGGGCTCATGACCGTGTCGTTCCTCCCGCTGATAGGACGATATGTAAGGTTTGATCAAATGCGAACCTGCATTCCTTGTACACTAAAATGCGATTTGCAATTGGTTTATTAAAAGATATTCTTAGTTGAGTGCTTATTACATATTAACAATGTTGAAAAAGCTATCGACTGAGACAAACCTCAACTATTAACTATATTATTATTATTATTACTACTACTATTATTATTATTATTATTATTATTATTATTATTATTATTATTATTATTATTAACTATATTATTATTATTATTACTACTACTACTATTATTATTATTATTATTATTATTATTATTATTATTATTATTATTATTATTATTATTATTATTATTATTATTATTATTATTATTATTATTATTATGAAACTCCACAGTCTGTATATAGTAAAGACTAAAGAGGGAGAAGAGGTCAAAGAGGCAGCAATGGACACCGCATCTGTTTATGACGAAATTGAGTTCCATATTACGTTACAGTCATCCAAGGGCAGAGAATTGATGCTACTTCGCAAAGGATGACCAATGAATTATTGCACAGCCAATGATATTCTCATCTCCATTCTTCTGTGACGTGACAAGACAAGCATGGAAGAGAAGAGACTCGATTCATGGACGAATACCTTATAACAAATGCGAAGATCGAGCGAAAGCACACAAGAGCCTACTTCCCCTCATCTGTCCCTAAATGTAGCATATACTTCGATAGAACATGATCAAATATGTGATGAGAGTAATTGGGAAATGGAGCAGTGAGGCAATTGCTTCTTTGGCCATTCATAAGGTGCCTCGCTTTCTACCAAGACCACCGACTCAAATGCAATTAGAAATCTTGCAGCACAACAAAAGACTGTCAGCGAAATGAAATCATTGGCCATACACTTCCACTTCAATAGATCTCTCTCTCCCTCTCCCTGTTCCTCTCCATGTCACTGTCCCTGTCCCTGTCTCTTTCCCTGTCCTGTCCCTGTCCCTGTCCCTGTCCCTGTCCCTGTCCCTGTCCCTGTCCCTGTCCCTGTCCCTGTCCCTGTCCCTGTCCCTGTCCCTGTCCCTCTCCCTCTCCCTCTCCCTCTCTCTATCCGTCTCCGTCTCCCTCTCCCTCTCTCTATCCGTCTCCCTCTCCCTCTCCCACTCCCTCTCCCTCTCTCTATCCGTCTCCGTCTCCCTCTCCCTCTCTCTATCCGTCTCCCTCTCCCTCTCCCTCTCTCTCCCTCTCCCTCTCCCTCTCCCTCTCCCTCTCCCTCTCCCACTCCCTCTCCCTCTCCCTCTTTCTATCCGTCTCTCTCTCCCTCTTCCTCTCCCTCTCTCTATCCGTCTCCCTCTCCCTCTCCCTCTCCCACTCCCTCTCCCTCTCCCTCTCTCTATCCGTCTCTCTCTCCCTCTTCCTCTCCCTCTCTCTATCCGTCTCCCTCTCCCTCTCTCTCTCCTGAAGAGCGGCAATTGCAATCAAACAGCCGATGAACCAACGCAGCGCAATGCAATGCAATGCAGTGCAATGCAATGCAATGCAATGCAATGCAACGCAATGCAATGCAAAGCTATTCAACGCAATGCAAAGCAACGCAATGTAGGCAAACGTATGTAGAGTGATTACTGTCACATGGTGAATAGAATCAATGGACGCGAAAAGCTTTGCACAATGATGCATTGAAATCTCTCTGCCACCAATCTCACCAAAGTATACTGTACCTGCATAGCGATATTATGTTTGTTTATGCTTGTGTGTTTGCGTACGTGTGTGTGTGTCAGACAGAGTGATAGTGCGAGAGGAGAGAGAGGGAAAAGAAAGAGTAAGAAAGAATTAAAAGGAATGAAAGATAAAGATCAAGAAGGAGAGAGAAAAGAAAGAAGAACGATGGCGAGTGCGAGTCAGAGAGTATGTTATGTAGAAGAAAAGGTTGTTATTACTCTTAGATTTTACTCTTTTTTCTTCATATTTGCTCATCCTCATCACCTTTGTTTTCTTTCTGCTAATCTTCATACCATATTCTTCAGATGTTTTCTCCAGCATGTTCATTATTCTCCGCAGCCCGGCATTTGAACGTGCTACGGTGCTACCATTGCCTGATCATCTGCAAATCGTATAGCTTTCAACAGACTCCCTCCTATCTTTACTCCATCATCTACCCTTTCAAGCGCTTCTGTCACCAGCATCTCTATATACATGTAGATGTTGAATAGCAGGGGAGATAGTGGGCAACCTCCTGTCCCTATTTTCCAGGTTGTCAGTTGACTCCCTGTACTCTCACCATCACTGTCTGTTCCAAATATAGGTTTCTTATCAATCCTTCCAGTCCACTCCGATCTTTTTGAGCGCTTCCATGAGCGCATAATTATGATGACCATGCAGGTAATTCGCTGCCAGACAAATCAGTGCAGTTCGTGTTTCATGCTACAGCCTGCAACAGTTGTTCGAATAGTTAGATGATTATACCATGCAGTGGATCCGTTCTTGGCCTGTATGTTAGCAGAACCCAGACATTACATTAACGCCGGTCACGAGATTATGACTAGGATTAATACGTCATGACGGGAATTTGTTCATTTCAGAACGGATGTAGAAATGATCGTTTGCAAAGTGAACAGAACGTTACTTTCTATCAGTTGTCATCGTCAGAGTCGGTCACTTTTAGGTCAGGTGTCGTGAGGGTCACCATATAGACTAGTGTTAGGGATGGTGTCGTCATTAGAAAAGGCACTTCAAAGAATCTCGTTTAATTATTACCGGAAACCCACACATACTGATGAAGAGGCAGCTGACAGCAATAGGCCAACTATATATTCTCTAACCTGCAATATTAAAGCAAGCGAATTTCGTCTGCGCTAAAATTGTATGGGACCGAATTGTTCTATAGCAGCCCGCATTTTACTCCAGTATGCTACGTTTCCATAAAAAATTGGTCACTTTCTGATTTTGCTGTTTGCAAATCTTTTTCGCTCGTTTGGACACCTCATGTAATCGAGGTGCGTTCGTGGAGCATTTTCTATTTCTGCCCTTGATTCTTAGTGATTTTGGATACGCACACGTTTTGGGTGTTTTCGTTATAACGATATGCTGTCTATTTTAATGCTTGCTTACTTGCTTGCACACCTTTGACTTGACGCGACGTCATACAGGGTGGACCAAAAAAGACCCTCTAGGTTTTTCCACAATATCTTGACCAAAAGTAAGAAGTTCGAAATGAAATTTTACTGGCTAATAGACAATTCATATTTACACATGATGACCGGATTTCATCAAAATATTTCAAACAGAACAAAAGTTATATCACTTTTATTGCGGCCACCCACCGTTTTGGGGCGATTCAAAAACGTAACGAACCAAAAGTATCAAAACGCGATTTTATTAAGTCACATCTCAAATAATTGTTGTGAAATGAACTTGATAGTGCTTCACAACTTGTGTTCTATGTGCCCACCACCAGTGCCAAAACTTCTTTTGAGTCTCTTTGCAAAGTTCTTGATGACCCTGTTGATGCGTTCCAAAGGCAAATCTTCCCATATCAACTCCATTGCGCCCATCAATGCTCTTACCGCTCTTGGTTTTGGTTGTATACATTGCGATATTTCTTCAGCATAGCTCTACGCAATTGATTACCAATCCATCGGGTTCAAATCCGGAGATTTGGGACCATTGGCTTTCTCAATGAAACCAAAACAATATCGAGCCGATCTCCTTTCATTCACGGCAAATCTCTGAACTCTCAGCTCAACTCATTATGTTTGCACTCTCACTGTTTATCAGAGTAAACGTTGCTCAATGTATCTCTAGGATCTTGCTCAAGAGCTGTCTGAATAAAAATAAAAAATTTGTCTGTAAATTGACACCTTGGCCATTTTCATTTATTTTAAAATTTGAATTGCATTAATTTAATAACAAAATTAATAGGCCTAATCTGACTGATTCCTTATTTACCAACTTGATCGTCATCTTGCTAAGTGACTTCATGGTGACGTGCAGCTACGCTTGTACCCTGTTTCTGTTTAAAATAGTAATAATAATGATCATCTGGCAATATGAAGGCCATTTTGATAACAATTATTTGAAACGAGACTTAATAAAATCATGTGTTTTTAACTTTTTGTTACTTTTTGTTGCGCTACGTCTTTGAATCGTCAAAAAAGGTGGGTGACCTCACTAAAAGTGGCATAACTTTTATTCTGTTTGAAATATTTTGATGAAATCTGGCCATCATGTGTCGATATAAATAATCTTTAAGCCTGTAAAATTTCATTTCGAAATAATTTTTGCTTCCGGCAAAGATATTGGCCAGAATAATTAAATTGCTTTTTGTTACTTTTTGCTGCGTCGCATTTTTAAATCGTCAAAAATGGTGAGTGGCCTCACTAAAAGTGATATAACTTTTGTTCTGTTTGAAATATTTTGTTGAAATCTGGCCATGATGTGTAAATATGAATTGTATATAAGCCTGTAAAATTTCATTTCGAAATTCTTACTTTTGGTCAAGATATTGACAAAAAACCTAGGGGTCTTTTTTGGGCCCACCCTGTAGAATGATGGAGCATTTAATTTCAGAGAAGATTGCGTCATAATAGGAAATGATGTCATTCAGACAATACGCGAATCGTTGAGCAGTTATTGTGTTAGTCTAGTTGTATCCAGCTTTCGGATGTGCATAAGGTATTTACTATATACTGGATTCGTAACTTGCCGTTATATGTGTAACTCTATTTTTAGCTCAACCAATCACACCTCATGAAAGATCCACCAATGACAGAATAGATATTATGTATTATAAGTAAATACGCAAGTAAGTTAGTACTTCATTGAACTCCATGCAAACGCACTGCTGGGCAGAGCCTTCTGGAACATCGATTGGGAACAGACTATCTTAGTATAAAATAACCGGTCGGTATAACGGTACAGAGAGCAGCGGATAAAAACTCCCCCCTGTCACAAACTGTCACACTTTCTTACACCCCCTCCCCCCCCTGGAGCGTGACGTACATAGGCGCAACCACCCTATGGGACCCACGGGACGCGTCCCCCAACTTTTGAGTGGTCCCATTGACTTTATCAGTCAGGTCCCCCCCAACTTTTAGGACGTGTTTCATTTGGTCCCCTCCAACTTTTAGGACGTGATTGCGCCTATGGTGACGTACTTTATGGACGGCCCCATAGGATAAGAGAGACGAAACAGCTGCTAAGGCGGGTGTCGTCTGGGCCGGGAATTGGAGAGTGGAGGATCAGATTAGACATGGTAAGAGTTCGTGAAAAGAAGCGTCTTCAGTTTTGGCGTTACATAATTATACAATGACCCCAAACTGTTGTTTTTGGACGTGCTGGAGTCGGGAGCACCTCTGAGTAGTTTTTACTTGAAGGAGCGCTATATAAATGTCCGAATGAATGAATGGCGGCGCTCGCAGCTGTGGCCATTCAGTAACAATCCAGTAACAGTACATGCATTTTATTAAGTTCTTCATGACCCAGCTAAAACCAGGTTTCTTCTGGCCTTAGGTTGCCATTGCAGAACCAAGCCCACAGGCTATTTCATAAAATGTTTGGAGAATGTTTTTGATGATTTTCAACATTCATTTAATGCATGAGCTAATTATCCAAATTTATGTAATGCTAAGTGCAGGGTCCCAGTTTATTCACGAGCATTTTTGCATGTGATAGTACTTGTGGCAACCAAGATAAAGGTGTGGACCACATTTTTCAAGCGATGGTGGGTTGCATCTCCTCGTACATTCTAACGATTGGCACCATCAGACAATCAGCATGATTGTACTACATCAGACAGTACTTGGATGTATACCATGTCAAGATTGTTAAGGTACAGGAGTACACTTAGGCCTACAGCCTGCTATCGACTGCAATTAACCAAACTCTTGCCGGCTTGATACACTTTGTAAGAGATAATTATACCATGCAATGTCAAACACGTAGACAGATTGACCATTATCATTTCTGTTTCCTGATTCATATCATATAGCTATTAGCTACTATAAACAACAATAACACTTTCTTTAAATTCTTTCCGTTTGCAATAGAGACATTTGCACAAACAATAAAATGTCCACCAAATAATACTAAGTATTGTATAATAATGCATTTTATTACGAGTTTTATGTTTTATTTATTTGTTTATTGAAAGTAATAGTGATAAACATACAAAGCAATAATAGAAATAATAATAATAATAATAATACTAAATAATAATAATAATAAGTAAGTAATAATACTAAGAGAATAATAATTATTAGTTATAATAATAATAATAGTATTATTATTATTAATATTATAGTAATCATCAGGGCCTAGGAGAGGATTTGGAGGTCCTTTATCAAGTGAGGCCTGGGGCCAAATGGTCCCTGTGCCCCCCTGTCCTAGGCCCTGGTAATAATAATAGCAACAAAACACTATTGCAGCAGTAAATTATCACAAACTGAATAATACAATACAATTTAACACGCTTTAACAAGACACGTCTACCACAAAAGCGCATGGCCTATGATGTTAACAGTCGTTACAGCAAACAAAGTCATCTGAGAGTAATAAAGCAGACAAAAACAACAACAACAACGAGTCACAATCGAAAGAACTCTGATGAAGACATAAGAAATATAGAAAATAACAATCATCACAAACTACAAAGCACTAGAGACATCAGAAATATCATAATAAACTTTTACAGGCATTTGGACATTGCAACTGCATCTCTTTGGCCATGAAAGTGGTCACACCATCCATAAAGGACTTTCCAGGATGCTTTCAGAATTAGTCACAAGCTCTCCGAAATTGATCCAGAGTTGTTATAAAAACCAGATCTAGTTTAAGGCTTCATTATGAAGAATATTGCAGTTGAGGGACTAATAAAACGGTAAGTGGAAAATAAAAAACGCCTGAACTAATTCTAAACTGAATGCCACACTCAATGTGATAACTGTAAAGGGAACACTTCTTTGTCTAAAGAAATCCTGACTTGGTTAAGACGAGAGTTCTTATGGACAAAGACATAACCAAACACGGTTGAAAGACTCCACAAAATATAGAGGAATCATTGTCTGAAAAGACATTACAAAAATGTAGCCCAGTGACCGACCTCACTTAAAATATTTACAGCCTGAACAGTGACTGATCTCACTTAAAATACTTACAAAAAGTCCATGTTTAGCTTCCATTAACACAATGTCTTTGTTCAAATGCAACTACTACTTTTCATCAGATCACTGCACTGTCTGTTGTTGGGCTGGGGTGGGAAAATCGATCAGCGAATTGTCTTAAGGATGTCTATGTTTGCATTGGAAAATGCTCTGCAATTGGGTTCTGGATAAGGTTAGCTCTCAGAAGCTCCAATTGGATTTCTTTGCGCTCCTCATTTGACGGTTTGGATAACGTGCTGCTGGAGGCAGCTGGCGCTCGACGCTTCGTCGAAAAGAACCGCCTTTGTTTTTCAATGTTCTTGTTATTTGGTTCCTTGCAGCTGTCAGCAGTTGGTATTAAGCTGGTCGATGTCATCATTGCTCTCGCCTCACGAACTGCCGTCACCTTTGGTTTTATACTACACAAGGTAGCATCAGCAATTTCAATTTCTTCAAGACTCGTCATTGACCTGACAAAAAGTGACGTCTCCAGAAGATGCTTCTCAAATTGTTTCTGTTTTTCCTCAATCTTTGTCGTTGGACGAGAAAGTCGCTGAATGTGGGCTGTTGCTTCACACTCCTCATGGATATGTACACCGTCAGTGGAGTCAATGTGGAGTCGGTCGATGTCACTACTGTCGGAGTCTCCAGAATTCTGCAGAACTGCTGCTGATCTTGTCTCCATGCGCACATTTAACATCCCTATGTAATGGATATGTTTGCACATGTTGAAGAATGTCTGATTGTCTGGGCAGTTACACGAATATCTGTGAATGCATGCTGCACAGTCATTGCACTTTATCCGACAGTCACACTCAGTATTAGCCAAGCGTACTGTGTAGTAGTTGGTTTCTTCGGACTCTGATCGAACGCACCATTCCTTTCCAGGGATCATTTCGCAGCTGATGGTCTTCATAGTGACACTAGCCGAATGTCTCTTTCGCAGCTCAGACAGTTTCTTCGTGTATTTACCTTTACAGATGCTGGTTAGCCGGTCGAACTGTTTGTCAGATACAAGGTTTGACAGTGATGCAATCGCGCTGTCCAGGCGTTTATTTTTCTTTCCATTCAGATATATGTGTTTGAGCATGCCATGCATTCGTTCGAGGTGCATGTTTGTGTTTATGCCGCACCTCGCACGATAACTGTACGCCCATCTCTGAACACAATTGGCATAGTGAGATTCAAAGAAATGCAGAAACACAGCCAAGTCTTCATCATTTCGAAGCTGATTAATGAAATGTGGCAGTAACGAGTTGAATGTTACAGCATCTGGCTCATCCATCAGAGTCCGGAGGTTCTTATACACAAAGACAACCTTTTCGCTGTCTTTAACGAGTCGCCGACAGTTCTCCCGAAACGCTTTATCCACATGCCAAGCACAGTATAACCTGTGCTGACAGTCACCCATAACGACCTGCCACGCATTGAAAAATTGCGGAGCCATGTCGGACATGAATGTCGTGCACTCGATAACTCCACGATGTGCCTTTAAAGCCTGGAAAAAAATCTTAAAGGTCTCTTCGGTCACCTTGTTTGAGTACAGGAAGGCAACTGGAAAGCCTTGACGGTTACTGTCCAGCACCATTACGGTTGTCAGCTGGAAGTCGTAGCTGTTGGTTCCATGTGTTGAATCAATGCACACGACGCTCATCGGACCGTTCCCGTGGATCTGGAGCATTTGACATTGAGAAGTGTCCATCATTGCAAAGAAGACATCTTCAGTTGCGAACGAAGCTTCGACACCCTCTGGCAAAACGTCAAAGTGCTCTGCGCCCTGAGGTTTGTAAGCGAGGATCGGCGAGTTGTCTTTGCCATCGAAGCTCCTCACGAATGCAGAGACACTCGTTGCATCGTCTACATGGCGCCTTTCCGGCTTGTTCAGATGAAATGATTTTTCAATGTTCAACAGATCTTGTCTGGTCACTATGTGCAAACGTGCCAGCTGCCCATCAAGTGTGTTGCGCACGTCTCTCAAGATGGCTTCAAGAGGGATCTTCAGCGACAGCTTCCCAGCAAGCCACTCCCGATCCGCAACAGACAGTCTTACATGTCCCAACTGCTCAAACGTATCTGTGTAGCACAAATGTTTCGCATAATAATCAACAGATATTCCATCGTCTGTGACATGTTTGATTATGTGTGCTGGGCACGTCCTGTTGATCTTATTGTAACCTTGCACCTTCAAGTGCCGCTTACGTGGTTCTGTAATTATGCGGCTGCTGCCACTTCTGCTACAGTAGTGATACGAGTTTACTGCAGATGAAGACCTTTTAACAATGCCCCGCATAAAATTGCACAATGTACTTCTCTCTACATCATGGATCCAGTCATTGAATTCAGCTTCGGATGTAAATTTCAAATGTTGCACTCCCAGGTTCTGATGATGCATTTTGTTTAGGTGCTCAATTAACTCTCGCATCTTAGAGAAACTTTCATCACAGCTGATGATCGAACATTTCAGTGTCTTCAGTTTTCGCTTTTTGGAAGTAGTGGGAGCCTCAAGACACTCGGGCAAATCTCTGTCACTTGGCTGCACAGCCCCAGTTGTCTTATCAGACGCTGCAGATGATGCACTCGCCTGAAAAATGACAAACAGCATATCTGAATGCGGAGGCACACACAAAGATTTGCTATGTGCTAAGATGAAGTCATGCAAAGGCAGGAGCATACAGTGAGTGAACTACTTGGCCCTAACAAGTGATTTATTACTCCACTTGGAAATGCACAATGGGACATAGGACATCATTATAATACATCAAAGTAATAACTGATAATAAAACGTACAAATGCAATCATAAGTAGAATAAAATTTGTAGGCTGTTATTAGAAGAAAATAATACAATACCGTATATCAAAAGTAGGAGTAGTAATTGGCAAAAATCTTATAAGCTTTCTAATACTGGTGGACAAACGTCATTTGCAATGCTACCAATGTGTGCAGAAACCCCTAACTGATTCGAGTAAATGGTGATTTTAAGCTATCAGTTCAACAGCAGTAAACCTGGATGGTCTAAAGGCACATTGGTCTGAATATAAGCAGTTTTCATCATGATTAGTCAGAATTGGATAGCAATAATAATGCACAACAAATTTCCACATAAGTTTTACATAGCACAGGCGTAATGGGTCGCGGTGACCAGTGTACTGGGTGTATTCGTTGCCTTGCAGCCAGAGGGTGGCAGGTTCGAATGCACCTCAATTCGCAACGTAGGGACCTTGAGTAAGTCCTTCACTCGTAATTAATAAATAATAATATTTTTCCTTTAATTCAATGCCTGTAAACGCACTGCGCTTTACATTTACAAGTTATGCAGTAATCTTATTTAATCTTAACTACTAGCAGAACAGACAGCTTTGCAATCACACGGCAGAAACTCGGATGCAGTGTCCGCGCTGTAGTCGGGAACGTATCTGAGTAGAGAGCTTTAAGCGGCGCTATAACAATTTACAAACGATTGGAAATTGGACTGAAATCTGCCTCTGAATCAGGACTTCACATTTTAGGAAAAAACAAATAAAACTCTAACCTGAGATGCAACAACTTCCTGGTGCATTTTGTCCACCAACATACTACGCAACCTTTCACGCGCCGTCATACCTCGATTTATCGCTTTCTTAAAAATGTTTTAACTTCTATTCAGAATAATAACCATTCTTAGATAATAACATTGAAGAACACTGGATCAATATAGTTTCACCTCTGTCATTGGTGGATCTTTCATGAGGTGTGATTGGTTGAGCTAAAAATAGAGTTACACATATAACGGCAAGTGGATTCGTATACATAAATATATGCGCTTTGCAATTTGTGCGCAGGTCTTTCGCTGGAATAGCTGAGAATCTTCTTCCGCCCGCGAATCCTACTTCCCTTCCTCCTCCTCTTCCTCCTCTTCCTTCTTCCTTTTCCCCTGCTCCATTTCTGAACAACATCCACCATCGCCAGTTGTCTATCTGTCTGACCTTGGGAGTCGAAATCTGACCTCTGCACCTGAAGATCGATTTTGTTTTGACTGCACAGCTGCGAATGCGTTAGTTCCCACCATAGATATAATGGTTCCCACGGCTTTGCTTTCTTTTGCGTTGTAGAAATATGTCTCGAACGACTGCGATATTATTCTATGCAGGCAGTATAGAAGAACAGGATGAAAATTCCCCTCCTTTTTTCAGTCGGCCTTTAATTACAATGCTCCACAATCTCAGTGAAACTCGATCACATGCAGCTGATAAAAAAATGCTGAATAAGTGTATATATACCTAACCGTCAAGTGCTGTCATGTTAACGCCGATTAGAAACAATCGACTTTTAATGCATTCTGCTTTTTAAGGCGTCATTTGTATTATTGTCTATTCATGTTACATGTTCCGTTTGCGCATTTGATTTGTTACCGCCTTCAATTCTTCAAATAGTCTATGCACATAATTTATCTTGTAGATGCTTTTTTTTGAGTGACGTGGTGGTGTAGTGGTGGGTTCGATGCCCTGGAGCCGGAGAGTTCCAGGTTCGAATCCACCTCAAGTCGCCGAGTAGGGACCTTGGGCAAGTCCTTCACTCGCAATTGCTCGTTCGCTTCGGCGTGAAACTCCGATGCAATGTCCGCCCTGTAGTCGGGAGCGCCTCTGAGTAGCGAGCTTGAAGGGGCGCTTTGGCAAATGCGAGTTATAAATAAAAAATGCTCGTTTTATTGCTATGCGTATGTGTCGTAGCACTCACTGCATGCTTGTGTAGACTGCGGTAGAATTGTTTGTCTTGGAATTATTTCGCACCTCACTCTATTTAAGACAATTAAAAACTCTGTTTAAGACATTTAAAAACTCTATTTAAGACAATTAAAACCAGTAAAAGTCTCGCACGCTAAAATGAAATTTGTCCATCTACTATAAGGAGTGACACAGCTTCTATATAATTAAGTAAGTATATTGCTATGTCTTATTAACCAGTTGCACTTTCGTGAACAAATACTTCTATTACCAACACTGTTATAAGTGTATACATGTACGTGTAGCATCCTAACAATAGACGCATATTGCGCATCCGACTGTCGTCGACCGAGCGGAAGAAGACTATGCTGCCATGGAAACGGAGACGATATATATATATACATATTTGTACAGGGTGGGCAAAAAATACCCACCCTACGGTTTTTTGCCAATATCTTCACCAAAAGTAAGAATATCGTAATGAAATTTTACGGGTTTATAGACAATTCATATTTACGCCACCCACCGGTTTCTGACGATTCAAAAACGCAACACAACAAAAAGTTTTTAAAAGATTTTATTACGACTATTTTCAGCTCTCAATTCGCTTTAAAACCGAGATATGAACATTTTAATTCGACGCGTATTTAGCGCCTATATAGACATATACCGATTTAATAAGCCATGTTTACCGTTGCAGTTAAACTCGCGTCGCCATTATAATCAGCAGACGACAGTTCGCATGACGTCATGTCTTGACGTCATTCTCGCCTCTAGCATGTATAATAGTAATAATAATTTTCGTTTATGCGACAATCCGGTTGACAAATCGCAACCGGTTACAGTGAACAGTGCAGTTGAAACAATAATAATATTTACAAGAGCGCAGATCACAGAAATCTTAACTATATTAACCAAGCTATTGATAGGCATGCAGTGCAGAAACCACAGAAAAAGGAGAATATGGATGTGCGTGCGTGTGTGTGTATTTGGTTGTCCAGAATTATACGCATACAGTTTCGCAGCAATTGACCACCAGAACAACCCAGTGGAGGGTTGATGAGTCTCTCACCACGGGGGCCTGCGTGTGGACGAAAAGCCGAAATTTCGCTATTTTCATATGTTCGCGCAGTTTTGCATCTTTACACCTCAAACCTTGGAGCTAGAGATAGAGAACAACCAGGTCACCACCCACAGTCAACACACATGTTTGGCTTTTTGAGGGAAGCGGGGTGAAGTGGAGTGTTGGCGAAAACCCGAAATTTAGCGGTCAACGCCGGGTCCCACATCTAGTAGACTGCAATTACCCACACGACGGTGCCAATAGTTTATAGAATACGTGCTTTCATGGACACAACCAATAAAAAAATAACAACTACAGTCATTTATATGGCGCCGTAATAGAGCTGTAGTGTAGCCGTTACAAGGAAGCCTTACAAAACAGCTATAGCAGGCGGGAGAAACACAACAGAGCAAGTGCGTTTTTAGCTGAACCATCTAATGCCCAAAAGGGTACCATCTAGTGCCAAAAAGTTCCCATCTATGCCTAAAAAGGTCCCACAACTGTCCATGTTGGCAATTGCAGTTCGTTTGAGGAGTGAACGATACGTCAGTCAGTGAGGTGCACGTGAACTTTTATCTGATGACAGATCGAATGTCAGCTAAAGGAGACAATCTGACGCCCTCTCCTCCTTCTCCTTATCCTCGTCCTCCTCTTCTCTCCTCTCCTCCTTTTCCTCAACCTTCTTAATTGACACCCAGTCGGTGAAAAGAAAACAAGCTGCGACCACTTCATCAGCCTTAGTTGTTTGCAGTGCGCAATGATCTCATGCACTGACGTGTGCACATGTATTGCACATGTATGTTGCACATGTATTACTACATTGACTGGTTCTATTCTGATGAGGTAGCAATGAGCTTTGATGAACTTACCAGCGATTAGCAGAACGGACAGGACCTGTCTGAAACGGTTCAATAGATCCCTTATCAACATGACGACGACGACAGCAACTGCTGCTGCTCTGGATTTATCTGCTGCTGCAGCCGATGCAGAAGCATCCGACCACAGCATCAATTGATGAGGAGGAGGATAATGATAAGGATGAGGATGTCATCATTGTTTCATCGTTTGAAACAAGTTCCAGTTAATGATGGAGAGACGGAGCGACGAATGAGGAGGAGGAGGAGGACGACGAGGAGGAGGAGAGGTCAGACGCAGAAGCCTTCGATGGCATGACTCGAGGATCGAGGTCAACCGGAAGTGAGTGGCGCCACCTGTCGCCTGATGACGGTCAGAAGCGAAGAACGCTATAGTCCGACGCGAGAGGTCGCTCACTCGTCAGAGAATAGTAAGAAGAAGAACAAGTGCGTTGGTGCGTACATCCGGTGAGCGTCTAGCGGAAATGATGTCACCGTAAACGGAAGAGGAGAAAATACCTTTTGGCGCGATTACGGTCGTCTGCTGCTTCTGTCTTCTTCTTGATTCTTATCCCCATTTATCGTCCGTCGTCGTCGCCGTCGTCATCATCGTCGTCGTCATCATCATCGTCGTCGTCGTCGGTTCTTACTCGTCGTCTACTGGCGCTCAACAAAATCCATCGGAGCCGACAGCAGTAGCAGCAGCAGCAGCGTCAGTGGCGGAATCTGCTGACGAGGAGGAGGATGAGCGGTGGAAGGGTGAGGCAGGGGATACTGAGACAGAGGAAGAGGCAGCTACAGAGGCAGAGCAGGAGTCGTGGTCCAGCCGCTGGCGCCGCTTCCAACGGCTGAACGCCAGCCGATGAGCGACAAAACGCATATTCCCGGCAATACGATGAGTTCCACCTAGATCTACGTGAAGACTAGCAGCAGCAGCAGCAGCAGCCTCATCACCGGCAGCAGCGGCATCTTCACCAGGCTCAGCAGCAGCCGCCGCTCATGCGCAGTCGTTGACCGTTTCGTCGATAGTCGGAGCCACTGCTTAGCAGAGATCTAAGATCGACGCAGTGGCGACGCGCATGCGCACACAGTCAGGCGGTTAGTGCGGCGGACCGTCGGCAGATGGCCGAGCAAATGGACGTGCACGGGCAACCTGCACCGCGTACAGTAATTTTGCAGTTACGCCTGGTGAGATAAGAACGAGGATTACGTTATTGCGATCAAACTTGACCTGGAATTATTTCGCATTTGCTACTTAAGGTCTTATTAGAACCTAACAGCCATTGCATCATTTCATGCGGTGCGATATATGCTTTGTTTTGAGTCCATGAAATGACTTATGATGAGGAATTTTGCTGGCTATGATTAGTCCAGGCAGTGTTAGACGGTGTTGACCAGGTCCAGCGTCATTCACGTCCATTAGAGACCTCAGCCATGCAGCTAGATTCTTCAGGCGCGTGATCCTGGAGCTGAAACAACTTTTCACTGAAGGTTAAGCTCCACACAATCCAATAATTGGAAGAATCTCAATTTTCAGTTTAAATGGGCTAAAGTTTATCCATGCTTAGAACAATAATATTATTTACAAAATAATAGATTGAGAGTAGCGTTTAATTTAAATATCGTTCAGACTCAGCAGAGCAGGTGCGCAGAAACGGTTGATAACTGGTGTCTCTGCCGTTCTACTCTGCTAACAAAATCAACTGTCTCCACTATATACGGTTAATTTTAAAGTCTAGACTTGCGACCTAAAACAATTACGTAAAGCCACGCTGAAAGTTGAGCAAAAGCCGGCTCCACCCTGCACGTACAGCAAAAGCCGGCTCCACGCTGAAAATCGAGCAATGCCGGTGTCGCGTGATAGAGTCTCCACCCCACCCCTAAAAATCTCCTTCGGGGACTTTAGGTATGAGCAGATAAGAACAGGTATGAGCAGGTAGGAAGAGGAATGCGCATGTAGGAAGAGGTACGAGCAGATGAGAAGAGGTCTGAACAGGCAGGAAGAGGAATGCGCAGGTAGGAAGAGGTATGAGCAAGTAGGAAGAGGTATGAGCAGATAGGCAGAGGTATAAACAGATAGGTGGAGGCATAAGCAAGCAAGGAGGGCGAATAGCGATGGAGAGGAGGGAGGGATGAATGGATGGAGGAAGGGAGGCGGTGTGGCTGATTGGTTATGCAGATTGAAGCTGACCTGTGCGCCAATGCGGATAAGACGAGGAAGAGGAAGAGGAAGAGGAAGAGGAAGAGAAAGAGGCAGAGGCAGCGGGAAAGGTTGAGACATAGACAGAGACAGAAACAGAAACCGAGGCAGAGACAGAGGCAGAGACAGAGACAGAGACAGAGGCAGAGACAGAGATAGAGGCAGAGACAGAGACAGAAACAGAGGCAGAGACAGAGGCAAAGGCAGAGACAGAGAAAGAGGCAGAGACAGAGACAGAGACAGAGGCAGAGACAGAGGCAGAGACAGAGGCAAAGACAGAGACAGAGAAAGAGGCAGAGGCAGAGACAGAGACAGAGACAGAGGCAGAGACAGAGACAGAGGCAGAGGCAGAGACAGAGACAGAGACAGAGAAAGAGGCAGAGACAGAGACAGAGGCAGAGGCAGAGACAGAGACAGAGACAGAGACAGAGACAGAGACGCGACGACGTACAGACAGACGGACTATGCAGACAGACACTCGAACCAACGGAACGCACGGACAAACAGACGGACGTATAAACATGGAAGTGGATAAAAGAACGCGCCCATTGAACGGACAAATGAACGGACTAATAGGAACGCAAGAATAGAATATAAACAGCTGGACTGACTAAACGTCGCATTGGCAGGCATATAGACAGACAGACATAGAGACGGACATATAGACAGAAAGACAGACAGACATAGAAACGGACATGCAGACGGACATAGAGATGGTGAAAAGACGAAACGAAAATCATCCGAATTAAAATTGATTGAACGGCAGCTGCATAGAAACAGATGGATGCCGACAACTAGAGAGACAAACGCACACACATCCAAAGAAATAGACGTATGCAGACGAGGAAGAGAGACAGACAGACAGACAGACAGACAGACAGACAGACATACAGACGTCGGCTACAGATGGTTCTGTGTGCGACTTTTATCCATGCAGTCACCGTTGTCCAGTAAAAGAAACGTCATCACCACCACCACACCAATACCAACACCACCACACCAATAGCACCACCACCACATCATACCAGCACCGCCACACCAATACCACCACCACAGCAATACCACCACTACCACACCAATACCAGCACCACCACACCAATAACACCACCACCACACCACACCAGCACCGCCACACCAATACCACCACCATACAGTGTTGTTAAAAGTATTGGGCAAATGTAGCCTACTTAAGTAAAACTAAAAGTAAAATGGGTTTTAATTACTTAAGTAAAAGTAAAAGTACTCAGCACAAATTTTACTTAAGTAAAAGTAAAAAGTATCCTTCTAAAATAATACTTTTTAAGTAAAAAGTAAAAGTACCGAGTCTTTCTATTACTCAATGCATTATTAACATTCAAAAATATTAAATTCTCGAAATGGTTATCGTTGAGTCTACCACGCATGCTTCTGATTCATTGTTACCAGAATGCACAGCTGAAGAGTCGTTGTGCTGCAGAAATGGCAGTGCATCCAGCGTGCAACACTCATCGAAAATCTATTTTTAGGCATGCGAATTCAGAAGAGTTGTTTTAGCTCAGCGCATCGAAATGTCAATTAGCGCATTGAAGTAACGAACATTGTAACGAGTGTCACATAAATTGTAACGAAGTAAAAGTACTGAAATAATTATAATTATGAGTAAAATTTTACTTCGTTGAAAGTAAAAGTATTTCGGTTTCTTGATACTTCGTTACATGTGAAAGTATTCAAACTTTTACTTAAGTACAGTAACGCGTTACTTTTACTTCGTTACTGTGCAACACTGCCACCACACCAATAGCACCACTACCACACCAATACCAGCACCACCACACCAACACCAGCACCACCACACCAATACCACCACCACACCAATGCCAGCACCACCACACCAACACCAGCACCACCACACCAATACCAGCAGCAGCAGCACCACCACCACCACCACCACCACCACCACCACCAGCCAACCAATTCGAGTGACGACGTACAAGCCTTTGGTCAATGAGAGACGCATTAGCCACAGCGTCAGCGTCATCGTCGTCGCTGTTTCATAGCGTATACAACAGAGATGCGACTCATGACTATCAGTCCATATTAGACACGTTGGATGAATGCAGGCCGTATTCAGATGCCGATCTCTGTCTATAGAACATATAATATAGGCGTTGAAATACACTGTCGTCTGTCACGTGTAAGCGAATATTTATATAGCGCCACCCCAGAGAAACTCATCAGCAGTGCTTCCCGCCTGACAATACGTAACCACGATCGACAGGAATTATTATATTATTATTATTATTATTATTATTATTATTATTATTATTATTATATTCGTTTATTGACAACAAAAGCAAAATGCTATTGATCACATATGAAAATGCTATTGATCAAATATGAAATGCTATTGATCAGATATGAAATGCTATTGATCAAATATGAAATGCTATTGATCAGATACGAAATGCTATTGATCAGATATGAAAATGCTATTGATCAGATATAAAATGCTATTGATCAGATATGAAATGCTATTGATCAGATTTGAAATGCTATTGACCAGATATGAAAATGCTATTGATCAGATATGAAATGCTATTGATCAGATATAAAATGCTATTGATCAGATATGAAATGCTATTCATCAGATATAAAGTACTATTGATCAGATATGAAATTATATTGATCGGATATTGAATGCTATTGATCAGATATGAAAAGCTATTGATCAGACATGAAATGCTATTGATCATATATGAAATGCTATTGACAAGATATGAAATGCTATTGACCAGATATGAAAATGCTATTGATCAGATATGAAATGCTATTGATCAGATATGAAGTGCTGTTGATCAGATATGAAATGCTATTGATCAGATATGAAAAGCTATTGATCAGATACGAAATGCTATTGATCAGATATGAAATGCTATTGATCAGATATGAAATGCTATTGATCATATAGGCCTATAAAATGCTATTGATCAGATATGAAAATGCTATTGATCAGATAAGAAAATGCTATTGATCAGATATGAAGTGCTGTTGATCAGATATGAAATGCTATTGATCAGATATGAAAAGCTATTGATCAGATACGAAATGCTAGTGATCAGATACTAAATGCTATTGATCAGATATGAAATGCTATTGATCAGATATAAAATTATATTGATCGGATATTAAATGCTATTGATCAGATACGAAATGATATTGATCAGATATGAAATGCTATTCATCAGATATGAAATGCTATTCATCAGATATGAAATTATATCAATCGGATATGAAATGCTATTGATCAGATATGAAATGCTATTCATCAGATATAAAGTACTATTGATCAGATATGAAATTATATTGATCGGATATTGAATGCTATTGATCAGATATGAAAAGCTATTGATCAGATATGAAATGCTATTGATCATATATGAAATGCTATTGACCAGATATGAAATGCTATTGACCAGATATGAAATTATATTGATCGGATATTAAATGCTATTGATCAGATACGAAATGCTATTGATCAGATACGAAATGCTATTGATCAGATGTGAAATGCTATTGATCATATATGAAATGCTATTGATCAGATATGAAATGCTATTGATCAGATATGAAATGCTATTGATCAGATATGAAATGCTATTGATCAGATATTAAATGATATTGATCAGATATGAAATGCTATTGATCAGATATGAAATGCTATTGATCAGATATGAAATGCTATTTTTCAGATATTAAATGCTATTGATCAGATATGAAATGCTATTGATCAGATATGAAAATGCTATTGATCAGATGTGAAATGCTATTGATCAGATATGAAATGCTATTTTTCAGATATTAAATGCTATTGATCAGATATGAAGTGCTATTGATCAGATATGAAATGCTATTGATCAGATACGAAATGCTATTTTTCAGATATGAAATGCTATTGATCAGATATGAAATGCTATTGATCAGATAAGAAATGCTATTGATCAGAGATTAAATGCTATTGATCAGAGATTAAATGCTATTGATCAGATATGAAATGCTAATGATCAGATATGAAATGCTATTGATCAGAGATTAAATGCTATTGATCAGAGATTAAATGCATTATAATTATCATTTGTGTCCTTAAAGAAAGGCCTTCTATAGACATCCATAAGACGTGTGATAGGTAGGCTATGTGTTTTTTTTATCTCTGGTAGAACCAAGGTTTAAAGGATGACTTGGACGATCATGTATGGTGTCCATGGCATTATTTTCTAACTGAAATGCTCCCTGCCACAACTTAATTATTAGGCCAGCAAATTATTAGCCTGGCAAGTATACAATTTCTGCACTTTAAGCTGACGCTATTGAACGTTTTTCTATTATGTTCCATTTGCTTGCTTTTCTTCATATATTTCCATATAGGCTATGCGTGTGTAGTGTGTATGCTTGTCGGACCGTGTGCTGTGTGTTGTGTGCGTGCGTGCTGTGTGTGCGTGCGTGTGTGTGCGTGTGTGTGTGCGTGTGTGTGTGCGTGTGCGTGTGTGTGCGTGCGTGCGTGCGTGTGTGCGTGTGTGTGTGTGCGTGTGTGTGTGTGTGTGTGTGTGTGTGTGTGTGTGTGTGTGTGTGTGTGTGTGTGTGTGTGTGTGTGTGTGTGTGTGTGTGTGTGTGTGTGTGTGTGTGTGTGTGTGTGTGTGTGTGTGTGTGTGTGTGTGTGTGTGCTGTCGTTTGGTCGTTCCGCTCTTACTTCTTCATATCCCATTAATTATCTGACCATATACGGCTGCGGTCATCAGACGCTGAAGGCAGACTGAGGCCGCTGTCACCCGCCGCCCACCGCCCCGCCTCCCCACCATCCGCTATCCGCCATCCGCCACCCGCTGCCTTTTCCGTCGGTGTCGGCTGCTGCCTGATGTGCTGCCGACTAAGCGAAGGCTCTAATGCCGCCGCCATCAACTATGCATACTTAGACAAACAAAGTCCAACATTCGCCTGTTGCCAGACATAACAATTCTATTTGTCGTGCACTCAACTGTCCGTCTGTCTGACTGTCCGTTCGTCGTTCGCACGTACGTATGTCTGTCCGTTCGTCCGTCCGTCCTTTACCTTATTATTTTAATAGCCTACTACACAAATTCATATAGCGCCTGGGTTTCGTCATTCGTTCCCTATTATTATTATTAGTCTCATGTAGGCTTATACAGAGAGATGACTGACTTCACCTTAAGACAAATAATGCTAAGTTTAAATATATTACAGTTCACTACTTTATGGTGGATTCGCTGACTTGTCCAGCTTTCAACAGACAAGATGGCGGCGTGAGTCTATATTAAATTGCTATACTAAAGAATTGTATTTACGGAGAGCATGTTCATATGCGTGACTCAGCGTGAGCGTAATATGTATGCGATGCAAAATACTAAGCCGAGTCTATAGTCTACTATAAGAGCTCGTATATAAGAAGGTGCAGTGTTCGGTATCACCTCATTACGAATCCTGTCTCGTCTGTAGTATAGGTCCTCTCCCATATTTTTTTGCCAGCTCATTTCCGACACTAGAAGCTTCTTTCGTCCTCCTTCTTCCGTATACGCAACAAAACGCCGACCCAGACATCCTTGAGTGCAGGAGTGGCAACTTCCCTGCACAGCTTTTTTTTAGTCTTGCTGTTCGCCTTCCATATCCCAATCAATCTTCATGCAGACATCGCTTATGCTAAGCCAATCCTACATTTTATGCATACTTTGCACACTGACCATCTTCCGTTATTACTTCTCGCTGGTATGAATCCTACACGAACTCTGTGTCTTGCTCCAGCTCCTCCTCATCCAATAGCACCTTCAGGCTTCACTGCTTCAGCCCCCTTTATGTTTTCGGATAGTCATTGTTTGGGTTTTTGCACATTTTTTGAGAGTCCAAACTTTCTATTAATATTTTTTAAGTACGCTTCCGTCAATTCCTGCAGTTGGTAGGTCTTCAATGTATACGGTGACTCTGCTATACCAAGTCAATTTGTGACGCTGGCGGTCATTACCCGTCACAAGTCGATTTTGACTTTTTTATTCAGTTATATTCTACAGATATTCGGCTTCAAAATACTTTTTACAGAATGAAAATATCTTCTTTCTAACTGAAGATAATTGAAGTTATATTCGTTCGATTGTGTAAGTTGTAGAATCATAATAAGGGAGAAAATCGATCTCAAAGTTTCAGAACATTCCTGTCGTAAAAGTCCTTAGTAACCATTGATTGATTATTCTGCAATTTTGCTGATAAATAAATTGGCATATTATGTATCAAATACATCAAACGGCATCAAAATCTAGCTATTATTATCCAAACTGTTACTGAATTACAGGCAAGCTTGCTGAATTCGTTCGATTCTGTAAGACAATGAATGAATGAATCAATGAATCGGCCTAGCATAGAAGCAAACGTTTCCAAGAGTAGGACCTAAACAGCCAGAAATGGCGTATCGAACTCTAGGCCTATGAGTGTTATATTTCAAACACACAATCAACCAGGCACTACACGATGTGGACCTTTGCCCATCTATAATCAAATGAAATGTAATTACCCTAGCTCTCGGCTACCTCAAAGAAATATTTACCTAACAGCTTTGTCTACAGAGAAACATGAATAATAATAATATGAAACAATTGCGCTCGATAACAATCTGAGCGTAGTCTGAGAACTTATGCAAGTCTTTTCAAATCTTATAAAGAATTTTAATTAGGCCTATTTACACACATAGACAATAATATTGTTCCTATTTATTACCTCGTACACACATCGCTCGAACGCGCAAACACTCAAGGTAGGATAGATCAAAGATGATTCAATTTGCATCAAGTTACCAATTAGGCCTATAGCCAGTACTAATAAAACTTCCTATAGATCTATAATTATGATGGGTGGCCGGATGGATGGCTGATGGGTGGGCTGTAGGTGGGTGGATTGCCAGTTTGGTCATGTTTACCAAAGTAATTGACCGCACCGTTGATCTCCGATCTCGGTACTTCTCATTCTCCAAACCAGCGTGTTATCCAATGAACCACCCCCCCCCCCTAACGAACAATCAACCAGGTTGCCCTTATCACAATTTGAGGAGTTTACAAGACTTTCGCTATTTCCTATTTAACGATGTAAAATAATATTTTTTACAAATTCTTTCCAAAGCTAATGCTAGCTGTAGACCTGAGTAAGAAAAGGAGCAACAGAACATTTACGGGTAGGTGCGCATGCGCAAAATCGAAAGTCAGTCTCGTAAACCAATAAGACTCTCAGAAAACTGGGTCGGAGGCGTGGCTGTCAGGTGGCCATTACAGATGTTAAACTTTATAGCCAAACTTTGTCGGTTGTAGGACATTAGCCCCCCTGGACATTATCCCCCCCGGACATTGTCCCCCCCGGACATTAGCCCCCCCGGACATATTCCCCCCCGATTTTGCGTAGGACATTAGCCCCCCCGGACAAAGTCCCCCCCCCTATGTGCAAATCGTAGAATAATGCCGTAACCGATAAGACTTGTCACTGGCAGTCACATGCAAACAAAAGTACTTAGTGTCATTTAGGTCCTAATTGTATCAATAGGCCTAAGCCTAGACTTAGATTTGAAATGAACGAATGGGAATCGGATGTAGGACCTATATACAGTCTATTTGTTTAGTGTCTCACAACAAAGATTTGTTAACGTCAGTTAGGCTATGTTTCAGCTTCCTAGACTTATTAGTGTCATTTCAATTCAAAATTAGATTCAATACATTAGATAAATGAACGAATGGGTATCGTATACAGTAAGTAGGCCTACTTGTTAGTGTCAGTTATGGCTACAACGAAGGTTTATTAACGACATTTACGTATGAGCTTCGTAGACTTCTTAGCGTCGTTTCAGGCCTTTAAAATGTCTTATAATATACATATTAAACCTTCAATTAACTTAGTATATTCCTACAGGATGTTAAACTAATGTGTAATGTATAGATATTCATATAACATAGGCCCATTAATTACATTTTGTGCATCACTTTTAGGTAATGCTATCATATACTGGGGGGGATAATGTCCTACCCAGGGGGGGATAATGTCCGGGGGGGCTAATGTCCGGGGGGGACAATGTCCGGGGGGGATAATGTCCAGGGGGGCTAATGTCCGTTTACCAACTTTGTCACGTTCAAGTAGGTGGCAAAATTTACCAGAACCGTCTAATATCATATTTTGGTTGTAGGACATTAGCCCCCCTGGACATTATCCCCCCCGGACATTGTCCCCCCCGGACATTAGCCCCCCCGGACATATTCCCCCCCGATTTTGCGTAGGACATTAGCCCCCCCGGACAAAGTCCCCCCTATTTGCAAACCGTAGAATAATGCCGTAACCGATAAGACTTGTCACTGGCATTCACATGCAAACTAAAGTACTTAGTGTCATTTAGGTCCTAATTGTATCAATAGGCCTAAGCCTAGACTTAGATTTGAAATGAACGAATGGGAATCGTATGTAGGGCCTATAAGTCTATTTGTTTAGTGTCTCACAACAAAGATTTGTTAACGTCAGTTAGGCTATGTCTCAGCTTCCTAGACTTATTAGTGTCATTTCAATTCAAAATTAGATTCAATACATTAGACAAATGAACGAATGGGTATCGTATACAGTAAGTAGGCCTACTTGTTAGTGTCAGTTATGGCTACAACGAAGGTTTATTAAGGACATTTACGTATGAGCTTCGTAGACTTCTTAGCGTCGTTTACGGCCTTTAAAATGTCTTATAATATACATATTAAACCTTCAATTAACTTAGTATATTCCTACAGGATGTTAAACTAATGTGTAATGTATAGATATTCATATAACATAGGCCCATTAATTACATTTTGTGCATCACTTTTAGGTAATGCTATCATATACTGGGGGGGATAATGTCCTACCCCGGGGGGGATAATGTCCGGGGGGGCTAATGTCCGGGGGGGACAATGTCCGGGGGGGATAATGTCCAGGGGGGCTAATGTCCGTTTACCCATATTTTAGGGTATAACCTATCATGCGGTACACATGGCTACAAGAAATAGTCAGGTCAGCTTATGAAAACTCGGTCGTTCATGGCGAATTTTAACTTTGAAAATAGGCTATTTGGGACCAAGATTCAAAGCGAATTCTTACACCACATGCGCCAAAAGTCATTTTTCCTCCACTAATCATTTGAATTCAACATTTTTAGTTGTAGATATTGAAAGTAGACATATTTTAAAATAATAATACACTATAAAACAATTTTCCATATTTTTGACCCCTCTCGCCTTTTTTGCCTTCTATCTCGAAATCTAGATCGCGACAAGTGACGGGAAAAGAAGGCCAGTGACACATTTCATCCGCAAAAACGCAGTTTGTCAAGTATCTACCTATTTAATGTCACTCCAGTTTCGTTAGAATTCATTACACAGCTCATCATGAGCTTCTAGCAGCAGTTCAACAAATCTGCTGACAATCCACATTCTTATCTTTCGCCTCCTCGAATCTTCTCTCACATTCCTCTTCCAATCTTCTCTCACATTCCTCTTCCAATCTTCTCTCACATTCCGCTTCCAATCTTCTCTCACATTCCTCTTCCAATCTTCTCTCACATTCCTCTTCCAATCTTCTCTCACATTCCTCTTCCAATCTTCTCTCACATTCCTCTTCCAATCTTCTCTCACATTCCTCTTTCAATCTTCTCTCACATTCCTCTTCCAATCTTCTCTCCTCATATCGCTCCTTCTCCTCATCTCGTTTTGTGTCCTTCTCTTCTCTTCGCCTATCTTTTTATGTCTCTGTCTGTCTCCGTCTCTGTATGTCTCTCTATCCCTCCCACCCTACGTCCGTCCGTCCTTCCCTCCATCCATCTCTCCATACATCCATCCCTCCATCCCTCACTCTCTCTTTCTCTCTTTCTCTCTTCTCTCTCTCTCTCTCTCTCTCTCTCTCTCTCTGCCTCCCTCCCTCCATCCCTATCTCTCTCTCTCCCTCCCTCCCTCCCTCCCTATCTCTGTCTCTTTTCACCTTTGTGCCCTCTCATGCCTTTGTTGGTTCTGAGGCGACATATTGTTGACAGCTGAAGCCCCCAAATACACACACACACACATGATGTAACGAACGAAGATAATGCTGCTGCTGCTGCAGGTATATATAGCCTATATAGGAAGACAGACGGACTGAGAGTCATGAGACGAATGATGCAATAATAGAGAGAGAGAAAGCAGAAGAGGTGAAGAGGAGGAAGGCTGGTAATGAGACTAATGACGATGACGTGTAGACAGAGAGCGAGAGAAATGAATCGTGCGGGTGAGAGAGAGAGAGAGAGACAGACAGACAGACAGAGCGAGAGAGAGACAGACAGACAGACAGACAGAGCGAGAGAGAGAGAGAGAGAGCGAGAGAGAGAGAGAGCGAGAGAGAGAGAGACAGACAGACAGGCAGACAGACAGTGAGCGAGAGAGAGAGAGAGCGGCAGAAGCAGGACAACAGATGATGATTGAAGCAAACTGAGGATTCGAAGGTTAGTGTGGATGGAAGACTGCAGCAGTGATGAAGGATAATGAAGGAAAGGAGAGACCGGTCGGGAGCTGTCGAACTGGGCAACAACGATATGGATTGAAATACGTCCATTGAGATCTTCACATCAACATTCCTCCTTCTCATCCTTCTCATCCTCCTCCTCCGTCTAATCCTTCTCCTTCTCCTCTTTCTCCTCCTCCTATTTATAAATCTGTTCATCATTAACTCTGTCTCCTCTTCTTGTCCTCTTGCTTCGCCCTCTCTCTGCTCTTTCTCCCACTCAGCGCATTTCATTGTTCCCATGAAATACACATATAGCTTATACGTTTAAACTTACAGACAGGTAGGCAGACGGACAGACAGGTAGGCAGACGGACAGATAGGTATGCAGACGCGGACAGACAGACAGGCAGACAGACAGACAGGTATGCAGACGCGGACAGACAGAGAGATAGTTTGCTGATCGGTTGGTCATCGAACAACGGACTGCTTCGCCTTTATTAAGACGTTCCTCCCTTCCACATCCTCCTCCTCTTCCTCCTCCTCTTCCTCCTCCTCTTCATCCTCCTCCTCTTCCTCATCCTTCTCTGCATCCTCGTAATCGTTTTCTTCCTCTTCGTCCTTTCTTCCTCTCCTCATGCTCTCCACCTCGTCCTCAGCCCTTCCTTATCCCCTCTTCCTCATCCTACTCCTATGTCACTTTATGCGCTTATTCTATAGCAGGCTGAGATGGGACTAAATGACGAGAAAATCATGCTTCAGCGGGGGTAGGGACGGCTGCTGCACTGGACGGGTGAGCGGTCGGTCGGTCGCATATAGTCAACCAGATCGGTTGACCAGCGTCGACCGTATTCGCTTGAAGGCTTGGCTAAATGAGGGCTTGTCACCGGCTTAACTGGAATTGGAAGCCAGAGGAGAAGGCAACTGAAGGCGTCTGTCGCTCATAATGCTCTCATTAATACGTCAAAGCTGCCGCACTCCCTCCCCACCCCACCCCACCCCACCCTCACCCCTTCACCCCTCACCCCTTCCATCAGCAACGGAATGCAACAGCCACAAGGTGACATAAATACACTAACCTGATATAGCACCCTGTCTATTCGCCCGTCAGTCAGTCTATAATCTATATACTGGATTTCATCACTTGATGAAATCTCATAGGAAACACCGAACGCATATCGGGACGAAGGCCGTGCATTGGCCGGCGGCTTAAAGGGCTTAGATCCTGCGCGACAAGCAAATGAATTCTGTCGGACATTTAATACTTCACTGTCCGACACGTTTAAGATGTCGTTCGAGAGGATATGAAAGAAGCGAATGAAAGCAGCAGGCAGTTTACAAGCGTCGTTGTATAATTCAGCACATTGTGCTCTCCTCTTAGCAATCTTAAGACGATGCCAATGAGAAAGAGAGAGCACTTCAACTGTACTACTAGCAATCCTATAGGCACAGCTACTATAGCACAGGTTGTGGCACACGGGGATAGACATCACAGAGTAGTTTTAGCTCCATTTGAAACCATTAGACCAGACATGCAGACCTTTAGATTCTCAGCTGTCATCAATACGCATTCAATTCAAACTCGACCAAACAAATACTCAACGATCTATTTAAGAATTATATTCATAGAAAAAACGTTTAAAAAATAATTTTGACGATTTCAAGAGCGCCGTAACACAGCGCTGTTCAACAACGGTCAGTCTCTTCTTCGTGCTGTATACGGCCGACTTGGAGAGGATCATATCGAAGTACATGGACTGCATGCTCCACAACTGCTATGCGGACGACACGCAGCTTTACTTCTTCTGCGAGCCATCACAAACAGCTGAACTGAAACAGAGAGTGCTGCTGTGTATTGAATAAATCTTAGAATGGATGACATCCAAAACAGAGAGGGCTGCACGAATCATGGGAGTTAAACTGTTCCAACAATGGGGCCAGCGGAGGAAAAGCAAGTTCCTAGAAGCTTGTATTCGTTCTCCAACAATTCATCCATCCATCTATCCATCCATCTATCTATCCATTCATCCATCTAGCCATCCATCCATCTGTCCATCCATTAATCCATCTATTCATTCATCCCATTTATCCCATTTCACCACATCCATCTTTTCATCCATCCCATCCATTCATCCATTCATCCATTTGACCATTCACCATTCCATCCCATCCCACCCAAATCTTGCCACTCATCCATCCATAAATTTAGCCTTTCATTGATCCATTCATTCACCCAATATCATCCAGCTATCCTATCCATCCCGTTCACCCATCTATCCACCCATTCATCCATGCACTGATCTATTCATCCATCCCATCCATCCATCCTATTATCCATATATTCATCCATTTATTTATCCATCCATTCATCCATTTATCCATCCCTCCATTTATCCATCCGTTCATCCATTTATTTATCCATCCATTGTCCATCCCATTCATCCCTCCTATCTATCCATTTTATTCATTCGTCTATCCATCCCATACCATCTTGCTCATCCATTTATCCATCCAGTCATCCACCAATTCATCCATTCATCCATCCATTCATACATCCCTTCATCCGCACATCCATCCATTCATCAATCCATTCTACAATTTATCCATTCATCCATCCGAATCATCCCATCCCTCCCATCCATATATCCCACTCATCCACCTATCCATCCCACCAACCCATTTATTTATTTACTCAGCCATCCATTCATCTATTCGTCCATCTACTCATCTATTCATCCATTCATCCATCCATTCCATTCATTCCCTTCATCTATCCATTCCATTTCATTAATTCTTTCATCCATCCATTTATCTATCTATCCATCCATTCATCCATCCATCCATTCTCTCTACCTCTGTCTGTCTCTGTCTCAATCTCGGTCTGTCTATCTGTCTGTCTGTCTCTCTTTCGGTCTCTCGGCGTTTTTAAATAGCCTCATGACCTCCATTAACCCTTGTGACCTCTACTGGCCTTAATGACCTGCGCCAATTCTGACCCTTCTTCCATGGGAGGCAAAAAGCACCATAGCTCAATTTCTACGGCATAGAAGCAGACGGTAATGAGAACGACCGACCGACACACAGACAGATCAACCCAGACACCGACCAACCCACACACCGACCAGCCCACTCACCGACAAATAGATGAATAGATGGATGAATGGATATATGGATGGATGGATGGATGTACGGATGAGTCGATGGATGGATAGACAGATAAATATAAAGATAGATAGATGGATATTTGGATGGATATTTGGATGGATATTTGGATGGATAGATAGATAGATAGATAGACAGACAGACAGACAGACAGACAGACAGACAGACAGACAGACAGACAGACAGACAGACAGACAGATAGATAGATAGATAGATAGATAGATAGATAAATAGATAGATAGATAGATAGATAGATAGATAGATAGATAGATAGATAGATAGATAGATAGATAGATAGATAGATAGATAGATAGATAGATAGATAGATAGATAGATAGATAGATAGATGAACGATTGATCCAATGAATGATTGATTGAATGCATAAATGAATGAAAACATCGACTATATATTGAGTGAACGAGAAGCGACGAGTGACCGTCAGAGGCCGGTTGGATGGGTGGATGGGTGGATGGGTGGATGGGTGGTTGGGTGGATGGGTGGATGGGTGGATGGGTGGATGGGTGGATGGGTGGATGGGTGGATGGGTGGATGGGTGGATGGGTGGTTGGGTGGATGGGTGGATGGGTGGATGGGTGGATGGGTGGATGGGTGGTTGGGTGGATGGGTGGATGGGTGGATGGGTGGATGGGTGGTTGGGTGGATGGGTGGATGGGTGGATGGGTGGTTGGGTGACTGGGTGGATGGGTGACTGGGTGACTGGGTGGATGGGTGACTGGGTGGATGGGTGGATGGGAGGATGGGTGGGTGTGTGGATGGGTGGATGGGTGGATGGGTGGATGGGTGGATGGGTGGATGGGTGGATGGGTGGTTGGGTGGATGAGTGGATGGGTGGATGGGTGGATGGGTGGATGGGTGGTTGGGTGGATGGGTGGATGGGTGGATGGGTGGATGGATGGTTGGGTGGATGGGTGGATGGGTGGATGGGTGGTTGGGTGACTGGGTGGATGGGTGACTGGGTGACTGGGTGGATGGGTGACTGGGTGGATGGGTGGATGGGTGTGTGCGTGGTGGGTGGACGATCTCAGGGGAGGATGGTCGTCTGACCAACATCCGCATCCGCATCCGCATCGCAGTAGCAATAGCAGCAGCTGCTGTAGCAATTGAGTATCGTCTGCTTCAGCAGCAAATGCAGACTTCTTGCTCAGTCGGTTGCCATGCAGATGATGCAGTCGTCGATCGCTGCGCATGAGTCGCCGTCGTCATCTCTACTGCTGATGCTGATGCTGATGATGATGATGATGATGATGATGATGATGATGATGCTGCTGATGATGATGATGCTTCCCTGCTGCTGTTGAAAATGACGATGATGATGATGATGCTTTTGCTGTTGCTGCTGCTGCTGCTAATGATGATAATGACGACGACGACGATAATGCTTTTGCTGCTGATGATGATTATGATGATGATGATGCTGTTGATGCCACTGCGTCTTCTTCTTCTGCTGCTGCTGCTGCTGCTGCTGATGGTGGGCCAGATCATCATCATCATCATCATCATCATCATCGTCGTCGTCATCATCATCATCCGAATGCACATCGCTTTCAGTCACGCACCGGAAGTGCAGAATGGCGACAGATGATGATGATGTCATCATCCTTCACATCACAAGCACGCAATCCCTCCTCACCTCGTTGAGATATTCAGAGGGCGAGCCACTGGCAAAGAAGATTAGTAATGAAACTTTGCGATCACTGCTTCTCTCTTAATCCCTTTAGTCTGCATTTCCTCGTCTCCTCCTGCAAACCTTCTTTCACACTTTGGAGATGATTCTAGTCTAACCGAATGATTAACCCCAATAATCTAATCTAATCTAACTATATCCGGTTAGCCTCAATGATTAGTCTCCATCTAAAATTAAAAAAATAAAAATACCTAAAGGGGAAATGTGACTAGTTAAAGGATATACACGAGGAGGAGCTAGTGAGTTCGAACTACCTCGATATCATAATAATCGAATCTTTTGTCGTACTTTTCTAATTCAGAGGTTTTTGTGGACTTGGTCAGCGGTTGCATCCAATCCAATGTAGACAGAACAGCTGATGTTGTGCTGAAAGGAGAACAGGGAAGTCCTTTTCTTTGTGAATAGCTTCCAATGTCATGCGTATATACGCGTGCATGTTTTTACCGTCGTCTAACTTGTTGGCGTGAGATCAGAATAAGTGCAGACATAATTAATAAACGAATTGATCACGTAACAGAATATATTGTAAACGTTTCTGTGGATGATCATGATCAACTCAATTCTAATAACAACTCAATAAGCATATGGCACGATCATTGTAACGATTAGATTTCTTGTTGGTGCAGATTTCTGTGGCTGGCATATTATATATATATATATATATATATATATATATATATATGCCTAGATGAGAATTAATCTGTCCTTAGAATAGGAAGGTACACGTATATATATATAGGGATTTCCTTATAATTGGCTTCTTTTGTGGAGAAGGAAGCGACGCTCGATCGGTATAACCATAATTTCATCGCTAAATCGTTTTATTCGTTCGACTTCTCTAACTATACTGCTACATATAACTTGTCTTGTCTTGTCTTGTCGTCAACCATCCTCGATCCGAGGGTTGGTCGCATCATGGACGAGCTTCCTCCATCTCTTCCTGTCCCTTGTGTCCACCAGAGTCTGCCCGAGAGTTGATCCCATCCATGTTCCGATGTTGACAAGCCAGCCCATCCTCGGCCTCCCTCGTGTTCTTGCTCCCGGTACATTTCCCTATATGATCTCTTTCTCCAGGCAATCTCCGCTTTTTCTCATCAGATGTCCAAAGTATGTGAGTTTCCGTCTTTTAATTGAATCAAGAAGACTTCTCTCCACTCCCATTGTCTCCAACACCCATTTGTTCGTTTTTCTTTCCATCCATGACACTCTCAAGATTTGTCTTAGGCCTTTCATCTCAAAAGCCTCTATTCTTTCCTCCTCTCTCTTCTTGATAACTACAATAATTTATTATCTATGTAGAATTCCGAGAGTGTTAGTACCATAGACTATAACTATTCCGCTTTAGAAATCGGTTTTGCTTATGTCTGTTGTAATAGGCATGAATAGTAGGACTAGGAATGAATTCCTTAATTGCACTCGTCAGTGGCGGCGCCATGGGGCTAGGGGTCTATAAGCCCCCCCAAAAGGTCGTCAGGTTTTTTGCGCAGAAAAAAATGAAATATTTTCATGCTATTTGGACTAAGCGCCCCCTAAAAAGGGTCATCAGGATTTTAGAGGAACAGAGAAAATGAAATATTTTCTTGTTTTCTTGAGATTTCGACCGAACGCTTAAAAAATTCGTCAGTTTTTTTTACTGGGAAAATGAAATGTTTTCTTGAGATTTTGGCCAAATGACTTTTAAAAAGGTCGTCAGAAATTATCTTGGCGATTGAAAATGGAAATTTCCTCCGCGATTCGTCCCTCTCAACCACCCCTCCCGAGGCTCCCCCCAACTGAAATCCTGGCACCGCCACTGACGCTCGTCGTCAGTTGATTCACAGAAGGAATCTATAGACGCCTAAGCTTATGACTTAATAAAACTAGGCTAATAGAGCGATTTGAAAGCAGTCAGATATTATTTGTGCACGACCCTCTTCTTGAACGTAAGCATTCCGCAGAATAATGCATTAATAAACATCTTTGGTTGAACCAATTTCATTATTAACTTGTCGTCGACCGAACAAAGCTTGCTGCTACATTTTCTCATTCGCTTGTCTCCATAGTGCGTGACCGATCAGGCCTACAGTGCACTGAATGCAGCCTCTTTCAAGTTCTTTAATTATCTTCAATTCTCATGACAAACCATAATTTATCTCCTATTCTCTTGCCGTATACCTTCACAAATTCACATATCTTCAATTCTCTTGCCTTATCCCCGTCTATATTCCATTCTTCCATTCTCCTATTTTTCCTTCATTTATTTTTCAATCTCTTGCATTTACTTTAAGTTTAGGTTAATTTAGATCTATCTGTCGTGCTTTGCTTTACCATAATTTACGCTCAATTCTTTGTCTCTCTTTAGTCTTTACCTTCAATTATCGTCCATTCTCTCACCTTGCCTTCATTCATCTTACTTTCTCTTGATTTACCTTCATTCACTAAATCACATTCAATTCGCTAACCTGACCTTCATTCGCCTTCAATTTGATTATCTTACTTCCATTTATCATTTATGCTTCATTCTTCCAATCTCTTGTCTTATCTTCGGTTGTTTTCCATTCTCTATCTTCACTTTCAATTATCTTTAATTTCTTTTGTCTTGTCTTCATTTATCTTCCCATTCTCAGGCATTTCCTTCATTTTATCTTCCCATTCTCTGGCATTTCCTTCATTTAGCTTTCATTTCACTGGCGGGGGAGTCTGGTCTCACTTTCACTTATCCTCCATTCTCTTGTCATACTTCTATTTATCCTCCATTAATTCTCTCTGTCTTTATTTTCACCTATCGTCCATTTCCTCGCCCTATAGGCCCTACATGTTTTTATATTCCGTTCTTTTGCCCTATACCCTCGATTACATTCGATCCTCTCTCTCTCTACTTTCTTTTATTCTCTATTCTATGGCCTGATTTTCACTTAAATTCACTTCTCTCCACAATTAACTTCATTTATCTTTCATTCCCTTCACTCTAATGTAGGCATATACTGTGTCCAGTCTATTTTATACGTGCACTGTGGTCTTGCTCTCTTGTACTCTTACTCTTTGCTGTCTTGCCATATTCCTTGGAATTCTTCAGCCTCCTATGCATTGTCGTTTCTCTTCCTTGGCATCATTTGTCTTGCATATGCACCGTGATTCAAAAAGTAAGCCAAACTGCTTTTTTAAAATATATCTCTAATGCCTGATAACATATCACGCTAAACATTTCAAAATATTTAGCGAATTGAACCAAGAATATGATTCCAAAATTTCATGAGATAAAGTTGAACGGACAAAAAGATATGAATCTTTCAGTTTCATATGTCTAAATTTCAGTTTACAAGCAATTTTCTGTTAGATTAAATAAAATGTAAGTCAAACTGTTTTTCATTATCTTTATGGCCTGATAATTAATCATTCTAAAAAATTTCCAAGCCTCTCAGTCCCCTATTAAAGGCTAAGTCCCCTAAAAAAGGCCATCCGTTTTTTTACATGCAAAACTCAAATATTTCCACGATTTTCGACCGGATGACTAAAAAAAGGTCGTCAGAAATTTTGGCGGATGAAATGGAAATTTTCATCCGGGAGGCTTCAGCCCCCAAAACTGAAATCATGGCGTCGCCACTGTTAATTTTTACTCCAAGATCACTGAAGACCAAAATTGGGAACTATCAAGCGTCGAAACCACAAAGAACACCATAACAGGCTTCCTGAAAACTGAAATTTCAGGAGATGAAGTTGAAATATTCATATCTTTCTATCCGTTCAAATTTATGACATGATTATTTTTGGAATCCTATTCTTGGTTCAATTAACTGAATATTGGAAAAATAAATTTTAATTGGATTAATCATCAGGCATTAGAGATATAAGATAAACAGTTTGACTTACATTTGATTGAATCTAACAGAGAATTGCTTGTAAACTGAAATTTCGGCATATGAAGTTGAAAGATTCATATCTTTTTATCCGTTCGACTTGATCTCATGAAATTTTGTAATCATATTCTTGGTCCAATTGTCTAAATATTTGGAAGATTTTAGCGTGATATGTCATCAGGCATTGGATAATATTTTAAAAACAGTTTGGCTTACTTTTTTGAATTACGGTGTATATATCCTGCGTGCATTCTTTGTCTTGACAAGCGACAGTCTCTCGCCCTTTCTATCCGTACCTTCCCATTCATTGAGGACAATCAGAGGACACGGTTGATCCCTCTCCTCCTCTGAGACACTACGCCCTGGATGATATGGTTGAAGGTCATACACATCGCTCTCCATCGTTATTCTGCTGCTGCTGCCTCTCCTCTTTCACTCGTCCGTACGTCTGATCAATCTATCGACGACCCCCCCCCCCAGAGTCCAACGACCCACTCTTCCCTCACTCCACAATACATCCACACAAACCATCTCCCTCGCCGTCCACGCCACACCCGCAGCTGCTGCTGCTGCTGCTGCCACTATAGAAGACAGATAGCAAAGACGAATGAAGTATTCACATAAAATCCGATGGCATTCCCAAGAGCAACATACATCCATAGGCAACTGTAGATCTATGCATATATAGAAATCTACTTTCAGACACGTGTGCATGTGCATTATGCAAGCTTATGTCTTTATAATATATATATATTAATGTATGCATTATTAATATATCTATATGCATTGTATATGATGGCATGTACATGTAGACCTATTTATGCATGAGTATTTGAATATTTGGATGCATGTATAATGTAGGCCTATATAAATCATATAATTTATTATATATATGTAGGCTAGATATGCATGTATATGCTGCGCATGCATGCATGAGTGTATATATGTGTGTGAGTGTGATATGTGCAATACATAAGTAATACATAATACAATACATAAGTGGCCTATATAGGCCTATAGTACATAAGTTACCTAGTATAGGCAGGGCTGTACTCAAGGATATACGCGGGTATACGGCGTATATACTCACCTCCGGGACAAAATGACAGCGTATACTCACCTCAAAAAACGAGGGTACACGCGGGTATACAGCGTATACCCACCTCAGCAAGACCAAGTGGGTACACGCAGGCAAAAATCGCGAATCACGTAGGGGAAATATCCTGAAAGTGGAGTGTTTAAAGGTTTTCGTGCGAAATATCACGGCAAAAAGCAAAAAACTTCGATGACTGAAAAAAGTCGTCAGAAATTTTGGCGGATGGAAACTTAAAAAAAGGTCGTCAGAAATTTTGGCGGATGGAAACTTAAAAAAAGGTCGTCAGAAATTTTTTGCCCAAAAAAGTCGATTTTTTTTCAGACGGCAGCGTGTACTCACCTCAAAAGTTCTGAGTACAGCCCTATAGTCTCCGTAATGAACTTCTTTATCTTTCTTTGCCCCTTATCCGCAAGCGTTTGAAAACCATTCTCTCTGATTGTGACTTGGTGCTGTCATGTCGGGAGCGCATCTGAGGAGTTTCTGTTGAAGTGGCGCTACAGAAATTTACGATTCTGATATGTCTATGTAGAATTATTATGCTGTGGTCTGCAAGGCCTTGTAAGGGTTATAATGAATGGCATTGCCTGTAACAGGTAGAGTTGCGGGTGAAATTCCTAAAGGGAGTAAGTGCTTAGAGAGCGCAAGGATAACGCGAGCACACATGCAGGAACTTTGTATTTTTAACTAATTATATTAGTAAATTTTGCCATAATTATAACAGTTTTGCAATTTTAAAAATAGGTGTCTGTTATTTTCACATTGCTACAAGGGATCTATTCACAGGACACAGCGCACATCCATCGAGCCTCTGACTAAAAAAAGTCGCTCAAACATGTGGCCTATCCTGAAATTAGTTATCTTTCATGCTTAATGGTTCAGGTTGCGTTTACTGGACTACTTCCGGCCGGATTTTGCAGATGGAACCTTCTGGACGCTCTCCTATATAATCGAGGAATGTCCTCAATTGCCTTTCAGGTATTCCGCAGATTTCCCTGGCATCAATTTAGTCACATATAGGCCACTGGATTCTCTCATGAAGACCAATCTTTTCGGTCAGACACAAGTCAATTGAATGTCCGTTTCGGATTTGTCGGTCGCCAACTCATCTCCTCCTCCTCCTCCTCCTCCACTCCTCCGCTTTTTAACCAATCGATCGTCGTCCACCACCGGAGGCCAACCATCTGCTTCTGCTGCTGCTGCTGCTGCTGCTGCTGCTGCTGCTGCTGCTGCTACGAGACCCTCATTCAACTCTCTGCATCATTCTTCAATTCTGTGCGACTACCTTTCTATAATTATTCTTTCTGCTTCTCCTCTTTGCTTCTAACTTCTCATGTATACAGATCTCCGAGAATTTCTCAGCGCCCCCAATTGCTACGGCGCTATAATATAAAATCAAGTCCGCAATAGCCAGATCTACCTGTTCGTTCCGGTACCAGGTCCGTGGAGGTCAATCTGAGGACAGAGCGTGACAGCGTGATGTGCTACCATCAAGTCGGTGCTGATGATGGTCGTGTGCGGAAACTTGATTAGAATCGGGATAGAAGAATAAGAGTTCGATTTTCAGTGGAGAATGGAACATGGCAGAGGAAAATACTGATTGCGGTTTGTCCCTCATCAGGTCTTTAAAAAATGAAGATGTATATTGTAGGCTATAGTTCAAGCAGAGGTTAAATTAGGAGGGAGATGGGAGGAGGATCAAACAAGCGGAGTGGGTCTTTTGGGAGTCCGATCCAAGGAGCCGAATGGTACAGCGTAGACTAAGGAGCGATTGATGAATATCAGAGAGAATGAAAATGGAGACTTGCAAAGAGAAAGATATCTTAGCCTAGATATGATAATGAGCGAGTGGACCTTGGCGGTTGGATGGTGAATAGTTGGCGAATAGAAAAGGGTTGAGAGGTTTGAAGAGCGTTGTAGGTTAGAGATGCTATTTTATTAGTCACCTATGTGTCATTGTGTTGAATGTGTTCTCAACTTGAAACTTATCTTTTTTAAATTATCCACTAAAAGTCGACCCCCTATTTCTATACCCGCAGTCTGATTCCAAGATCTTGACCCTCTGCATGCCAACCGATTTTGTTTTGATGAAGCGCCTGTGAAGAGTGGCATAAGAAGCGTCAATGCATGCGACGATGCCATTGCCACGTCGTCACCATCTCCCTTTGCTCAACACTCTCCTGGTGTCACCATCTCCCTTTGCTCAACACTCTCCTGGTGTCACCATCTCCCTTTGCTCAACACTCTCCTGGTGTCACCATCTCCCTTTGCTCAACACTCTCCTGGTGTCACCATCTCCCTTTGCTCAACACTCTCCTGGTGTCACCATCTCCCTTTGCTCAACACTCTCCTGGTGTCACCATCTCCCTTTGCTCAACACTCTCCTGGTGTCACCATCTCCCTTTGCTCAACACTCTCCTGGTGTCACCATCTCCCTTTGCTCAACACTCTCCTGGTGTCACCATCTCCCTTTGCTCAACACTCTCCTGGTGTCACCATCTCCCTTTGCTCAACACTCTCCTGCTCTCACTTTCGACGACATGGAAATCATTTCCTGGGATGAGAGGAAAGCGGAAAATAGGAAACTAGTCAGCTATAGGTCAACGAAATCTACATCAGTTCTGTCAGCAAACCGTAGGCCTAAACTTAAAGCCTAAAGAGCCTATTGGATTTTTGAAATCTGTGTATATAGGCTTATACGGACTTCTGAGTAGTTTTCGTTTTCTTCGTTTTCCAGTTTTTTTGGTGTTTGACCAGCGTCCAGCGTTATGTATGTTTATTTCGAACACTTTCGCATTTTTTATAAAGCCTATAGATCTGTCTTCTTACTCTGCGGTCTGCAAATATGCTTGTACCAATATTTATTGACCTTCCACAAACAATTCTCATCTCTTTTAAACTTAAAAGAAGTGTTAGAGGTGTAAATCACATGCTCTCTCTCTCATATGCATATGCATATGAAAGCGTGTATGTATATGTATCGGTCCATAGGCTAATATATCTACCCTACATTATCTATGCGTGTATATAATATTATATGCTACATGTGCATGCGTGTAAATACACATGCGCATTGGTATTTGTTTACGTATGCAACATTATGCATGCGTGTACTGTATGTATGCACACGATTGTGTCTGTCTGGTTGGGTTTGCATGTGTCTCTCCACCTACTCCTCCCTATCCTCCTCCTTCTCGTCGTCGTCGTCGTCCTCTTCCTCTTCCTCCTCCTCGTCCTCTTCCTCCTCCTCCTCCTCTTCGTCCTCCTTCTTCTCGTCCTCTTTGTCCTCCTCGTCCTCCTTCTCGTCCTCCTCCTCGTCGTCGTCCCCCTCGTCCTCCTTCTCGTCCTCCTCGTCCTTCTCCTCCTCCTCCTCCTCGTCCACCTCTTCGTCCTCCTCCTCGTCCACCTCTTCGTCCCCCTCGTCCTCCTTCTCGTCCTCCTCCTCGTCCTTCTCCTCATCCTCCTCCTCGTCGTCCGCCTCCTCGTCCTCCTTCTCGTCCTCCTCCTCGTCGTCGTCCCCCTCGTCCTCCTTCTCGTCTTCCTCCTCGTCCTTCTCCTCCTCCTCGTCCACCTCTTCGTCCTCCTCCTCGTCCTGTTCGTCCCCCTCGTCCTCCTTCTCGTCCTCCTCCTCGTCTTTCTCCTCATCCTCCTCCTCCTCCTCGTCCGCCTCCTCGTCCTCCTTCTCGTCCTCCTCCTCGTCGTCGTCCTTCTCGTCCTCCTCCGCCTGTTCCTGGCTGTGACTGTTTTCCTGCCACAGTCTCGTCGTGTCCGTCTGCATATATGGCTACATAGCCTATGCATGTATGTCTATACATGTATGTCTATACATGTATGTCTATACATGTATGTCTATACATGTATGTCTATACATGTATGTCTATACATGTATGTCTATACATGTACATGTATGTGAAGAAGGATTCGTCGTCTGCTCTTCCGGTCTTCTCCGTCTGTCGACGAAGCGAATAGATTTCCACGATCCATGGCTTTTATTCTGCTTCTCTGCTTTTTGGGGAATCGAGTATCGAATTCCACACACGGAACATTGTTTATGATGCAGCGCCACATAAATATTGCACCGCGCGCTTGAAAGTAGTGCGCATAGTAACCGATTCACTCATTGGCTCCTTGAGCCTTTGGACTATTTCGTCTGATTGGTCTGTTTATTTGCTAATCCTCTGTAAGTCTGTATAGTCCGAAACGTCTAAACTGACTGACTTTCAATTAGCACAGAGGATCTGATCAATTTAAGTCGATCTTCATCTGGCAAAATAATAAGACGGAAAAAGATTGAATCACTGGCGGTTCACAACACTTTCGACGAAGGTTGTATACGCGTATTCCTAAATGCCCCGGCATTTAATCCCCCCCGACGATCAGAGAGAGGGAGGAAGGAAGAGAGGGAGGGAGGGACGGAGGGAGGGACGGAGGGAGGGACGGAGGGAGGGACGGAGGGAGGGAGCGAGCGAGGGAGAGAGGGAGAGAGGGATGGGAGAAGGAGAAGGATAGGGAGAGGGGAGGGAGAGGGTAGGGAGACAGACAGACAGACAGACAGACAGACAGATTGTGAAACTCAGAAGTAGAAAGAAAGCGAGACATGCAGCGACATAAATTCCTTGGTCTCGCCGACTGGGTCGATAGAGGTTCCGCAGCGTATATACATTAATAGAGGAGGAGGAACGAAGCAGCAGCAGCAGCAGCAGCAGCAGCAGCAGCAGCAGCAGCAGCAGCAGCAGCAGCAGCGTGACCGAACGGAACGAGCAGCGAGGCTTCCGGCTTCGATTCCTCGTCGACCAACTCAGTTCACTTCTGCGCAGCCGCTGCCACCGCCGCCGTTTTTTGCTAAAACATTTATGGGCGCTATATCATCGGTCACAGCCCGCCGACCGCGTCTTCGCTACACCAGCGAATGAACCGCCAATGAAGCGATGTATATGCCTCCTCCTCTCCTCCTCCACATCCTCCTCCTGGATGTCCCCCGTGGGATTCGTCCTACGGCCTGTATACGTCTTTGCCAACTGCAGTGCACCTGCTATCTAAAGGATTATCCTCAAAAATGCCCAGCATCGACCAAATGAGACCCAGTCAAGTGACCACGATTGAGATTCACTCCTCGTTCTACTCCTCCTCCTCCTCCTCTTACTCCTACCCCTCCTGCTACTCCTGCCCCTGCTCCTGCTCCTCCTTCTCCTCCTGCTACTCCTCCTCTTACTCCTACTCCTCCCCTGCTCCTGCTCCTCCTGCTCCTCCTGCTTCTACCCCTTTTCTAACTCCTACTCCTCCCCTGCCCCTGCTCCTGCTCCTCCTGCTCCTCCTCCTACCCTTCTCTTACTCCTGCTCCTGCCCCTGCTCCTCCGTCTCCTTCTCCTCCTTCCCCTCGTCTTACTTCTGCTCCTGCCCCTGCTCCTGCTCCTACCCATCCTCTTACTCCTACTCCTGCCCCTGCTCCTGCTTCTGCTCCTCCTGCTCCTGCTCCTGCTCCTACCCCTCCTCTTGCTCCTACTCCTGCCCCTGCTCCTGCTTCTCCTTCTCCTCCTGTTACTCCTCCCCTGCCACTCCGACACCGGTTCTTTACAACTATAACATGTATTACCAAAGCATAACTTACAATTCAATTCAATTCCAATTTATGATTGCTCCCCTTTAACCCCTTATACTCTTAGTTTCTCTTAGTAAGCTTATTATATTTCTGTCTGTCTCAACATATATAGACCTGCCAGGTTGCGGTGTGTCAGCCTCTTCTTTCTCATTAAACGAATATAGGCTACTGCACACCTAGATTCAATTCTCTTTATGTCTTAGGTTCCACTCTTTCCAATCTTAATTTCCCTCTATTTTTATTCCGTACACACACACACACACTCTCTCTCTCTCTGTCTCTGTATGTCTGTCTGTCTGTCTGTCTGTCTGTCTGTCTCTCTCTCTCTTTCTCTCTCTCTCTCCTCTTCCCTCCCTTCCTTCCAACGCTTTCGCTCCACTGCTGGGCGCGGTGGTGTAGTGAGTAGGCTATGTTCGTCGCCTTGCAGCCGAAGGGTTGCAGGTTCGAATCCACCTCAAGTCGCCGCGTAGGGACCATCGGCAGGTCCTTTACTCGCAATTGCTCAGGGCTTCGACTTGCAACTCCTATGCAGTGTCCGCTCTGCAGTCCGGAGCGCCTCTGAGTAGGGAGATTGAAAGGATGCTATGACAAGTGCACATACAAACAAACAAGCAAACTTTTCTCTTTCCTTGTCAAATCTCATCTCTTTGTCTTCCTCTTGTTGCTTTCTCCTTCGTTCATTTAACTTTTGCATGTACATACATACATACATACATACATACATACATACATACATACATACATACATACATACATACATACATACATACATACATACATACATACATACATACATACATACATACATACATACATACATACATACAATACATACATAAGTACATACATACATAAGTACATACATACATGTCATGCATATATATATATAATTTTATATATTTATTTATGTATATATAATATCCCAAAGAGTTCACTGCTTGCCAGCCAATCATTTTCTGGCCAGTTTTTTTATTTATTAGGAAAATGAAAGGCGATACGTATACAATAATTATTATTCTATACGCCAGTCTATGGCTATTTTCATGCACGAGAACAGTTACTAAGATCACCCTCTGCAGTCGACTCCTGCCTGGTTCCTCATCTCCTTGTTTGCATATTAATGAAGCTAATCAACTGGTAGGCATGGAAAGTACATTTACATTTCCCCAATGCCAGATCAATAAGGCGGCGGTGGCGGCGGCTGATGAATCAATATGCAAAACAACGACAAACCCTACATGTATATAATAGTATGTCCAAGAACTTGCAGAGGTGCCCTCTATGAGTCTATGTACAACATGCGATCTCTACAGATATGAGCATATATGTCACACTGTTGAAGTGTGTAAGTAAGTAAATAGGGGCACAGCTGAGCTGCCGTAGGGTATTCCATGCACTGAATGTAACATTTGAAGTCATTTAGGTTTGGACAGAACAGAGGATCCAGTCAGAATTCTCAATCAGAATTTATTTGCTACAGTCGATCTATACTTCACCAACAATAAGTAAATTATGCAGCTGGTCAAATTGCCAGCAGTGTCGACGTGACAGATACCTATAAGTCGCCGTATATTTCTCGGCCTCGTCCCCTCATGCAAGCAAACGTAGATGACTCACTGTGTAGCGGACCGGTCCATGTATGCATGTATGCATGTATGTATGCATGTATGTATGTATGTATGTATGTATGTATGTATGTATGTATGTATGTATGTATGTATGTATGTATGTATGTATGTATGTATGTATGTATGTATGTATGTATGTATGTATGTATGTATGTATGTATGTATGTATGTATGTATGTATGTATGTATGTATGTATGTATGTATGCATGCATGCATGCATGCATGCATGCATGCATGTATGTATGTATGTATGTATGTATGTATGTTTGTTTGTTTGTTTGTTTGTTTGTTTGCTTGTATGCGCACTTGTTATAGCGCCCCTTCAAGCTCGCTACTCAGAGGCGCTCCCGACTACAGAGCGGGCACTGCATCGGAGTTTCACGCCGAAGTGCTGAGCAGTTGCGAGTGAAGGACTTGCCCAAGGTCCCTACGCGGCGACTTGAGGTGGATTCGAACCTCGAACCTTCCGGCTTCAAGGCAACGACGCCACCACTACACCACCACGCCACCATTACACCACCGTGTATGTATGTATGTATGTATGTATGTATGTATGTATGTATGTATGTATGTATGTATGTATGTATGTGTGTGTATGTGTGTGTGTGTGTATGTATGTATGTATGTATGTATGTATGTATGTATGTATGTATGTATGTATGTATGTATGTATGTATGTATGTATGTATGTATGATGTATGTATGTATGTATGTATTATGTATGTATGTAATATGCATGTATGTATGTATGCTTGCATATGAAATTTATATAGCGCCTTGTAATAGCGTCACCGTCACGAAGGCGCTTAACGTAGCTACCCGACATGTGATATGCGAACCAAGTTTGCAAGTTAACAACAGGCGACGATAGAAAAGGGGAGGGGTGAAAAGTTTGGTTATGCACTTATGCCTATACTACCCTATAGTATTCATAATGACAGTGATGGCCTATATCGTCCGCCTGGGCAGATAATATATAAGACCAATCACCGAAATTAAGATTAAACTATTTCTTCCATCAACGGGAAATGATCAGCGGAGACAAATTCATTGGCTCCTTCAACTCACACCAGTCATTGGAAAGAGAACCTACTACACGTTTCGCTCTTCTTTCTTCTTCTTCTTCTTCTTCTTCTTCTTCTTTCTTCTTCTTCTTCCTCTTCTTCTTCTTCCACTTCTTCTTCAACATCGTTTTCGTCCCTATTTTTCCCATCTTGTTCTTTTTAAATTTGTGTCTTAGAGTTGTTTAGTGTGAATAAGATAAAATAATCGTGGTTTTGACCTTAAGGTTCAAAGTCCTGTTCTAGCATGGTTTTCAGTTTTCAGGTCTTGACAACAAGAGTTACAAGACTGCATATTGTAGCATATGACATGTCTGTAAAGCCAAATATGTCGGCTTTGGACGTTTGCATCCAGATGCAAAGATTTAACTTCTGCCCGAAAATAAATCCTGAAATCTCGTGGAAAATACTACTTTTTCCTCCAAGAAAAAAGTTGACGACCTCTTTTTAGTCATTTAGTCATTTCCCGGTCTGCTTGCCCGAAAAACAGACTTGCCCGAAATTCGGGGGGGGGGCATTTGCCCCCGCTGGACCCCCGCCTCGTACGCCTATGTTTGCATCTACTCCAGTGCAGCGCCATTTTCCAGATATATAGAAAATCTACGCAAATAGATGCAAACTTATTCTAATCTACGCCGCCGTGTAACCAATTCAAAGCCCCGATCGACTTGGTGGCGATATGGAGGAAATAGCCGTGCGGTGGTGGCGGCGGCGGCGGTTGGAGCGGCGGCGCACACTGCGGCCCTGCAGCGTTGTCGCGTTGTCAGCCGTTTACGAGGGTCATACAGTATTAACCAGTCGCTGGGGTGTGTTCCGTCAATCCTTCCGTTTTCCCCCATGTGCCCTCCTATCGTTTAGATCAGCCGCCAGTCCTTTCTTCTTTCTTCTCTTCTTCCTCTCTTCCATCTGTCCATCCGTATTTCTCTCTTCCTACAATTTCGTTCGTTTTGCAACCGCTTGCCTGCCTGCCTGCCTGTATGCCTGCCATGCACCGAGTACCTCGTGCCTTCCCATGCAGCAGTTCATTGGCCATAGCTGCCTAATTCCTGATCTTCTGATGTCCGTCTAAATAGAAGAATACTGAAGTCTCTCCATTGGCTGAAAGTCCCTCAGCGCATCCATTACAGAATTGTATCTCTGACCTACAACACTCTTCTAAGTTGTCAGCCCTTCTACATTCGTCAACTACTCACCATCCAACCGTCCAGGTCTACTCGCTCATCATAGTATCTTCCTCTCTCTCTCTCTCTCTCTCTCTCTCTCTCTCTCTCTCTCTCTCTCTCTCTCTCTCTCTCTCTCTCTCTCTCTCTCTCTCTCTCTCTCTCTCTCTCTCTCTCTCTCTCTCTCTCGACCTCGAGTATAATCCTTTCTGAAATTCTGCAACCGCTCTATGCTGCACCAGCCCTTTGGAACGGACTCACAATATACCTCCGCCTGTTCGCTCATCCTCCTATCTCTCCAATCCCCCTCCTAATTCAACCTCTCCGACGCTTGCACTCTCCTCTGCTGCTTTCCATTCACGACTGAAAACCGAACTCTTCAAGCTATCTTATCCGATTCTTATCAGGTTCCACCACCCAGTGCCTAAAGTGTGGAAAAATAAGTGCCTGGACGCCCCTTACCTCTCCAGAAAAAGTGCCTGGACGCCCCTAGCCTTTACAGTCTGTGCTCGCCAACAAGTGGCTAGACGGCGTTCAGATTTTAAAACAAGTGCATGGACGCCGTCCATGACCGTCCAGGCACACTTTAAGCTCTGCCACCACCCAACTACCATCATCACCGACTACCAGAGTAGCACCACGCTTTCTCCCCGGTTTGACCTCCCCCAGGGTCGGATCCAGGGGGCCAATCCGGCCATGACCTCCCCCCATTTAAAAATTGCATGGGACCCCCATTTGGTTTCAACAAGCCATTAAATAAATGCAGCGGGAGCGAAAGGCAGGATAACATTATAACATTACTACTCCCGACTATGATGACTGACGACTAAAAAAAGGCCATCAACTATTTTGGCGGCTAAAATGGTATCTTTTTCCTGGGAATTGGACGAACGACTAAAAAAGGTCATCAGATTTCTCGACGACGAAATTTTTCCCCTATCCCAAAAACAAGACCGAAAATTGTTGTCCCTCCTTCGAAAATTTCTGTATCCGCCCTTGATCTCCCCGGATTTTGACCTGGCACCGGAACGAAAATGGCAGCTCTGGCTATTATGGACTTTATTTGATATAGCGCCGGTGATTAAGTGGCACTGGCTCCCTGACGTGGCTTTTGTGGGTGGTGAAAAGTTCTCGAAGATTTACATTGCATTACAAGTATGCGAATGTGACACGTAACCTAAACTTCTTGCACGCCCTACTTTCGTCTGACTGCTGAACTTACTTGACAAATAATTATAATACTGGAATGTGTTGTTTACTTCTCGTCTGATTGATTTGTAAGTTCGATATCATGCCGTCGAAATTATGTTTCTTTAGGATGAGCGATTTCTCCGCAGATCACATCACCCGCAGTTCTCCGGCATCTGCGACCAAAACATTTTTCTACATTGCTCTGAAGCATAGGCCTTACATCAGTTACATGGTAGATGTATATGTACTCGGATTTTATATAGCGGTTATATGTGGCTTCGACCCTGTTCATTTTTCAATTTGATCGGGTGAGATCCTTCATGGCCGCTCGCCTGTTTGAATGGTTACCACGCCACCGTTTAGATCCCAGTGCACAGACCGTGCTAGCCAGAGATTTTGAATACGCTCTATTTCACTGAGTCGCGTACAGACTGCGACACTTGGATGTGATGCTATTTCTCGCGCTGCACTCTTATACAGCGTGTGTTTACTGCATGCTGATCCTGGATGGGACAGTGTTGATTGCAGGGCTGTAGTCTATGCAACCTATCTGTCTTACTCCTCTCGCTATCTAATTGGCCTCAAATAAGGTAGTCACACGTGGAGCAACGGGTAACCCAAGGAACAGCGTCACGTCAAAGTCTCGCAGTGAGCATTGCCACTCCACTTGGTCTCGTGAGTCTTGGACTGTGAGAAACCAACATCGTATGGCAGTCGGTGCCAATTGTTTCTTACGGTGGGCTATGTATACGAGGGCAGCTGTCTGAATAAGAAATTTCCGAATGGAAGAGGGAAGAGGCGACGGTCGACCCATAGGTCACCGCAGCAGCCACCGCCGCAGCCACCGCCACCACCGCCGCAGCCACCGCCACCGTCTAAAGAGGAGGTGGCGCCACTGCATACATTGGACGACGGCGATGAAATATTATGTTGGCCACGATATCCGATCCGAACACACTTTCACCGCCTCATGCATCGTCGTCTGCGTTGCAGAGATGAAAATGGCGCATCATCATCTTCATCATCATCATCATCATCATCATCATCATCATCATCATCATCATCATCATCATCATCATCGTCGTCGTCGTCATCATCGTCATCATCATCATCATCGTCGTCGTCATCATCATCATCATCGCCCTGCTATACCCATGCATTATGGGTGAAGGAGCAAGAGAGAAAGGACGGTAAGAAAGAAGAAGAAGAAGAGAAGGAGGAGAAGGAGAAAGACGAAAAGAAGGAGAAGGACGATGACGGAGGAAGGACGGGAAGGAAGACGGGCGGAGGAGCCGTAGATGGAGAAGGAGGGTCAGAGGGAAGAGGCGATGAAAGAGGAGAACGCGGCGGATGAGACGGTCTTATTGTAGCCGGCCAGCGGCGTCGGCTGCTCGACCGTCCGTCCCATGCACCGGGTCCTTTTGCCCTTCCGCCTTCCGACTCTCTGCCCTTTGCTTCCTTCCGCTCTCTTTTCCGTCCGTCCGTTCCAGCAGTCGTAACAGAAATGGATGTGATGTGGTTAGGCGTCGTCTCCAGTATTTATACATAGGAAATGAAGCCAGGAAATGAAGCCAGTTTGCACCCCTGCTGAATATTGCACGCGCACGCACACACACTCACACCTATACACACCTACACCCACAATACACACATGCACTCAACACACACACACACACACACACACACACACGTACACACACATACACACACAACACACACACTCACACACATCGGCAGGATAAACGCACATAGAAACAGACACATCCACACAAACACTCAAACATACAACATGCATACTTTACCCGAGGGAACGACAATGATGCTGTTCCTCATTCATGTAGGCCTACATATGGGACGCCTAGCCTCTATAGGCGTTCCATATGAATGAGGAATGAATGAGGTCTTTGTGGATCTTGCTTTTATCACATCAGGGCAATACGCCACATTAGATCGGCTCTGTCTAAGGATAGGCCTATGTCGAAGACTTTAGACTGTTCTCTTATCTCCTCTCGCCTTGATTAATATGCTAATGCGATTGGCATTTCAGACTACATAGGCTGCAACGCATCCAAAATTCCTTAGCTCGGGTTGTGCTGCGCGTCCCACTACGATCGAGTTCTTCAGTCTCACTTCATCAGCTGCATTGGCTTCCTGTTGAGTTCAGGATAAAATTTAAATTGGCCTGTTTAACCTACAAATCCCTCTCCACCGGAACACCCTAGTGACCCTATACCTTCTGTCACTGCTTACTCCTTACATTCCTTCTCGTTGTCTGCGATCATCAAGGACTCAAAGACGTGGACTCTGAGAGAGACACAGAAAAGACGGTTGAGGGTATTTGAAATGACGTGCCTGCGAAGGATAGAGGGGTCACAAGGAGGGAAAGGATAAGAAACACGGAAATACGCAGCAGACTGAAAATCCAGCGGGACATTGTGGACAGGATACATATATCAGAAGAATGCGTTACTTCGGACATGTCATCAGAATGCAGAGCCAAAGAGAGCACTGCAGGGATATGTGCTTGGGAAGAGGAGAAGAGGCAGACCCAGGAAGTTCCTGGCAGGAAACAATGGATGGATATGGTGAAAGAGGACTGCCTGAGGATGGGATTAACAGTGGGCGAGGTGACGCGGAGAGCACAGGACAGGGGCGACTGGAGGCTGTCCATAGAGGAGCGGCTGATGCGGGCGACAGCCTCGCCGGGGCCATAAGTCAAGTAAGTCAAGAGGGCCCTAGACTATTGCGATTCAATATGTTTCCTCTTCTAATACGGAATAAACTTCGTGCAGTTATTCGCCTTGTTCAAGTAATTGCGTCCAGTTGGCAGTTGGGGATCTGATTCCTCAACTTGCCAGACTGGTTTTCTGTTCTAACTCGGATTTAGTTTAGAGTTGCAATCATAACAACCGTTTCCAAAGCCGACAGTGGCGGCGCTAGGGAGGGGGGCTGGGGGGCTAAGCCCCCTACAGGAGGCTCAGCCCCCCTAAAAAAAGGGCCATTCTAAATTTTTTACAGTGAAACATCCACGATTTTGGGTCGATGACTAAAAAAAAAAAGGTCGTCAGAAATTTTGGCGGCGAAAACGGAAAATTTTCATGAGATTTCGGTCGAGGCTTCAGCCCCCCCGAAACTGAAATCCTGGCGCCGCCACTGACAGCCGATCACTCTTTATAAACGACGATGACGAGCGAATATCAACGTGTCGTCTGCATGCAGGCTTTGCACCATATAATAATTTATCCGGTTGGCATTCTTCTCTTCACAGTTCGTTCTCGTTGGCATTCTTCTCTTCACAGTGGATCGTTCTCGTTGCATGCTAACCAGCAACGATCGAGACCCACAATCAACGGTCAGACTATACGATCACTAACGCCACTTCATTTGAATTATAAGACCGTTGATAATAATAATTATTATTTAATCGATAAACTTTAAACGGTGAATCCTTCTGCTTCTGCATCGGACACTCTTCGGTCTCTTCTACCTATGCATGTGCGCATGCGTCAAGTGCGCTCTCGAATGAAGCAGCTCGATAGGCCTTGCAAAAGTGATGCTTGCCGTCGACGACTATACGTCCATAATCCATATAATTTATGTCTTTAGTTTAATATATATGTCTTTAGTTTAATAAGGTTGAACTGCGAAATTGACATGCAGCGGCGCATTGCAGTGGGCAGACCACCGTGGGATGATGATCGAAAGAAGAAGACTGATATCCGATTGTTTTCGACATTTCGCATCATCGCACGGTGCAACGTTATACAGAACCACTGCATAGTGCAGACTATAATAGGTCGCTCCAAACCAATTGTCTTGACATACAAGAAGATCATCAGATGGAAGGGACGAGTAGGCGACGTCTTACTACGAATGCAAACATGAACACGGATGGTGGAGGAGGAACTTTGGGCCAAGCGTAGCCTGGGGACCTAAGACCAGGACGATAGGGGGAGTCGCGGAAGAAATGATTGTGCAACGGACTGATGCGCCACTGTTGATGATGACGATGATTACGATAACGACGGATAATCTAATGATGATGAGTGACGATAGATTCTGATGACATTTGACTATGCTAATGTTCGTGTGTCTTGTCTGGCATGGTCAATGATCTGAGCGCATCCAGTGCGTTTTACTTCTTGTTGGCTGTGGTGATGGGAAGCAGCAGCAGCAGCAGCAGCAGCAGCAGCCATTCCAATGTCCTATCGACATATTATTATTATTATTATTATTATTATTATTATTATTATTATTATTATTTCGGTTGGTTCTGTTGGCGGCGCTCGTCGGACCCGATGCGCCTTCGCCCTCGTCGTGGTCGCCGTCGACGACCCCCGAGGGACCCTCAAAACGGTCTCGTCTTCCAGATAAACTCAACGGAGCCCGGCACAGAAATTACCGGTCAGCCAGTCATGAGGAGGTTGCTGCTGCTGATGCTGCTACCGATGCTGCTGCCACTGCTGCTGCTGCTGTATAGGAGAGAGAGCGCACCCCATCGCGGCAGCAGCAGCAGCAGCCGGTGTATGTCAGACTCGGTTGAGTGCTTGCGATGCTCTACGCCGGAGGGATGGAGGGGAGGGAGGAGGGATGGAGGTATTGACTCGAATATCGTGGCCAACGACGTCGCCGTCGCATGGTCAGCCTAATCGCGGCCTGACCTTCCCTAAACATTAAAGGCCGACCAATATAAAACACGAGCGGATGCTCCCGATGGGGGAAATGGTAACAAGACTGGCCTGCGTGTATTTACAGAGAAAACAAAGTTTTGAATATATATGAGATCATTTCACAAATTGTGTTTTGCTGGTGTGGGATTTACTGCATCTAACCAAGATTCAGACATAAAAATAAATGTTCTCATTACCGGATATAGTTATCTGGCTTATTTGTATATGAGGGAAACGATGATAGAGTAAAGGTAGGCCTGCCATAACTCGGGCTCGTTTCTGTATTTCAAACGTTGTAGTTCTCTTTTTGAAGAGTGTCAAATGTACAAGCATAGAACAAAGTGAGAGATGAATCATGGAAGAGACCCTATTATGCCATGTCTGTACGCCAAAATGCGGATAGCAATTGGTCTAGAATATTCTCATCTTATCTCATCTGCTACAATGATGTATTACAGTGATAGCTATTTTTGTGCCGGTTATAATAATTATTATTAAATAAATAAATAAATTTGTAACGCGCGCAAGGTCACACCGAAATGTGAATCTGAGGCGCGGATAGTCAGCCGCCAGAGGATTCGAAGATGCAGTTAGAGATTAATGTCACCATGTGCTTGAAAGCCAAGGAGAATTAGTGAGTTCTGAGCCGATTTTTGAAGGAAATGAAATTGAGCTTCGAAGAGAGATCGAGTGAGAGCGAGAGAGAGAGATCGAGTGAGAGCGAGAGAGAGAGAGAGAGAGAGAGAGAGAGAGAGAGAGCGAGAGAGAGAGTGAGAGCGAGAGAGAGAGCGAGAGAGAGAGAGGAGAGAGAGAGAGAGAGAGAGAGAGAGAGAGAGAGAGAGAGAGAGAGAGAGAGAGAGAGAGAGAGAGCCGATTCCATTCCCTGGGTGCAGAGGCATGGAATGAACGCGAGACCATAACTTTATAATTCGACCTCGCGTTAGGCCTACCCAAATTTCTCACAACCGTTCTAAGCACGTTGTTCCAGCTCTGACCAGACTGACCCGAGACCTCATTTAGTCTCAACGACGCACCATATATATATATTATATAATCATTCTGAAGCTCGAAGCTCACCCACGAGCCAGACTCAATCACGTCCTGGACTGAAAACCAGCACATCATGTAGATCGGTAGAGGAGTATTTCGGTAAGTTAGCGACGATTCAGGCGATACAGTCGACTACGAATTGAAGCTGTCGTATCTGGTACTTCGGTTCGATGCAATGCAAGATAGAGTTACAACAGTCCAGGCGTCTAAGAATATGATATTGGATAGGAGTTGCAGTGGCGTAACTACGGGGGGGCACGGGGGGGCAGCCGCCCCCCCCAAATGAGAGGGCTGCCCCCCAGCTGCCCCCCCAATCCCTGAGTTTGTTTTACTTTTTACTTGTTACGAGTGATAAAGAATTAAAGAATGTTATATAATTTCTGACTTATTTTATTTTTTTACAACTTCCTGTACAACTTCTTATAGGGTGGGTGATGGGAAAGTGGGACAGGCCACTATAGTGCACTGTGGGACAGACAAGCTAGTGAGGCTTGCATGCGTATTATGTCCAATAATGTAATACATCCAAAATTTAAAAATACATAGTCTGTGGCAATATACCGATGCCGATGCACGCTTTAATTGCCAACGGTAGCCACCCCATCATTTTAAGCTGCCACCCCACTGCCCCCCCATGAAAAAATAACTGGCTACGCCACTGAGGAGTTGGAGCGGTGCCGAATGATAATTTTCGCCTTATGACGCTGATCTACAGAGGAAACAAACGTCCTATTCCCTGATTTGCAATGATCTGAAGAGGAAACAAACGTCCTATTCCCTGATCTGCAGAGGAAACAAACGTACTATATTCCATGGATGGCGTCAATCAACCAATCAATCACAAAAATTTATATAGTGGCAATAGTGCCCCTTCAAGACCCTACTCAGAGGCGCACCAGAAAAGTCTTCAGAAGATGATAGAAAGAGCCAGCAGTCACAGGGAAGCAAGCGGAGAGCCACAGGGAGGCCATTCCAGACTCACCACAGAGAATGCTCTTCGCTGTATAGTAGTGGTTCGTGAAAGAGGGACAAGATAGTCACCACGGACAGCTGAAACGGAGAGAGGAGTAAATAGCTCACATAGGTATAATGGAGTTTGAGTCAGGACGCTGTGCCATAGACGAGACAATGCGTTGCTGCAGTGGCCCAGTGGGAGCCAGTGGAGGTTGTCCCTCATGAAGGCAGAAACATGAGCAAACCGGAAGATGTCAAATAGAAGCTTAGATGAATGGTCTCCCTCAAATGGTCTTTCCAAAGCTGATTTTAGCTTTTGGCAGCAGGTGTGACATGATTGCAAATATGAGAAGTTCAGAACAGCAGCTACATGATAGGCTACTTTCTCAATTACCTTCCACGTAGACCCAAATGAAAGGTTAGTAACTCCGCAACTGGTTGCACTCTGCCAGTGCCAGTCCCAAGCCTGGATAAAGGAGGAGGGCGTCGCTAATGGTCTTTGTTACCACACAGTGACGTTAAACTGCAAATACGACGACGAAAGGTTAGAGATGGATCGGAAATTTTGATGCCATCTATGACTGTGAGTGCATTCATTATAGACGAGTTGACTTTAGCATACAAGTGGAGCCAAAACCTCAAAACAAACACCTTCTAATTAACAATTTAAGTATGTTAAATGCTACACAACCACATGCTACATCACAGATAATGTACAGAGCACACACCCATTGTAGATGGAGCAGTTCGTTAGCAGTTATATCTTCAGTCAATTATTACATCACTATAATGCCCTTCAAAGAAAATAAACTCCATTTCACATTCATTTACAAAATTCCGAGAAATAGTCAATCAAAGATATATGTATATATATATATATACATATATACACAAGAAACAGCAAGCACACTGTTGATAAAAGTTGGCATATCATTATAAAAGAGTTCGTTGTGTTACAAAGTGTACGGCTAACATTAAAAAATACAGCACAAAATGAGCGATCATCAACCGTTTGCTTTTTATGCAACACATCATCCAGGCCTTGTTAGTAAAAAAGAAAAGCCGGATTATTTGGACAAGATTTAATTGATAACAGAATTGCAACAAAAGCATAATGGTTGCTAACTCCTCAACGCTGAAAAAATAATTTCATTAACGAAAAGAAAATCAAAGATTAAGCTTTGCACTGATCGGTCGTTGCATTTCCAAAAGAAAGATTGTCCTCATGATCAAAGAAAAACAATTTCAGCTTAATCAGCTATCCTCAATGATTCTTCAGTCTTAATCAGCCATACTCAATGATTACAACAGCAGAAACAACATGCACACACACACACACACTGTTATTAAGTACTATTCACAAATATCTATTAAAAATTGCTTAGATTGATAGCTTGTGCAAATACATATTCATTAGAGCTGTACCAAACATTCATACTCAATTCATCTTGGACCGAATAATAGTGCTCTCAATAATTCATTCATGTTCAGCCAAATAGCTTTTTAAAACTGAATAGAAATAGTTAGAGTGCTAACACAAATTTAGCATCTAGTTTAAATATGCTATATAATATTCATGCTTCACTGTGTAATCTGTGATAAACAATCTTCATAGATTCCAGGTTCTATGCAGAAAAATCTTAAACTTATTTCATATTTGCTAAATTCAACATTTACAGCATATTAAGCATCCTGAAATTTACATCTGTGCAATTTTCACATCTGCCTCTCTCAGCCATCACTTACTCGGCTGAATAGTGCGGTCATGTTATTCTTATTCAGCCAAATAGCAAGAAATGCTATTCGATACAGCTCTGATATTCATCTTGCAATTTTTCGTTTCCGTTTTCTTAAGCTTATACCTTTACCAAACCAACCTGGCGTAGAGACAAAGGCAAGTTTTCTTTTCTTCGCCATCACATGGGAATTAGCGTCTAGTTTTCTGGAAGATAGGTCGTCACAGCCGTCTTCTGATGATTGTGCCAAACATGACGACTTGTCAACATCTTCGCATGAACCACGGCTTACAACTTTGTCATCAGAATGTCCATCACATTTTCTTGCAAAATTGAAAGCAGCACACGGCTGTTTCTGCTCAGCTATACAGCCATTGAAACATTGCAACATTGTATCCGAGCATTTGTCTTTTAAACGAAACGATCTAACACCTTTCACCAGTTCTGAGCCCCCATTCACCCGATTTGTTTCGATGTGTCCAATTCCCTGACCTGTTCTGACCTGTTCAGTGTCTTTTTTTGAACATATGATCTCTTGTATGAAATCTACAAAAGACGCTGGAACCTTGTAATCTGATGGAGATCTGCCAAGCAACGACATGTCTATTGGTCTACAAGAACCATGTGGTTCTCGTTCAGCACCCATTTCTGGTTGACAGTAGCTGTGCATAAACCTCACTAGTTCTGCATTAGCCATCAGACTCTTAGCATTAGCGTTAACATCTGTCACATCTAATTCCAGCGTTGCATCGTTTAATGGTTTGCTATCTGCTGGCGGTATAGCAGTCACAGCTATGCAACCAGATTCCTCACAAACATTGCTAGTAGCGGAGCTGCTGTTATGATTCTTTGAATCAAACAGCACATTGTGCAACGCTTTTAAATCGGAAAGTGTGCATAATTTCATTGCTTGTTTATCCTCTCCAGTTCCTTTGCAAAGCTTTCTTCCACATGGCAATATGTCATTTCCATTGCACGGATTCCTTAAAGGCGTGCCAGAAAGCCATTCATCTAAGCATTTCGTATGTAATTCTAGCTTTGATGATTCTTCTTGGATTGGTTCCTTTGAATCAGGTTGAATCAGTCTCTGTGAACAATAACATTCACAGTTCTGCTCCAACAGTCTCTTATGCACCTGATCAGAACCCAGCTGCTTCTGCTGGCCGTCAGCTGACCATGGCAGACTGGAGACATCAACAGAACATGGTCGTCGCTCTTTCGAAGCATCTCCAACGAACAACAACTCGTGTGAGCTGCTGCTTTGTTCAGACACATTGCAAGCAATGACATCATCCGGAGAAAGACAGACGCCAGAAGTACTAGAAGAATCAGCTCCTACAGTCATCATATTGCTAGCTGTGAAATGACATCCAGAAGTAGAAGAGGCATAGCTATTTCCTTCAGCCACAGCAGTCACCCTCCTGCCACTGCTCAGATGCAATAGGTATGCCTGCAATGCCTCCAACCACGTTCTCGAGTCAATGTTGTCCCACCAAAACGTCCCATTTCCATTTTCTGCTCTGTCAACATCACAATGCCGGTCGATTTGATTAAGCAGCCGATGACATTCGAAGCGTCGCCATGACGACGTCCCTTCAAAGTCAGTCAGCATGTCCCACGCTGCACTGCTTTCTTGCAAACGTCGGTCGTCCATTAGACGTTGCAATTTCAAATCTTCAACATGGTGGCTGACGTTGTTACACGATGAGCAGCAGCGACAGAATTTCTTCCGGCTTTGTTCGGAGGATCTGCCCTCCTCCGCGTCTTCAATATTCAACCATTCCATCACTCCAGTTCCTTTCTTCCCATCGAACTTAGCCGTGTGTTGCATAAGATAGCTGCAATTTCCAGAGCAATCACATGAATTTTCAATGCTTTCAGGTGCAGACTCACAACTGTTGAGTGCCTGCTTTGAAATACTGATAGTTCTCTGAGCAGATGACTTGACACGTCTTGCAGGCATCACACGAATCGGTTGACCTCCTGATGATAATAATTGCTGCTTCTTAATGCTTCGCCGGTCTTTGCCCCGTTTCTCCTCTGAATGCACTTGACTGCTGCTGCTGCTGCTGCAGTTAAGTGATGAACATGATCCCAGTTGAGTGAGCATCTTCTTTGTTGTACTTTTGTGTTCATTCACTCTTAGCTGAGAAGCTAAGGCAAATATTGGATCAGCATCTCTGAAAAAATAGTAGCATGTCTATATAGACAAAACAATATGTGACCCGTCATGACGAAATGAGTCGGAAGTCGCACATTGCAGAACGCCGCAAATCGCTTTTAAAGGTGTGCAACCGTCAAATTATTGATTTTGCTATTTTTGCAGTTTTTTATCTACATTATATAATGAATCAATAAAATATTAAAACTTATTTTATTTTGCCGTTTTTAATATGTTATTTTGCAAATTAAATGGCCAATAAGATTCAAAACCTATATAAAAATTCAGAAAATCGCATTTTCTCAGAATATTTTATTTCACAGGTCGATCGATTAAAAATGTTATATCTCCACAAACAATTGGTCAATTCTGATACATAATAGCTCATTTTGAAGGTAATTTAACATAGAATAACGTGAAATACATAACTCAAAATACTCAAAAAGTCCTTAGCGACTCATTTCGTCATGACGGGTCACATATCATGAGATAATAATATGAGCCAATCACATGGGAATTTGCATCTATCCAATTTACCTTGATGACAAGTCATCCCTACAGAAGAACTTTCTCAGATTAGATTCTTAGATTTCTTGTGTATTGCAGTGAGCACAGTTTTGACTAACAAGCAGACTGTCAGAGAACAGAAATCTTACAAAGACTTCACAGACAGAAATCTAAAGTAATTGAACAAAACAATCAGACACTTCATGAAATCTGATTTAACAAGTTCTACAGGTTTTTTAAATTTCTATTATTAGTTGAAATACAACACCTTCTGGATGTTTCTTAACATTTGATTTGTGAGGATAGGTTATCGGAAAACTGATTACATAGAAGCTTTCTATAAGTCAAATTTACAGTGACTTGCTTCCATGGAATCCATGCCATAGGAAACAGTTTATAGACAGCCAAGGTACATAAATCAATGGAGTACATAGATCAAACACAGATCAATGTCTCACCTGAGATACGGAGGAAAATCTATTTCCAAATGCTTCATCACCATATGCATAACATGGTCACATCTGCCTGTAAATTTAACATAAACACTCTTCTATATCTCTGCTTCACCAATTGTCTCTAAGCTCCTCGAAGTAATTAAGGTACCTGAAGCTTCAATGGTTACTACAAAGGAAACCTCACCATAAACCGTATATGTGTATTGTGTGTATTGTGTAATCTGCAATGCATGAGGGACACAAAAAAGAGGTCATGGTGGATGTACAAGCTGGAAAATTTTATGGATATTGAGTTCTGATTTTAAAAATGCATTTTTTAAGCAATGGAAGAATGAACAAATTTCAAACACACTGAAAAAGTCCAGGAATACAGAATCAAAGAAGAATCAAAGAAGAATCAACTATTGCATGACCGATTAGAAAGTATTTGTGTTTCCTTAAAGATCAAGAAAATAACAGTAGCCTGACTGCAAATCAAACCATCACAAATGGCAAAGCAATTGTTTTTTTTAAAGAAAGGCTTTGTCTCGAAAGGGTGAACTGTTCACTAAAGAATCGGTCATACGAAATATCTTGCCTTATAAATCTTGCAATATATGGACAACAAACCGAGACGTAAGACTTTCTGGTTGCTCTAACCAGGGAGCTCTAATGCATTGGAAGTTTCAGAAACTTGTGAGTTTTGTGACAAGAGATTCAGATTCAATCACAATGACATCATCAACAATGCAGCTCATATTATTAGATGTTTACAACGTTCATGCTTAATTCATATTCATTCGGAAATTCATTCATTCAGAAATTTTTATAGCACTCCTTCAAGAAAAAACTACTCAGAGGTGCTCCTGACTCCAGCATGCCCAAAAAGAACAGTTTTAAGTTTAGTAAGGAAGGATCTTGGTAGAGTCCCTGTCTGTAAGGCATGCACAAACCGGTTGCTAAGCGACCTCGCCTTTTCATTGTTAATTTTCAGTGGACACCAAAAGATAGGCGAAGCTCAAAGGAAGGCCATTCCAGACCACTGGGCCCACCACAGAAAAGGCTCAATTCTTCAGGGTAGTAGTACGAGCAAAAGAAACTAAGAGGACTCCCTTTTCAGCAGAGCGTAGCTGATGATGTCCTTGGATACCCAATGTAAGGCAGCATAGCTCACGGAGGTAAATTTGGGTGAGGCCCTGACAACATCGCCATACCAGAGCAGCAACTCTGAACTCAATATGCTGGCAAATAGGGAGCCAGTGAAGCAACTCCAGCATGTAGTTTGAGACGTGACCATATTCAGGGATTTGCTCAATGAGGCTGCTGGATGGGAGGGCAAAGTAGGGCGAAGAGCACTAGTCGATGCGAGATGTAACGAAGAAATGCACTAAATTAAGAGTAGCACGATGGCCAAGAGCACAGACGTCGTATCTGCAATTTTTTCAGAAAATCACTTTTTGACGCTATTCGATGCGTAAAATGATTCTTCACAGCCTAATAAAGGTTGTATGTACATACGACGTATATGCAGTAAGATATCGTTCAGAATCTGAATGTCGTATCTGCAAGTTAAGGTCACAAACGTCGTATCTGCCACACATACGACATTTGTGCAGTAATTTCTGCCACACATACGACATAATCTAGTGCACAGATGTCGTATCTGACCTTTAATTACATTGTAAAAGTCTTTTTGTTATGCTGCTGCATAAAAGACACTGACAATGTCACTTGCTGAATCAAAATAAACATTTTGGCTATCTCACTTTTTATGAGAAAGGAACATGTATCTTGAAAAAAAGTTTTTTCTACTTCCTGAAAAGTTTTTTTTTTGCACATACGACGTCTGTGCTCTTGGCCATCGAGCAGCAGATGTAAGAGAATGGATGACAGTGTGAAGCTGGCACAGCTGATCAAGACATATATACCTACGAGTTGATTCTTCTTCAATCAGTGACAGCTACTGATAAACCAATCAAGTGCCCTTACTATCTGATAATGTTGTGAATGATTTCACCAGACATAAACATCAGGTGTCCCTCCCTCTCTCCCTCTCTCTGTATATCTGTGTATATCCCTCTGATGCACAAGCAACATCATAAATATTTATCATCAACCAGATCAATTAATGCTGATATATTTGTAGATGAGCTTATGCTACAAACCGTTTATTTTCAGTGCAGCGACCGAATCTTTTGGAGTCCATTGAAGGTTAACAATGAAGAGGCGAGGTCGCTTAGCAACCGGTTTGTGCATGCCCCATAGACAGGCATACTTCTTCAGCACCTAATAACAAGAAATTCAGCTCTACCATTATTTCTTTATCTAAATATGGCCTGTCACTATAACAACATTGATAACACTAGCTTCAATGTATATGGGTTAAATTTTGAACTCAGTGTCACCAAACGTACAACTATCTACCGAATGGTCACTGCTGCAAGCGACACCATATAAGTCACAAATTACATTACATAAAAAAATCAAAATAACCTCTTTGCTAAAGACTTTATGATTATCTATAGGTAATGACGTCCTCAAAGCCCGACTCACACCTCATCGCGGTGAGGGGGTGAACAATCAAGTAGGGGATGGCCTGCTGGGGTTATGCCAACAGAGGTTTCGACGGAAGGACCACCAGGGGCGCTACGCGTGTTGGACAGGCTCAGCAGGAACCCTGAAAAGATTGGCCAACGTGAGCGGCAGGTCTCAGGCAGCAGCGAGACTTTAATGGATCTGACGGATGATCCAGCAGAAGGACAACAGTGGGTTCATATCAATGGAGGGCATGTCTGGTAAACCAGGAACATGGCCTCCATACTGCGAGATGGAAAGGAACTGGGGAACCTACCATCTCATCATCTCTAAACAGCATCATGAATAATGGATTGTTCATGATGCGACCGAACCTCGAAACGAGGATGGCTGAGAACAGAACATAGGTAATGAGGAAGAATGTAAGGAATTCATAGTGAACAAAGGTAGGAAGGTGTTCTGGTGCCGAGGGATTTGTAGGTCAAACAAGCCTATTTAAATTTAATCCAGAACTTAACATGAAGCCAATGCAGCTAATGGAGTAGGACTGAGGAATTGTTCGTAGTAAGACATGCAGCACTAAACAAGTTAAGGCGTTCTGAAAGCGTTAACAATTAACTTATTGCAGTGCTTCAGTATTTACAATAAGCAGAATTAAATTAACAATTTAAAAGTAAGAACATTTATAATTACTCCCTGATCCATTTAACACAAGGACATTAACCATTGGCTGCTGAGTCGCAACATACAATGCATTTGTCGTTCTCTATATGGTATCATGATATCTATATGGTATCATGATATCTATATGGTATCATGATATCTATATGGTATCATGATATCTATATGGTATCATGATGTCTATATGGTATCATGATATCTATATGGTATCGTGATATCTATATGGTATCATGATATCTATATGGTATCATGATATCTATATGGTATCATGATATCTATATGCACTTCTGCACAGAATGGATTGCTCTTGGTCCCATTTGCACGAACTGCAACGATGCAGCATAGAGCCTTTTCTGTGATCGACCCAGTTGTCTGGAATGGGCTCCCACAGGAGCTACATCTACTTCCTGGGGCTATTACTGAAACATTTTTTATTAAACTCAAAACTGTCCTTTTTTGCCGTGCTAGAGTCGGGAGCGCTTCTGAGTAGTCCCCTTGAAGAAGTGCTATATAAATTCTTGAATGAATGAATCTATATGGCATCATGATATCTATATGGTACCATGATATCTATATGGCATCATGATATCTATTATGGTATCATGATATCTATATGGCATCATGATATCTATATGGTATCTCATTCATTGGAACCATGAAACATAACTAGTTGTACCTTCAGGCTGGAACCAAGACAGAGGATAACATCTGCTGAGTCAGCAGCTTCCACTGCTTGATGCCAGTTGTATGGCACTTCCGTTGCACCCTTCTCACCAAAGTGCACAATTGTGTCAAAGAGGGCAGAGCTGCACCTCACGCAACGTCGTCCCGTCTTGTGTCGCCTCATGGCTGTTCGTTCGGTCACATCAAAGAGTCGGACATATTCAACGGGTGGCTGGCACTCACGACAAACCTGATCAGAAAGACAGGCAACATAAACAAGTAACATAAACCTGACAACTAAAAATATATTTGCCTGTTATAATTATCGACTACCTCCTAGAGTTGACACACCACAACCCAGTATGCAATTTATCAAACCAAACCATGCAGGGGAAGCATATAGAAGGAATGCTAACGGGATGGCCAGAACAACATCTTGTAAGTGTGTCACAGAGAGACCATGAGCTACAAGGACACGTATCGCATAGAGCGATTGGCAAGCTTTGATACGGATCCGGTCAATATGTGAGTCAAAACCAAGTCTATCTGTAATGGATAACCCCAAAATGACAGACTCAGACACCCCAGCTATTCCTGGTATAGGCGAGGGGAGATTCAGTAATTCAGAACACAGACAAGGTCTAAATACCATCTCTTTAGATTTTTGTTATTCAGTCTAAGATTGCAATTAAGAAACCAATTAGCAACATATATTCCAGCTCAGAGGAAGTGGTGGTTAATATAGTGGAATCAGGAATCAGAATGTAGCTATCATCAGCGTATTTCAGCAACCTATTACCACAGTGAGCAAGTTTCAGACCCAAGATATCCACCACAAAATCAGCAGGCAAAAGTCCAGAACCTTGAATAATACTAGCATTTATCTTACACAAGGCAGAGAAAATCTAGTGCAATGCCGGCGGTTTTGAAAAGGAGATAGGATCCAATTGTATAGAAAGCCAAGTAATGACAATAGAGCAAGTTGTTCAGCTAGGCAAGAGTGCCTTACCATGTCAAAAGCACAGGAGAAGTCAAGCGAGCTAACACGGACATAGGGTTCATCATGCAACATAATATCTAGAATTCCATGGGTGAGAGCAACGCTCAGGGCAAAAGTGGTGAATTTAACAAAGTGAATAAGAAATAACATCTACTTATAAACCTAAACATTGGTCATAGTGTCAATAGCACTTAAAAGTAATTAACAGACACAGCAAGAGAATCATGACATTCACTCAACAGTCGTTGTTTTCTTACAGTACACTTTCTGAAACCCAGACATCAACACAAGTGCAAACAAGTATGCAATATGACACACAAGCGCACAGACTCCATCGCAAATGAAGGTGGTTAACTTAAACCATAGATCTCACTGACACATCTCAGCCAATTGTTAAATGTATTGCTGATGACTCGTGTGTTGGCATTATAATGTCTCTAACAGAAGAGTTGTCATCAATCAAGATCAACTGGTCAGATGCTAACTTTTAACCTGCCCTAATTGCAAACAAAGGCCATGGTGCAATATGCTCAAAAATCTGTGAAGCTAAGCTACAGATACATAAGCAACTTTAAAACTGAACAAAAACTGCAATAGCTGTTGCAAAAAGTGAGCATTAATTGTTACTAAGTACTGATACTGATAATAATGTACACTTTTTTCTGACTGATGCAGGAGAAACGATGAAAAGGAGAACGGTGAAAGTTTACCTCGATGTACATATTGCCGTGAAGTTCAGACAACGCGGAACATGGTAAGCCACTTCTCAAGTGCAGACCATCGCAGTTTTGCGAGACAACATACTTTACCTAGTATTAGGACAGAAAATGCAATTCATGCTGCAAGAACACTGATGTCACTGCATTATTTATACTGAAAGCAACACATCCAAATGATAATTGAAATGATAATTGTCTGATTGATTGAACAGTGAATGATTTTAGAAGAAATCTGAAACTCGAGTTATTACTTAGGGCCATAAATGTTGACAAAATCAACTCATTAGAAGCAGACAAATGGACATCACAATTATTTCAAGTATCATTGATGAAGATTTATAATCTAATTTTCAACTTGAAACTTAATGTCAATGTACATACTGTTTAACCCCACCCCATAGCCACTTACTTTCAACATCAGAGCTTTTTAAATCTATATCCTTAAAGCTGTGTACCAAGTAACCATAAAGCCATTTATTACAAATATTCGTAATTGTGTAACAATTTAACTGCCATAGTAGCAAATATTGCTGAGCTGTTATTTCTGTGTGAATAAACGACAACAAACTTTGCCTATAAAAAAACTTGCAAACAATTGTTTTGCGCTTAAAATTTTCAAGTACTGATGCAAGTCATTCTTTACCAGCAATATTTGCTACTACGGCAGTTAAATTGCCATGACTATGAACAACTATCAGCCTATATATTACATACCATTTGCTGGAATCTCCTGGTGGGTTAAAATACTCGAAATTTTGTGTTTAGAGGCAGTTTTAGTCCTTTAACAGAAATTTAACTTCATATCTGAAGCCACCAACCGCTGCTTTAGCCAAAGCTACGAAAACAACGCAATACTTACATATCCGCGTTTGTAGAGTTCAACGATTGCCATGTGTGTCAGGGTCGGCTCAGCATCACAAAGATCCAAAGACCTTAAAAAAACAATCATTATCAACCTATTACTTTATTAAGCTACTTAGTAGGCTACTATTTAGCAAGCTACTATTCATTCAAAGTTTTTGCAGTGTCATGTCATGAGCACCTTCTATAGGCTTCTTTTGCAATGTGATATATAAATTAGCAATTAACCAGACAATAACCCAACTTCCTCGCTTACCTCACATCTCTACTTTTATGTTTGACCATCTTCATTGGCTTTCCTTTATTGCTTGGAATCAACTCAAGGTTCTGGCACTAAATTACCGGTCTTATACTGGCCGAGCTCCCAAGTATCTATGTGATCTCATCCACCTGCCAATCTCGGCCACTTCTCTTCACTCGCTCTACTCCTTTGACTGCCATAATCTCTTCATCCTGCAAGCTAGGACCACAATGACTAAAATGCGTGCCTTTACTCTCATTGGCCCAGCTCTGAGGAACCAGCTTCCTCTTTCGACACGTTCCTCCTTAAGTATTAACTGGTAGGCCAAGTGCCTCTTTTTGTTGTCTCAAAACCACTTCTTTCTCTCTCTTGGTGTATGGCTGACAAAGTCTCCTGCTAATGATGATGGTGGTGCTTCAAGACACGTAAGATTACATATGCAAAGTCCAGACAACCAACAATTTGTCCAATAACTCAACTGTACAATAAAGTTTCAGAGTTTAGTTGAAGGGAATACAGATGTGCCAGACATTATAGTTGACATTTGTTTTTATTTCAGACTGTAGCAGAGAAGACTTTTTTTACTTAAATTGGTTCATTACTACACATCAGCGCAAAAGATTTCAATGACCTACTAACGTCAGTTGTTTGCCTTGTTTCAGCAACGTCCACACTCCATTTGGTCCTCGATAATCTGGGATTGAAGCAGCCTAACAATGTCATCACGAGGAAATCAAAAGTCTGTGATGCACATCCTCATTTAACATCCCAGGTTAGCAACATAGTTTACATAAATTATTTGTCATCCAAAGTCATAAAACACGTTTGTCCAACAGGTTTGGACATGCATGAATGCACTGGTTATGTATTTGAGCATTTCGATAAGATTTGCTAAATGCATTATAAAACTGCTGTTAATAAGCCTGGTCCAGTGATTGGGCAGAAACTGGCATCATACGTAGTTGTTATATTTCTACTGGTCATGTAGATAAAACCAATAGTCTACACTGTGCAGCGAGAGCAAACTTGAAATTTACTTTTCCCTTCACTTTATTTCTAACACAATTTCTAATTAAAGAGAATCTTGATTAAATAAGCAATTAATTCAATGGTACCAATTTATAATAAGCTAGAACAAATTTTCAAGCATGTAAGGATAGCGTTACAGTAGTCCAGGAGCATCAGGATACAGGAACAAATGACTGATGGCAATGAAGGTGTAGGTGAACTGCTGCTGCAGCTGGTAGACCATCATTTGAACATCATCATCATGGAAATAAAAGAAACTCTGATGAGAAGTGTTTAGTGAGAAGCAATGTGCTTCAACTGACTGTGCTGATTCCTGCTCCAGTGTACACAGCAAGCGACTTTGCATTCCGTATTACCGATGCCAGCTTCGCACATTTGTCCTGCAGCAAATCTGGACTGTCTTCAATCTAAAAAGTAATGCCAAACAAGACCTGAGAATTTTTCTAGGATTTTATTTGTCATTTAAAAAAGAATAATTTATCCAGGACAAACTGAACCAAAGAAATCACAATGCACCACAAAAATGCCACTTTAAAGGCAATGCAGCAGTGACAATGACAATGATCTTCTAAGGCAACTGATGTTCCAAAACAATGTCAGTAAGCACTGCTGAGGAAAAACTCTCCAATATGCCTGAGAAGTGACTTCTTATAGGGCATCAGCATCATAACATTCAATTGATTGACTGATTGATTGAATACGTCTCAGTTGACTATCAGATGAATTGTCATGGCCATTGACCAAACAAGGGTAACATTTGACAGATGTCTCTTTCAAAACTTCTCAGGTGTGTTTGTCCTTTGTTCCAGGTTTAAAAGATCATTTGATTGGTATGGATGGTATGGATGGATGGACGTTCACAGTCTCGGGACCATGTCCGCTGTTCGTCATACTCAGCATAACTCTCAACATGACCAAACTAACTATCAACTCTCGACAGTAATTACACTTAAATCTGCTGCAAACACTTCCAAAGAATTGAGTGATTTAATTATATATGAGCACTGTCAATTATGCCAGAAACCAGATGAGACCAGAAGGAAATTGCCAAGTGTTGCAGCCTAACCGCCATGCCACTTGCTTCACTCAACAAGTTACGTAAAAATGACCTCTAGATGGCGCTCAACAAGTTACGTAAAAATGACCTCTAGATGGCGCTCAACAAGTTACGTAAAAATGACCTCTAGATGGCGCTCAACAAGTTACGTAAAAATGACCTCTAGATGGCGCTCAACAAGTTACGTAAAAAAATAAATGACCTCTAGATGGCGCTGTCTTGTCAGTTCCTTGACTTGTGTTCGCTTTAAAATCACTTCCACCACATCGTCTGACGTCTGTAGAAGTTGCCATTCATCCTCCGTTCGGTTTGCTTCGGCCTTCTTCAGGATCGCAGAGACCTTGCGACAAATGTTAATAGACATTTAACGAAGCATGCAACTTAAAGGTTTCCATTCAAACACACAGTTACAAAAAAAGTCAACTACTGTCTTTAAGTTTGGAGGTGTGCAAATGATCAGCGCTGAGCACAGCAATCCTGGGTTGATTAGCCAACCGATACCAAACTTACATCATGATATCATCAAAAATGTAAACGAATAGGACACAACGCAAAAAGCGAGTATAATACTATAAACAGAATTAAAATAAAGAAAGATTAATATTGTTCACAAATAATGCCTTTTGTTCACTGGCAAGTTTTTTCACAAACCTGTCACTAAAAGCTACAATAGTAGCACTCAATCTTTATACTAGACTTACATCATGCAACATAATTACCAGTAACAAATTAGGTGCACACATTTGCTTCAAGCACTTGGATCAAAAAATAACAATTTGTACCAATGTTGTGCCTACATATACAATTTCTATTTGCAGTCTAAGTTAGTGGTTCTCAAGCAACTGCAGGTGTCATTAAGTGGTAAGCAGGAAAATAAATTTAAATGCATGTACTATATGTTTATGTCCACCTTTCATTGATTACATAAATATTATAGATCTAACATGCGCTTCTTTTCTTTATATTATAGCACACATTAACACCTTCAAATAATGATTTTTATTTTCCTTTTTGATGATATGATTACGTTCTTTACATTATACATCAAAATATTTAAATTTCTCTAATATCCCAATCCAGACACTGTAATTGCAAGGGGACTTTGCACTCACTTATTGCCTTTTGTCTGACAAGCATGTGATTATCTTACATCAATGGTGGTAAGTAAGTATATTCTTTATTCAAACCAGCTGATGTAACACATTTCAGTGTATATACATAAAGGATGGCAATTAAAAACTAGTAATTAATGTTTAGTACGTGTAAATCATCCTGATCAAAAGCAGTCCTACTCAATATGCTATCTTTCGGCAGTATACGATCAAGTCTAAGGGTAAAGCCTGTTTCTTTTTCTGGAGGCAATAACCCAAGTAGGACATACGTCGGATATCAAATGATAACTGGAAATCTGGTTATTGGCAATGTCTGTTTTCTGGGGCTCTTCCTGAAGCATTTTTTTTTTTATTACACTCAAAACTGTGCTGCTTTGCCGTGCTCTTGAGTCGAGTTCGGTATTTGAACAGCGCTAGGTACAGGTGTATTTGCATGGTGTTTAAAAAAATCGCACCAATCATTACCTTATGATAATCCGGACCAAAGGCAGTCAAAATCATATATTCCCCAGTAGGGCACGCCAATTTAGACATGTGTAAATCGCCCCCAACATTTTTTAATGAATTTTTTAAAATTCGAATGCATAGCCTAATAATCACAGTTGCTTACATGGTACTCGAAGTGGCCTTCGTATCCGCGTATGGCGTAGAGAAGGGGTGTTTCAGGAGGTTAAAAAAAAACATTGGCTAAAAGGAAAAAGTTTATTTAAGGTTATTTATCCACTTAAAAAAGAAAAAAATTTAGTTTGTTTTTATTAACTTTTTTTCTTACTTTATTCCCTTTTTATTTACTGTAATGCTGTTATATATGCGCTATAAAACTTTTAAATATATTGTGGCATAGCGCGAACGAAGGCCACTTCGGGTATCATGTAAGCAATCGTGAGATTAGGCTAGGCATTCTAATTTTTAAAAATTTATAAAAAATGTTGGGGGCGATTTACACATGTCCAAATTGGCGTGCCCTATTGGGGAATATGTGATTTTGACTGCCTTTGGTCCGGATTATCATAAGGTAATGATTGGTGCGATTTTTTTAAACACCATGCAAATACACCTGTACCCAGCGCTATATAAATTCTGGAATGAATGAATATTTGCATTAAGTGGCATGGAAAAATATTTCAGCACCTCGTAAATGGCGGTCTGACTAATAACACTAAATAACCTAAAAGACCAGTCAATTTAAAAAACCACAATCTTAAGTTTAAAAATCCACTAAGAATGAAACCTCTTGTAACATGCCTTTTTAACGTGAGCCCTTGTCTCTTCTTTAACGAATATTCGATCGATATGAGCGTTTTTCTTCACAATTCTAGATGACTTCCAGTTTGTGCTCGCCATTTCTGTTGTCGTTTCCGGTTTCGCACAACATGGACCAATAATTATGTCGCCTCTTTTGTAATTGTAACCGAAAATAATAAAATACACCTACGGGCTATCAGCCCATGGATCTTGAAGAAGAAAGAAGAAGAACCGAAAATATAACGTGCTGACACATGAATCATATCCAGTAGCGGCGCCAGAGGGCTGGGAGGCTAAAATATTAATAGCCCCATAAAAAGACCATCTGGTTTTTTACATGTGAAAATGAAATATTTCCATGCTTAGCCCCATAAAACTAAAACATATGAATGAGATGATCTCGACATTTCGACCAATATGACTAAAAAAGGGTCGTCAGAAATTTGTTGGCGAGTGAAAATGGAAATCGAATGAAAATGCAAAAAATTCCATGAGATTTCGATTAGATGACTTTAAAAAGGTCGTCAGAAATTTTGCCGAATGAAAATGGAATCTTTCCATGAGATTTCGACAGATGACTAAAAAAAAGTCGTCACAAATTTTGGCGAATGAAAATTTCCTCTGCGAGGATTCAGCCCCCCAAAAACTGAATTCCTGGCGCCGCCAACGATCATATCAGGAGCGCGCTTGATGATGACAGCGACGATGATGATGGATGATGATGATGCTGCTGATGATGATATTGACGTATAATTTATATTGCAATTGAATAATATTTTCCAAAGCACCATGCACTCAGATCATGGGCGCCAAAATCATGCTGAGCAAACTGTTTGTAAGTAGGCCTAATGAGAATTTAAATAGAGGTTTTTGGCGCCAAAATGAAATTTTTAAAATTTATATAGGATAAATTTACTAAAAAACAAGGGTAAAATTGCTAATTTTAGCCCTAATTTTGGTGCCCCCTCACCTCGGCGCCCGAGGACACGTGTCCCTCGGCCTCGGGCCCTCTGTCCCCCTAGCTACGTCATTAATTGCCTCTGTCTGTGTCTTCTGGCACCGGAACGAAAACGGCAGCTCTGGCTATTGCTGACATGATTTGATATAGCGCCGGTGAAATAAGCTGGTCTCCCTGACGTGGCTTTTGTGGGCGCTGAGAAATTTATATCACATCACAGGTCTCGATCGTAATTGTGATCGTAATCTCCAAATTTCTAAAGCGCCACTCGAAAGCCATGCGCAGCGTAGGGCGCCAGCTATATTGCTTATTCACGATTTCTGCCTGTCTTAATTGCTGTCCTCCATCGCATTTCTGAAGACCTATTTCTTAACTGTAGCCTTGTGTAATTGGATCGCCTCCGAATGGTTCACACCACGGCTCTGGTTCACACGACTATATATCTTTGACTATAGCAAGGTCTTTGACTATAGTACGTAGAGGCACAGTATAGATAGTTATCTATACTGTGGTAGAGGTACTCGGGTGAGAATTGCCGGGGTTGTCGGGGTTCAACCCTCAGCCTATAAGGAGGCCATAATAAAGTTCTCATTGCACACCCCAAATCCACATAAATCAAAGTCTGACTCCCCAGTTATATTTCTGCAATCCTCAAACTGGACTGCAAAGAAATACAGTACAACGTTGCTATACAGGCGCCAGAAAAGTCAAAGTGACGACACGCGGTGCTGATTAACTAGTTCTAAACGTTTTTTGTCTATGGTGGTGCTTCCTCTGTGTACATCCAATAAAAGTGATGAAAAGAACAAGAAAAGAACTGTAGACAATGGCGTTTACTATTATCTGATATAATTTCGAATACAGCAAAGACACGATGATTTCGAAGCATTTAAGCGCCATGGAGGAGTTAAGAACGCGATTAAAGTACCATCTTATTTGTTTGAAAAGCGAACCGACATACTGAGCTGTACTGTCTTTATAGTTTAAGTTTCTTTAGTGTGTAATTATTGTTATAGGTCTGTGAATAAACGAGGCAGCTCAGTTTTTCTGCACAGCGGAAAAACCATTTTACTTTTGTTCTTTAATGTTCCTCAGTCTGCACGGATATGGCAAACTCGGTCGTGAACGCTAGTTTGGATGAAATCGACTTGGCTAACCTCAAGGTACAATATATTATGTCAACTCTCAAAATCTGAACGCGAGTACAATTGGCTAAATTGAAGAGCGATGTAACAGGAAATAGAGAGTATTTAATATAAGACTTGTAATTAAAAATAACCTGATAGTGATTTCAATTCCTATTATAGTGCAGTTTTGGCAGGTGAAGCATAAAGTCACTAAAACTGTGCTACATGATGCCTGAAGAGTGTGAGAACCATTTAACGGTCAACACCATTTTCCTAGAAATATGATTATGCTCTGTAATTTTAGATGACATTAAATCAGCTGGCTAATAAGCCAAAGAATTTGTTTTGAATTTGGGTAAAGGTTTACGGCTTGGTCGCCGATATGGCTGCCCCAGAATCGGACAGAATAGATCGCTCTGTGCTATGTCGATCATTAGTGCAATATCTCCACGAAAGGAAGTAAGTAAGAGAGTGAGTAAGCATTATAATTAGTTCAAAAACCAGGTATATGGTGATCAATCATTTTGTCGTTGTAAATTATTCCATCTGAGCAGCATAATTATTTTTTCTGTCCAACCACTTATTCTACAATCCAGCTTATATTTCAGCAGCAAACCAATAAATTGCCTGATTTTTACAGCTTAGATGAGTGGGAAAAACTGGACCTGGGCAAAGTGGATCCTGAAATATCCAACACAAGTTGTAGGTTGGGCAAAGCTTGTGGCCAACGCTTGTGAATATTTTGTATACATGTATGCAAACACCTTTAAGTGCCATAGACGTCAAAGTGAAAGGCTATTGGCACATGTCTTGATTTGTTTCCAACACAACCTCAGAAGTTTATCGGATGCAACACAGTTTTTATTATAAAAACAATATCTTATAGCTTAATTTTCATAATCGTTTTTCATAATTTATTTGAGGCACTGAAGTTCTTTGCAAGTTTGTAGCACCTTTTTAATTACTCACAAAAATAGAAAATAATTATTTATTGGACAATCATTACGACAAGTGCTCTGCTTATCTCGCATTCTGGAGTGGCAATATTATTTACAAGTGATTGACGAAGTTGGGCAAAAACTGTAAAAATTATCAATTGCGTTTTTTGTCAGACAGTTTTAAGCTGTTGCTATTGAACTGGATGGCAGTTTTTGGCAAACTATCTTCCCCATCATCATCATAATCATCATCTACACCATCAGTGCATGATGTCTGCCATTTGCCCAAGATGGATGTGAATAAATGGTTTCCTGTCTTGTTGTTCATTTGTCAAATCCTATTTTGCTCTCTCGTTAGTCCAATACCAAGGCTGCTTTTATGAGGTACTTAAGCTGTGCCATACTCAATATCTATGTACCGGTACATACATATTTAATGTGCAGATCTGTCTCGACAACTGAGCATTAGGTCGCTATACAATGTCCCTACTAGGTCATGACTGCATCCTGCAAAGTCTGCTTTTTATATATCATAATCGTAGTCGTGCATTTATATAGTGCCACTTAAAGAGAAACTCCTCAAAGGCACTCCCCATCTGACTCCAAACCACAATCAAAGAGAATGGTTTTCAAACGCTTGCGGAAAAGGGGCGCAGAAAGACTAAGAAGTTCATTACGGAAAGTCATCATCATCATCATCATCAAAATCCTTTAGCTAAATGCCCGTAGGTGTCCGACGCCACTCTCTGTCTGAGTCTGTCTCGAGTCATGCTGCCCAGCTTCAACTGATCCGGTCAGCAGGTCCATACCATTAACATCTTGGAGCAGCTAGACCACCTTGTCTATAATTGAAGAGAATATTGGGAGAGAGGCATGACGGACAACCTAAGTCAATGCCCGTATGTGTCCCACGCTCTCCTCCGACTCTCCACTGGTCTGTCCTGACCGGCCTGTGCATGTCATGCATGTTACGGAGAGTATTGGGTAACTTATTCCAGACAGAAGGACCAACTATAGCAAAGCTTTTATGCACACTGGAAGTCGAGCCATAGGAACAATCAGGTCACCATGCAGAGCAAAGAAATCTATGGCCTGGAATGGATAGTATATGTTTCATATATTAAGACTAAAATGGGGATTGGACCCTTTTTTTTAGCTGACCAGCATGTCTGGAATAGTCTTTCTGCACCTATGCAGGAGGCCACAAAATGTTTGGAAAAAATATTTGAAACTTTTCTTGGGACATAGCATCCTGAACTGATGTAGGTGATGAAATTGTTGTAATAACATTTCTTGGTATTAATTTTAATTTTGTCAGATGTTATTTCCTGTGAAAAGGAATTTCTCCTAAAGTTAGAGCTGAGCTTTTGATTGCCGTTCTCATTCATGAGTCTTACGAAAATTAATGAATACCTTTCTCTCATTTTAGGAGTTTGGGAGTTCATGAAGTGTTTTTATTATATGAATGATGTTTTATATTTTGACTTTTGAGGATGGACTGTTTTTACATAATTATACCTAAAGAAAAAGCCCAATTCAATTATTGCAGTCAATACGAATCAATTGAATGAGCTGTGATATTTTTTAGGATCCAGCTGGCATATTTGATTTGATTGAAGTTGTTGGCAATGGAACCTATGGCCAAGTCTACAAGGTAAGCTGCTTTTAACGTATACCATTTGCAAGACATTCTGCATCCTCTTTTGTTGCTGAGATATTGTCATTGTCTTCTCACAGAGATGATACTAGAAAGTCCTGAGGCTCATGTGCTGCTTATCTTCATTGCTGAAAGTATTGCATAGTAAAATCACCTTCTTGTTATCGCTAGTCATGTTACTTTGTTGTGAACTTGTGATGCTTTCTTCGTGTAACAATAGCTTTGGGGAACTATTTACGCGAGAGAGACAGAGTGAGCTTATAAGAGTGATTATGAGTTCTGAGGCTGGAAGTTGGTATTTGGTGTTAAGATAGATTTAGTCTGTGTAAGAGCAAGTCTGATGCAGTTGGCTTCAAGATCGGAGTAAGTAGGCTAATGTGATGTGATGGGTCATCTAAATCTAGACAATAACATATTAGGATTTTTCAATCATTCTAAGGTTTGAATCATAGGTTGTTAGAAATAACTGAATGCATGAATGGTTAGAAATGGCTGAATGATCTCTAGCTATCTCTGTATGTCATTATTTAATGTAGAGTGAATGTTGCCATGTTCCGTTCTATCCGGGTGTTATGCTATTGTTTTTCAGTCCATCTCATCTCTGCCAAATTTTGTAGTCTGATAAGGCACATTGGTTTGGTATTGCAGTCAATTAATTGAATTCAGTTGGAGTCATTAGTATAGATTGATTATTTTTTGATGGCTCGTGAACATGCTGATTTTCGTAAGTGATGAGTTTGTGCATTGACTGGCCGATAGATGACTGGTTTTCAGTTGGAATCAATCCTTGTTCTGCAGCAACAGTCATTCAGATTTCGTCAGCTCTCTAGATATAAGAAGAAAACATGTGAAATGACTGAATGCTCTTCTATTCCTAACTTTCTTCTGAAGGTGACAGCTATAAATAATGAATTCATTTGGTTGAATGATGTTACTAAATAAGTTAAAGAATTGAACCAGCAATACACATAGCTTCTAATCTCACGGCTTCTATAATACCTTTATTATAATGCACTAGACTCCAAACAATAGCTGTTGCAAGTGAATCAAAGTCAGTCATATCCTTTAGGAAGCCAGGTTGAAATCTGATAAATCAGGAAGCCAGAAGTATGTCTGTTGTTGTAGTGTACCAGGTTAAGTATATCTTTGTACAGTAATAAGGTAAACTTAGACTGTGGCATCCTTGCACGGTTCTTTAAACTGCTTAAATTTGCTGTACAAATTTCCAGATGCATTCTTTCGTGTCTTACAGTCTCTGTGAACCATATCTCTACAAATGTCTGCTTGACAGGGACTGACACTGTTGCTCTCGGTGTACACTTTAGTGCTGCACGTTTCCACAATAAGCATAAAGTTTTCAGCTTATCTAGTTAAATATTTTAAAGACTTGATATTTAGCATGGGACAGGTGGGACTGTGTGAATTGTATTCTGTCTCTGCTGTCATTAAGTTTTGTTTTGTCCTTCTCTGACCTATTAAATCTATCTGTTTCTAAATGCTTCTGTATATGCCACTTAGGCATAATTCAGTTTTCGTATACTGAATAAGTCTATGCTCCAAAAGGTAAAGTTGTGGCACAAGCTTATATTCTGATCATATAAGATATTGCAAGTACTTTATGTGGGTTTTTGTGTCTGTTTTTGTGCTGACATTTTCAGACTTTATGAAATTTGTCCTTCTCTGACCTATTAAATCTATCCATTTCTAAATGCTTCTGAATGACTCTTTTGGCAAGAGATCTTTTAGACTGTTAGTTGGTCCAGGAACTTCAATCTGACTGTTCTGCAATGTCTTCAATTAGCTCTCAGTTTAATTGTTCTTGTGTACAGCAGAGTCCAGTGTAATGTTGATGGCATTCTGGTTTTGACTGGATTGTGGGTGGGCAGCTATTACCCATTACAATCCAATCATCAGGACATCCAATGCCCATTCACAATCCAGTCATCAGGACATCCAATGCCCATTCACAATCCAGTCATCAGGACATCCAATGCCCATTCACAATCCAGTTGTCAAGACATCCAATGTCCATCCACAATCTAGATCACAATGCCATCAATGTTTGTCTATATGTGCATTGTTATGAACTTATGATGCTCGGTTGTCAGCCGAAGTTGTAAGTTTACATGATCCACCTTTTTTTTTTATCTCATCCATGTAGTTGCTCGCCCAAGTAGTTAATGCTTTCTCACAATGGCATTGTCTAATTGCCCTATTCTGCATGGCTGCCATTGAGTTTACTTAATATCTGTTTACTCTTCTCATTTCATTCTGTGGATTTTCCTCAGCAGTTTGCCATCCTTTCTGCTGCTTCCTGTTCTCATCTTTAGTCTTAAAATGTCAATTTATTGATTTGTTCGATGAACCATTGATGGAGGTTTTTTCTGTTTAAGTTTAGGAAATCAAACAACAGCGATCTTGGTGTCTATTTTTCTCTGTCTCTATCACTTGTTGTATGCATAAATAGAAAGTTTCTAAAATGTTGAACATCTGATTTATTCTTTTTATTAGAGGTCATGTCTGCTTTTCTTTTGTCAGTTATCCACTTTATAATTCTATTGGCAAGCATGTAATGTCCTCATTTATCAAAACTTAATTGATATCCTGTTCGTAATTGAGGAGGCCATATTTGTGTAAAAATAGTTGGTATCCAATTTTTTATTGGAAAACCATGGATATCTTATTCTATTTTAGGCTGAATTTGCTGACTTCTCAATTTTATTGGAAAAGACCTTATGAATATCAATATTTATAAATTCAGATTAACTGACTTCTAGTTTTGACTGAGAAAGGCCTTGAATATCATTCGCATATTTTTTGCAAATTTAGTGTATCAACTTGTAGTAAAATATTGCTGGCCACAGAAAAAATAAAAAATGAATGTTATGGCATCCGCATCACAACACTAGTTTGTGCCTTGATGTAACAGCTGTCAGTGGCCAGCCACAATGACTCTGTGGTTTCTGCTTCTATAAACGTCATCAGGGTTATTTAGTGAAGTTTATGCTGCTGCTGCTGCTGCTGTCGACTCATTTACTGTGATGTGCTGTAAGTCTGTCATTACAGACCTCATTCAGTTTATTGTCAAATGAACCACCTGAGCAGCAATGCTGCCAAATTGTCACATGTTTGGAATTATAAAATATACAGGACAAGTTGTACTGCTTCCAAGTTGTTGATAGCAGTGCATTCAAGACGGTTCTTAAGAAGCTATATAGTTGGTTTGGTTCCAGAACACTTTACAGTGAACCAGCCAGGTCATTTTGTATTGCAGCCCATGTGTACTTGCTGATTCCACTGTTCTGTATAACCATGTGAGACCATCACATGTATGCATACATTGGAACACCCTTCTACTAAAATGCTACTCCCTCCCCTCTCTAATAAGCAGCTTGCTCAGCAAAACATTGGTACAGTGTTTCCATGTTCAGGTGGCCACATTTCAACACCTTTGAGAAGTTGTTCTTGACAGCTGCTATGAAAATTACTCTTACAGCTACTAACACTTTGACACATGCACACTGTAAGTAAGTTAGTTTGTAGTCTTTATTAACTCTGAAAACCAAACACACTAGTGAAAGTAGCACAATATTCAGAGTAAAAAATAAAGCTGATTAAATATTATTCACAGTTGGAGAATGTCTGATTTACATAAAGTTGCTTCTAGGGCTATGATCTAAAGAAGTTAACATTACTCTGTCTGTTGTCTAAACAATGAAAATGGAATAATTTTCCAGCACATAGCTTACATGCGGTAGTCCCAAAATTTGTGTATTTCCAGACTTTATCGTATCTGAGAATTTATGACTAGCGATTCAGAAGCACTCTCAGCACGAGAGTCTCTATGAAATAAAAAAGGCCTTCTAGGTTGTGTGACTGAGTCACTGTTTTACTCGGATAATTTTGGAAAATGCTTTATTTGTTGTTTAAACACGTGTATGTATTTATTAGCCTTTCCCTGTAAGAGGTGCAGAATTGTGACAGTTTTAGGTGTACACAACCACGCAGGCTATCAGTCCATACTACTGTCAGTAGTTTACTTTTGGTTTTTTAGGGTCGCCACACAAAGACTGGGCAGCTGGCGGCCATCAAAGTTATGAAAGTGACCGAGGTAAGAAGATGATTTCTTCCTTATTATGATTATAGATTCTGTTAATTTATGCATTTTCATGTTGATCATTGTTGTCTACTGTGAACATTGTTTGTGGCTAGTGCATTAGATCCTTGACCTAATAAAGTCCCTGTTATTTTTGGCAATTGTTGGAGACAGAAATCTTTCACGATTCTGTTGCATTGCACGGTCCTTTAGTCACAGTGAACTCAGCTCTGACTTCAATTTTATGAAATGAGTTTTATTGAAAAATTGCACAATTCAGTTTTTAAGCACTTCAGAAAAGCAGTACACACGACCAGTTCATTATAAGACAGAGAGGATGAACACTGATCTGCACCAAAGTAAAGTTAGAAAAGATACTAACAGTAAAATACGAAATACAATGCAACTTACTTGAACAATAAAGCAGTTTTTTAACTGGTGCCTTTTAAGTACTGTTAGGCACTTTTTTACTGTTAGGCACTTTTGAATAGTAAATTCAGTTGAAGACCTGTTAATGTGCTGTTATTGGGGGACAAGCCATTCAATGCAGCATGGAAACTGGACCGCATGTAAAATGGACTGATAAAGAAATAACCTTTTGTATGACTACCATGTATTCGCAATTATTATTCGCAAAATTTGTTCAATTTTTGAAATTTGAAGTTGTTGCTATGACTTGTTTTCGGGTGAGCAGTGAGTTAATGTGACCAGACAAATATGTCCGCTAACGAACGCTACAGGTGATTTTAATTCATCACCTTGCCAGTGAATTATTTCTTACTGGATATGATCATAACGATTTCTGTTAAACACAACTTGAAAATCATCTATTTGAAAAAATTCTCTAGTCCAGAAATTTAAATCTTTTGCAAAAATGGATCATTAGATTGATTACAGTTTTAGATATTATTTTTATCCATCTGCTTCTTTACTGGCATCCTCTCAAGGTAAGGTGTCCACTCAAAAATTATGGCACTTCAATAAATTTTTTAGTGCAGTATTTGCAGCAGTGAGACTGAAGTATGAAATCTGCTTCCAAGACATTTATTGTACGTACATTACGAACAAATAAAGGAAACCTTATAAGTCTGAAAGGCAGGAAGTTGAATATAACAAGAAACTCTGATGACTATGCTGTGCTTTGTACTCCATGCCCTATGCTGCTTTCTATCATTGTGATGATGTAGGCAGTTTCACAGATTTCTTGAACTTCAAAAACCATGAACTCCACTTATTTTGAAACAAACCATTTAATTTATAGATTTGTGCAACAATATTTAATTCATTAAGCCAGCGTTTCCCAAAGTGGGTTCCGCGGAACCCAAGGGTTCTGCGAGACGAGCACAGGGGTTCCGCGAAAAGTTGTAAAAAATCGAAATTTTAGTGAAAATGAACTGAAAGTGTTAAACTAGTCAAGCGTCTTTGTGTTTTGTCCTCGCGGCTATCTGAAATTTCCTGGCTAATTTGAAATCCAGTTTCAAATTATAAACATGCATCATTCACTGCTGACTACTGAGACATAGTAGGTCAGAGCTGTAAATCTGAACAGGGACGCAGCCATCTTTGCTATCGTTAACCCGACAAAGATATATAATTTGAGCACGATTAGGTCTAAACGCAGCAGCTTAAAAAGTAGGCCTACCGCTGAGTCAGATTATTGTACAGCAGCAGTAAGTTGTCACAAATAATAATTTTATTTGTTGGTGCAAAAATTTACAACAGTTCAGCAACTGTCTCGTAAACTTGGGTTCTTGTTTTTGATTTAAACGATACAGCTGACAATAGGAATCCAGCTTTCAAGTGTCAAGACAATAGTAGACAAAAATACATAAGAAGAATAAAAAAAGGGCTGTTCGTATTATAAACTTCATGTGCGCTACTCTCAGTATTGTGATCCATGAGTCGTGGTTTTCAAAACAGTTCAACTTTATTTTTCATAAAAGAGAAATAAACTTTCTACAATTAGCCTATAGTGTTTTGGTAGACTTGTGCAGCCTATATTAGTATACTTCTTAGGCGCTATGCATGTTTCAGTGCGTTTAGTTGACATTGGGGTTCCGCACGAAAATATTAGGACACAAAGGGTTCCGTGGCCCAAAAAGTTTGGGAAACGCTGCATTAAGCAATGCTTAAGAAATATAGAATGCGTGTAGTACTTGGTTTAAAAATAAATTCTGACCTCTTAGCAGGGCTAGTGCAGTCAAGTTGAAAACCATTCTCTTTGATTGTGGTTTGGTGTCAGGTCGGGAGTACCTCTGAGGAGTTCTCTTGAAGGGGCGCTATATAAATGTATGATTACAATTACAAAAGTTAGATCATTCATCACAATGCGTCTGACCATTTGTTTGACTGTCCAGTTCATTCATTCAGCTGACTGTATCATGTGTTAACAGATATACTGTGTTAGGTAATAGCTTTTGGGGACATCTCACTTCAGCTTGTGAAGCAAAACAGTGCATTATCCAGGGAACACATCAGTGGGTCTGAGCTGTACTACACAAATAGTATTTGAGTAGTTAACATATGTGGCTGTGTACGTCACTGTTAAAATGGTGATGTAAAGGAAACGGATGTCATCCAGTTTGAATGTTGGATAACAGAGTTCTCTAGTCCAGAAATGAAGTTTTTGCAATTGTCCAGTCTTTAGTCTGCGGTCCAGAAAAACATCATCAGCAGGCCGGAAAGCTGACTCTTTGACATCCCTGTACTAACTGGCTTTCTAAACAATTATCTGTGACAGAAATAGTTTTTAAATAGTGGTGTGGTATAGTCTACTACTAAGTATTTGCTATTGTGAATGCAGTTTACATAGTTCTCAACAGGTAGTAGTATTTACTAGTCGGTCTAAATGGTCTCCATAACTATTTCTCCCATAACTGCTTTGTCTCCCTAACGACTTCTCCCAAAACTGCTTTTAAGTACCTCACAAAGCACTGCTTTTGCCAATGTGATGCTAAATGTTATTAGAGCAGAATGTCATTAGCAAGTAAAAATGCTCGGACAAAACATCGAAGAATTGGAAATGGGACGCTCACATCTCAACCAATGTATACTTATAAATCGATGGTTGACAGATGGACTGAGGTCATGTTCTGAGTCTCTTCATGAAACTGTGTTCATTGTGTGGAGCGATGCTGATGGGCAGCAGCCACGTTGATGGTATATAATGCATGTCCAGCTATCCGACAAACAACCGAATCACCGTGCCACCCACGTCAGGCATGATGTAGGACAGGATTCATTGCTTGTTGGTTGGTAGACTGAAGCACCACCAGTGACTAGGTAAAGACCTGCAAGGTGAAAATTTTCCAGATGCATATGCTCTGCTCTCTCTTTGGAGGTTTAGATCACATAACTTCCCATATAGAATCGCATTGACCAAAACAGCATGTGAATAATATACTGTCAAAGGTACAATTGTTAAGTCTGATATGTAAGCTTAGCACCTGTAAACTCCAACATATTACAAATTGCTGAACAAATTCTGCATTTAGACAAAATAATCTGCTATTTCAATAGTCAAACAATAAAATACTACATGGAATGTCTGGTGTTTATGTGATGGGAGTTTAGTTGATGTTATGTGATTATTTTCTTCAGCCAAGTTCAACGACACAAATTGCTATTGTATTGGTTGATCTGGCATGTAGCAACCCATCTAATGTACTGGACATTTCTGATAGTTGATTAGGCGACAACGGTGACACACTTTACAGGGAACATATGAATAAGCATTAAGCATGGTGTAAATAAGTATGCGGACTGGTAGATAGCAGCGTGGAGGAATCTGCCTGCCGTGGTCTTTTTATGATTAGACCAAGAAAATGAAGTTTTATGGCCATGACTGCTTCATGATGTTGTCGTGAGCAGTGCCTCCTCGTCTTACGCATAATAACCGCTTTGTTAATTGACTTTGTTAATTGCGTTACTGGTGTAATCATTGTGAAAGTAGCTGTGTGATTAGGTTTGTTCAAGCATTTGATGTTTGCCTATTGGCGAAGTGGTAGGTATGATGTTCTGCTCTTGATGGGCAGATGATAATTTAATAATAAAGGCGGTGTTTTACTTCTTGAGGGATTGAGTTTTAAAAATGTATGTATAGCAGACTGGAAATGGACATTTGGCTGTCATCATTTTGTTTATAGCAAGGTTTCTTATTAAATTGTTTGCTTTTGTAAATGAAACTTCAAAATGTCAAATCTTGTCCTTGTTGTAGAGCTTTGGTCCAAACTACAGGGTGTTCACAAATTATACGGGTCATACTGTTAACCCTTTGCGTGCCAGAGGTGCAGAATAGCATTAGAAGTGTGTCCACTAAAGCAGATGCCAATTGAAAACTAGTCTTCTCTCAATGTAAACAAGGACATCCTTAATTAGGACAATAGCAAGGCTAAAAGTTTCCCATGGATAATTGTGATATAAAGTCTCAATATCTGGTTCCTTAGTATGTTAAATTTGGTCCTTGTGTTAAATTTTGTTTCTGTATTGAATTTGGTTCTGTGTTAAATCTGGTTCCTGTGTTAAATTTTATTCTTGTGTTAAATTTGGTTCTTGTGTTAAATTTGGTTCTTGTGTTAAATCTGGTGATTCATGTGTTAAATTTGGTTCACATGTTAAATTTGGTTCACATGTTAAATTTGGTTCCTGTGTTAAGTTTGCCATCACTGATCTGACACTGCTGATGTGTCAGCTGTTCATGTGAATGTGTTCTCCCATGCTTTCTGTAAGGAAGCGTTTGACTGAGTTGTTAGCTTTGCACTGTCAGTTCTAGCAAAGCAGGGAGCACATCTTGAAGGGTATTTTTCTCAGAGCCCTTTACTTAAGAACATTTTGCCATGCATAGCTTACTGATTTTGATGTGAGTAGTTTTATCAAGAATACCAGTACTTGCTGTCGAAGTAAGAGTAATGATTTAGATTAGATTATTTGTGTTGATAGCTGGTTTTGGGATTTCTTGAATCTTAAATTGAATTGCAAATTTCGATCACCAAAATCTATTTACTGGCACTGTTTTAAAAAGTGAGGTTTGTTTAAAGGTTTTACCAAACGGATCAAATTCATGGCGCTATAATTCCTATACTGCATTTGTTTAGCAGTGCATTTGTACTGGATTCAGTCCTGGATCATATCTGAGAAATGTTAACCAAATATGAAATCATGCAGGTGCTCTTAATAATTGTTGGCAAAGTGGCCACATGAGGCATGTGCTATAGACGGTCTGTAAACAGCGATTGTCTGCTGGTGTTGATAATGGAATGATCAGCCGTCATTTACTGGTGCATCATTTACTGGTGCATCCATAGGCATAGGAGGCGGGGGTTCAGAGGGGGCAAATGCCTCCCCAAATTTCGGGTAAATGTGTTTTTCGGGCAAAACAGGCACGGGCGGCAACAATTTTTGTTTAAAAAAAGTTTGGGCAAACAGGCGTGGGAGGATTTTTTCCGGGCACACAGGGGTAAGACAGCTAGATTTTCTGAATGGAAGTTTAGGTTTTGAGGTCAGCCAAAATTTAGGGCACAGCCGGGTGCTGACCCGGATACCCGGATATGCCGGGTATTTGACACCCGGCAGATAACCGGACCCGGTGATCAAAGGTCTTCCGGGGCGGGTGGTAATTATGAATAGCATACCACACATTAAAGGGCTTAACAGTTAACCTGCAGTCTCTCACCTGCATTATAGTACAATGAACAGACAATCACAGAGCAGACAGACTGCTGATGGCTACTTTATATTAGACTATCCTATTTCAAACAGCCTACCAGCAAGAGGAAGGAGGAGGTGGAGGGTAGAGTCTGTATCACCCTCTTCCATGCTGTCTCTCCTTCTCTCTCTCTCTCTCTCTCTCTCTCTCTCTCTCTCTCCCCCTCCCTCTCTCTCTCTCTCTCTCTCTCTCTCTCTCTCTCTCTCTCTCTCTCTCTCTCTCTCTCTCTCTCTCTCTCTCTCTCTTCTACTACCCCTTCCTGAGAGGAACAGTGGTAGACAATGAAGGAGAAGAGGGGGAGTAAATATATATATATATAATTATATGTGTGACCTGGTAGCTGAATATATATATATATATATATTTAAATATAAGAATGGCATACTCTTTCATGCTTTCTCTTCTTCCTTCCTCCTCTTTCTCTTCTAGTACTCTCCTTCCTCTTCCTCCTGCTGCTTGGCTGTTTGAAATATCTAACAGGGAAGAGAAAGGAGATGATGAAGGAGGAGGGGAGGAACAGTGGTAGAAGGTTAGGGAGCATAGGAAGGGGGAAAGAGCCTATAAGTGTGTATATATATACATATATATATATATACATTATACACACACACACACACACATATATATATGCTGCACACTGACCATAACCATAGATGTAAAAAACGATGGAAACGGAATAAAAAACGGTAAAAAACGTCGTTTTTTTCGAAAAAATAAAAAACGACAAAAAAACGATAAAAACGGAAACGGTAAATAATTTGACTTTGCTACATCTAAAACCGCATCTTAACCTTGAAAACATTGATTAGGAACCTACTACACGCAGGCCATCTCTTAAATGATGATGTTAAACGATGAAATAATGACTTTAGTTAGCTGAATCCTTGAGAGTATTGGCGGAAAACATATGGAATATCAGAAAAAATTAAAATTAAGGAAAACAATAACAGAAAGTAAATGAATAAATAAAGTTAAAGAAAAAATAAAAAACGATAAAAAACGATGGGAAAAATAAAAAACGAAAAAAACGACGTTTTTTGGGAGAGAATAAAAAACGGAAAAAAACGTTTTTTACAACTATGACCATAACTATATAAGTTGGCATGAGGTCATCTGTCATTAATCCCTTATCTTTAAAGCCTGTTTGGTCTGTCACACCCTTATTCAAGTCAGAGAGACTAGTCAGAAGGGATACCTTCCACCTGTTATACGACTCTGCAGCCAAGCTTAATAGGCCCCCTCTCTAATAGGACCATGTATACATCTCACAGATTAAGGGATGGTACATTTTGAACTATGTCTACATGTTGTTGGACTGCATACACCACAGAAGCAAGACTGTTTATCAGGGGCCTCTGACCTCCTCTTGGCTGACTGGATAGATCAGCATTTCTATACTATAGAATGATTTTATCAACACAGTTCATGAACAGATATTACTGGCACCTCTCAATCAATAACCCTAGGCAGAACTCAACCAATAACCACTGGCAGAACTCAACTGTAGTAAAATTCTGACACCGAAGAGTTTTACTCAATTCCACCAAAGGTAGCTAACAAACTGAGTGGTGTTCGATTGACGGCATTCAAAGTGGGACATACTATTCAGTTTAGAGATTAACGGTTACTTTTAATACCCGGACCCGGTACCCGGACCCGGCAGATTTTATTCAAACTACCCGGACCCGGTACCCGGTTGAAAAACGGCACCCGGCTATGCCCTAAGCCAAATGACCTTGGACAGGAGAGTGAGGAAACATGTGACCAGGGATAGAAGAGACTGAGATACGTAGCTCCATAAGATAAGATGGAGTATAGCCTGCAAAGGTAGTTATGCATGAGCAGTACTGCTATCAGTGGTACTTGATATACATTTACAACTGTGCAAGAGTCAATCGATGACGATGAGGTTGAAGAGACATTTGAGAATATTTGGTCAGTTTCTTAGATATGAGGAGGATGGTGAAGGCAATTCTGAATATTGTTTGAAAAGTTCGGTTTTTGGAGTTGATATGAAATTTTTTCAAAGAAACTTTAAGAAGAAGAAGAAGAAGATAGTCAATTTTTGCCAACTGCTTGTTGGTGAGCAGAGTTTTTTTTACCAGCAATTCGCCTAGTGCAGCACTGTTGATTAAGGAATGTTTTCAGAAGTTGAATTGACTAGTGATTCAAGGATGAAAATGGGTCTGGTGCAAGGAAGAATGAGTAAATTGGAGCAGTTGAATTGTGATTGTGTCAGAACATATATGCTGGAAGAGCATTCATGTACCGGGTAGCAATATTTTAGTGCATGCCTTGAGGAACCATGAGCCGCTGAAGGGGGTTTGACAATAACTGCTGGCATGTGGGTTTTGTGATGAAAGAAGGATCCAGGGATATGATCTGATGGATGTAGGCCTACTTGATGTTTGAAGTTGCAAACAGTAAATGCATTTGGAAATAAAGTAATAATCTTAGAAATATAATGAACTTATCAAATCTTTAGATTTTTAGATGCTAGAAAAAGTGTTTTACTATCCTTTTATACCGGTATACAAGTTGATGTTGAACTCTAGAGCATTTTTTATTAGGAAACTTTCAATTGATGCGTTAAGCATTGGATCCATGAAAGCCTTTTGATCGAATTGGTTATCAGCTTAGATTGGACAAGTTAAGTAGCATAGTTCTCCAGTTTCAAGCAAGTGAAAAATGTGGTAAAATGTAGAGTAACTTACTTTGTTAAAGACCCTAAATCAATTTATAGGTGTTAGTAGCATCAGTCTTCTGCCTTGATGGGGGGTAGGGGGTCAGCCAGAATGGTTGGTCGTCTGTGGCTTAGTGTGTCTGATCTGTTGTGGCAGGTGAAATTTGATGCCTAGGAATAGGAGGACAATGTTGCTAATGTTTCCAGTCTGAGTCATCTTTTGTTCCCCACACTGTTTGAGGTTTCTCTCTGTGTTATAGGCAGCAGTTGTTGTGACCTGCTTTCCACCTCCTACTCATAACGTCATCGCCATTTATTTGTTTAGTGCGAATCTGACCGAATCATTTCATCTAGTTCGTCATTTTTTAGAGGAAACCTAATTCCGTTACAAATGTTAAAATTTAGCTTCATTGTCACCACCACCACCACCACCACCATCATTATTTACAATTCGCATTTTGCAATCATCATCATCACTTCACATTTGCAATCATCAATAGAATTACTGATTGATGTTGTAAGGAGTTCTTGCATTTGGTTTCTGTCTATTTTATGAACTGAGGGATCTGTTATCTATGTGTTGTGAATAGATGGGCTGAGCTATGCAAAGAACCCTTCATATTAATTTCCCTCCGAATGCATTGCATGTAGCCGTGTATATCCAGAGAGTAATTGTTTTCCCAGCATAGCATTACGTGCAGGCCCGCCGAGAGGGGGGGACAGAGGGGGCAAATGCCCAGGGGCCCGCCGAGTTTCAGAGGGCCCGGAGGGGTCCGGGATGCACTGATTAGAATATTTCTTTATTTTTTATGTTGATTGCGGACGGCGAACCCAGGCTTGGCCTATACAAAATTTATGATTTAAACCGTTTTAAATATGGCTTAATACCACTGTCACATAGCTACAACTGTTAAAGTTTCAGATAACTTACCATTACCTTGTTCGTCAGCTTTTGGCCAAAGAACGTGCCCACTGAAGGCTCAATTAAAAGACTCTTCTGCTAAATAATTAGTATAAGCGTTTTCCTATTTCAATCATTCAGTAAACAAATCTAAAAGGTAAATTTCTTTCGTTACGATGGAATATAAACACAAATCTGAAGCACAAAAACGAAAAGAAATAGATAATAGAAAAGGCACAATTAAGCTGGTAGTCGCACATTATTTTAATTAGGGCTCAAAAGAAGACAAAATATCAGAGCCCATAGCCTAATAGGCATATAGGCTACCGTACATCGGTTGATTCTAGTGAATTAGACATGACTGATGATAATAACCAAAGGGACGAAAAGGAAGTCTGAATTTTGGTGTCAGTTTCGTAATTCCTAAAGATGACATAATAAATAAGACTTATGAAAATGCGGAAATTGTAGGAACTGCAAAAGATATGGTTTTAATGTTGGCACTGCCACCAGGGCCCGTACCTACACAAACGATTGAGACCTATTATAGACTAGGCCTACTACTGCCTATAGCCCTATAGGCATATAAAACGGTCCTTCAAGGCATCCGGAAATTTCCCGGTGATGAAGAAAGAGTATTTTCGAGGTGCATTTTTAAGGTTGGCAGACAAAATTGAGACTATAATTATCAGGATATCATAAACGATTTTCTTGCAGTTAAATCCAGAATGATTGCTTGTTGACTACCATGCAATTTGAAAATTAAATTCTTAACATAAGGAGCTGATTAAAACCATAAATGTATGCATTATCGTACATTCGTATACCCGAAATTTTGTTATTTCTATTTTCTCTCTCTTAAATTTGCTCAAAAATTCTAAATTATAGTCTATAGGGCCCGTGACTGCTCTGCCCAGAGGCCCTTAATTTCTGTCGGCGGGCCTGATTACGTGTACTATTGTGATTCAGTTATGAAGATAACTGTAGTAATTAACAAAGGTTGATTATATCTATCTCTGATATGCTCAGTCTGTTGGCTGGAGTCTGACAAATTACTAGTATCTTCCAAGATCTACCGGGTATACTGAGAACTGCTTAGTTAAAATAATCCTCCATTTGACTGCATCAATTCATCATGTTGTGTTTTGCTGCAGTGAATTAAATTCGATGGATTGACTGGTAATTAATTGCTCTGAACTTACAGTGCAGTTTAGATATAAATTTTTATTCCACAAATGTTCTTTTCGATAATGTTATAAGCAGCTCACTACATGTTTAATTGTTTATTATGGAGTCAGATCTGACATACCGTACCTGAAACTGTCTCAGTCCCGTTTTCAGCTGCTTTTGTTGTTTTCTTGAGCTATCTTAACTGCCTGTAACTCACTAGTACTGCCAAAGAGATGTGTACAAACTACAAGTTGGTCAAAATTCTGGCAAGAGCAATATCCTTAGTATGAACATAAAGCACCAATATTACTTTCATTACGCTGGCTGCATGTTGAGCAGAGAATTGCGTTTAGAATCTGTGTTATAGACTTTCCACTTCCTAGACATTACATTCCAATCAGTCGACCCATATAGACTGCTCTTTGCTCTCCCATGCCATCAAATATTGCAGCGCTTGATCAATGAATGTGTTCTGATTATGGCTGTGCCTCATGACACCAGAGCAGTACTGGGCTCTCAGTCATTTCTTGGGGGCAAGTTTGTATGTGCACTTGTTATAGCACTCCTTCAAGCTCCCTACTCAGAGGCACTCCCGACTACAGAGCAGACACCCCATCGGAGTTTCATGCCGAAGTGCTGAACAATTGCGAGTGAAGCTGCAACTCTTCGGCTGCAAGGCGACGAACATGCCCACTACACCACTGGGGGCGCGGACATTTCCCCCCCTGGACAAAACCCCCCCCGGACAAAACCCCCCCGGACAAAACCCCCCCGGACAATTCCCCCCCTGATTTAGCCTAGGACATTAACCCCCCCGGACAATTCCCCCCCTTTGCTTCCATTTAGGCACAAATGCGTTTAATCCAACTTCTATTTAAATAACAATTATTTTGATCCATCCAGCTCCAATTTAATATAATATTTTCATCAATCCAGCTTCCATTTAAGCAAGAATATTTTCATCAATCCAGCTCCAATTTAAGCAAGAATATTTTCATCAATCCAGCTTCCATTTAAGCAAGAATATTTTCATCCATCCAGCTCCAATTTAAGCAAGAATATTTTCATCAATCCAGCTTCCATTTAAGCAAGAATATTTTCATCAATCCAGCTTCCATTTAAGCAAGAATATTTTCATCCATCCAGCTCCAATTTAAGCAAGAATATTTTCATCAATCCAGCTTCCATTTAAGCAAGAATATTTTCATCAATCCAGCTTCCATTTAAGCAAGAATATTTTCATCAATCCAGCTCCAATTTAAGCAAGAATATTTTCATCCATCCAGCTCCAATTTAAGCAAGAATATTTTCATCAATCCAGCTTCCATCTAAGCAAGAATATTTTCATCAATCCAGCTTCCATTTAAGCAAGAATATTTTCATCAATCCAGCTCCAATTTAAGCAAGAATATTTTCATCAATCCAGCTTCCATTTAAGCAAGAATATTTTCATCCATCCAGCTCCAATTTAAGCAAGAATATTTTCATCAATCCAGCTTCCATTTAAGCAAGAATATTTTCATCAATCCAGCTTCCATTTAAGCAAGAATATTTTCATCCATCCAGCTCCAATTTAAGCAAGAATATTTTCATCAATCCAGCTTCCATTTAAGCAAGAATATTTTCATCAATCCAGCTTCCATTTAAGCAAGAATATTTTCATCAATCCAGCTCCAATTTAAGCAAGAATATTTTCATCAATCCAGCTTCCATTTAAGTAAAAATTATTTTGTATCAATCCGGCTTCTATTTAGCAAGATATCTTTTCATCAATCCAACTTAGGACACTTAGGACCGCCGTTTTATAGTAATACCACTTACACGCAATATGTTCGACAGGGGGGGAATTGTCCTACCCTGGGGGGGGGGAATTGTCCGGGGGGGGTTTTGTCCGGGGGGGTTTGTCCGGGGAAGGGGTTTGTCCAGGGGGGGAAATGTCCTACACTCACACCACTGTGCCCCACAAGTTGGTGAAGTCTTGGAAATTCCCTGTGTCCTGTTTTTTCTCAAATGTCATGATCAAAAGTAACCTTGTCTGTTTCGGTTTGCATTCCCTCCATGGCTTAACTGTGATTTGATGCGAAGCAACCAGACGTTTAGTGCTTTATTATATGTTGATTAAAAGTTATTAGCAAATAAATAACCGAAAGTTGTTAAAATGAAATTTTTGTATGTGGTTGAAAGGTGTATGCTGTGCTTTTTGGTAATTTAGTTATTTTTTAATTAAAGATAAAAACCTTGACAGGCGGCTGTGATGGTGGTCAGTAATATATTCTATTCTATTTTGGGATTTATAAAGCGCCTTTCACAGTACAACCTAATCAGAGGTGTTTGTGTGTTGGTTCTTTCCAACCCCAGTCTCCAGTTTCTTTTGTGTTCTGTGCAAGACAATATCTGGCTGTCCTTCCTATTCAAATGTCCATGATCCAGCATAGAAATTTGATTGTCAGCCCATCATGGTTTGCCAGGATAAGCTGCCAAACTTAAACTTAGACTTCTTGGACTTGTTTTGCTTCTTTTTCCATAGGTGCTTGTAAGCCATTCTATTCTATCATTGTTTTGTGTTGTGAGGTACTAGTGATGTAGCTTTTCCGGAAAAGTATTTTGCTGGAAATTTCCGAAGAACCGGAAAAATACATTTAACTCAGAAAATATCAGAATTTCAGTCCCATAAATTTTTTCTTGTTGTTTAAACTCCTTTTTTACAGTACTTCTGTCGATGCAAACAATGTTGAACTTAAAAATAATTAACATGAGCAATAAACACTGTTCATTAGCAGTTCAGACTAGAGCAGCCTATAGAAAACTATAGGGTGTCTCGATAGGTCGTGAACGATTTTGAATGCAGAAAAATATATGTTATACACAACATAATGTGGAAAGTTTTATACTGGCGGATAGGTTGTTCAAATGAAAATGTTACGCAAAAAAAATTAGATCACTAGCTCAATTATTCAAATTTTAGCGCCAATATCCGTGACGTCATCAAATTCGTGCCAAATAAACGTCCAGTTAGGCCGAAAATCATATTGTGCGACCATCATTGTTAATCCACACATAATTAATTAATACAAATGATCATTTAGTATTTAATAATGTTTCCTTTACTCTTTGTTAAAGCCTCAAGTCGATTAGACATGGAGCCAATTAGATTTTTCAGAGTTACCAGAGGTATCGATGTCCATGCCTTACGAAACCGGTGTTTTAAGGTGTTCAATGTCTGGGTTCGGGATCGGCATAAACAGTCGTCGCCATAATACTCCAAACATTTTCTATTGGTGACAAATCCGGCAAATTAGGCGGCCATCCCCCGGTGAGGTGTATCCATTGATATTTTTTGTTCAACCATTTGACTGAGGTTTTTGATGTGTCTGCACCGTCTTGTAAAAATAATCCTTTGCCGTTATTATGAAACATTTTTGTGGCTGTTAACTGAGCAAAGACTGCAGTGCCAGTTCGCTGGAATGCCGGTTCGACATCTTTCTCCAGTAGACTGGCCGCCTAATTCGCCGGATACATACATACATAACATACAATACACCAATAGAAAATGTTTGGAGTATTATGGCGACGACTGTTTATGCCGATCCCGAACCCAGACATTGAACACCTTAAAACACCGGTTTCGTAAGGCGTGGACATCGATACCTCTGGTAACTCTGAAAAGTCTAATTGGCTCCATGTCTAATCGACTTGAGGCTTTAACAAAGAGTAAAGGAAATATTATTAAATACTAAATGATCATTTGTATTAATTAATTATGTGTGGATTAACAATGATGGTCGTACAATATGATTTTCGGCCTCACTGGACGTTTATTTGGCACGAATTTGATGACGTCACGGATATTGGCGCTAAAATTTGAATAATTGAGCTAGTGATCTAATTTTTTTTGCGTAACATTTTCATTTGAACAACCTATCCGCCAGTATAAAACTTTCCACATTATGTTGTGTATAACATATATTTTTCTGCATTCAAAATCGTTCACGACCTATCGAGACACCCTATAGTTGTAGCTTGCATGTCTGCACTCCGTTCAGCCTCAGTGTCACTATCAGTCTCTACTGCATCATCCATATCATTAATTTTGGTCACTTACCTCATCCTGCTTATTATATTAGTGATTGATGTATTTAGTAACATTATATTGAAAGAAAATTTCGGACTCCTTATAGAATTGAGTATGTATTTAATAATATTTTATTGGTGGAAAAATACGTCGGAAAGCTTCCGGAAAATTTTTCCGCCTCACAACACTATGAGGTACTGACTAATTCAACTTTGCTAAAAAGGCAGCCGAAATGGCAATGGCTGTTGTAATTAGTTTGTGTTTGTATGACCATGTTACAGCATGCCATACTATTAATATTACTAACTTACTATACAGTATGCATGGTGGCCGTTCATTTCGCCGCCGATCATTTCGTCGTGTTCATTTCGTCGCCGATCATTTCGTCGAAAATCATTTCGTCGCGTTTCATTTCGTCGCGTTCATTTCGTCGTGTTCGTTTCGTCGTGTTCATTTCGTCGAGTGTTCATTTCGTCGCGTTTCAATTGGTCGCACTCATTTCGTCGCGTTCATTTCGTCGTTTTCATTTCGTCGCAAATCATTTCGTCGCAAATCATTTCATAGGGATGTCTCTGTGCGAAACCATAGGCCTATAACTGCCAGATGTGTCAAAATCATTTAATCATTTAATCGTATTCTCGATATTTCTAGAGCGCCCACAAAAGCAAGTTCGCGGGAACCAGCTTATTCACAAGCACTATGTCAAATCAAATTGGTGTGCAAAGATCAAAAACACAAGAGATGTGCGGACGTTAATATATAATTGCTCTATGAATATTATTATATTTCTGTTTAACTCAATTTACGCGTTTCAAATAATTATGTGGAGATTGCTGCGTTACAGTGAATTGGCATATCACATACCATCTCATTTAGAACATAATTATGTGTTGGAAAACAATGTCATGGCACTTTCATTGTATTCGTCGCAGTTTAAATCGTCTCATGTATATCGTCGTCAAATAAGTTCGTCGATTTGTGTGTCGCCAATCAAACGAAAATAACAGTGTAGAGCTATGGGTACATGCTAATTTATTTATAACAGTTTAGACAAAAATTATACATTCACTGTTAATACGCAACTACAACATGTTTATTACCGTTCTAAACAAGTAAGCATAAATGAAAAGAGCGGCGCATGTTGGGTCGTCCTAAATGAGGCCTACTTGGAGGTGGTGAAAAAGTGATAAGCCTAAATCAAAAGTCCCATGAATGTTGTGTCGTCCTATGCCCAAGTGAATTGGGTTCAAAACACAATATTGTGAGCGATGTTCTTAAGGTATTGTACAATGTTCTCGTTCCTGTAGGAATCAACAACAGACTTGATTCTGTCGTCCACAGCTTCATACTTCTTTTTCTTTTGTCTAGTGGCATGCCCCGCTTGATTTCTTTCGATTTTCTGGGCAACTGCTGATTCTTCCAACTGTAGTTTTGGAACAAGAGCTTTGATTGACGGATGAGCTTTGTTTACAACACCTTTGAATGCATTGTGCCATCCCTCCAAAGAATTCGTCGTTCTCGGCAGATCATCCTTTACGCGTTGAAACTGAGACCACATTGACACTCTAAACGTCGGACGGCGTCGGCGACCACCTCTTCCAATGGATCCTATGTAGTTCGATTCAAAGTAGGCGACCACTGGATCCAATTCTTCCGGAAAAGTCTCGTCGTTGGTTAATTCCTCAAACCCTCTTATTACGTCATCAGGTGGAAGAAAAGAGAGTGCTGCTAACGAACGAGCCTTGTTCGCAAATTCTGGATCGCTTCCATATCGGATTTGTAATCCTGCTTGCTGGATGTGCCTCCATATATTTTGACTGAGGTGAAAGAAACACCCGTGGATAGTAGCATCAGGAAACTGCTCTTGAAATGCGATTATGGCAGCCTGCTCGAAGTCGAGTGAAATAGATGCAGGATGGACTTCACGATCAGGATTCACCGATTTCAAGAACTGAAGCATAGTTGTATAAGATTCCTTTGATTTATTCTTTAAGAGGACGTATACACATGGAATTGCTTCAGAATTCCCCAGTAAGGCATGTATTGTGTACAGCTGTGTAAATTCATTTGGTGCTACGTAAAATGTTCCATCTGCAAACCAATTTCTTGACTCGCAAAGAGCATCCAATCCTCGTTCAGAAACAAATAACATCATTTCTTCTGTCGAGCACCTCAGGAAGTCCCTGTCATCTAGCGTCCGCTGAAGCTTTCTGGGTACTATAAATCGAATAACAAATGCAACTATATTTAGAATTGATTTAACCCTCAGACGTATTGTCATATATCATCATATCTCATCATATCATCACGTCATATCATCATTATCATATCATCATAAAAAATTAACATGTTCAGTACAGGCAACAGGTTGGCCTGGTTTGTTCATGAAAAATAGGAGAAACGGTATACTTACATGGTAGATTCCCAAGATTTGCTCCCGTGTCGTCAGCGTCTTCTTCTGGCTCCAGAGCAGCTCGCCGTTTTCTTCTTACGATTTGTGAAAGTGCTGACGTTGTTGAAAGAGCAGGTGCAACTACAACAGGTACTCGTCCAATGGCTTGCTGTACTATATTCTTGACCGTGCTTTCGCATTCCGTAGCTTTGGAACGAACTTCGCTAGCAACTGTAGCTGCTGAAATACGTTCGGAAGATGGAGCATGAACTGTATGTTCTGTTGGTAGTTTGACAACCACATCTCCAGTGCTATGCATGCGCGCATTACAGGATCTCAGTTCACAGCGCCAGTATCTTTTTCCGTTTTTTTCTTTTTCCTTTGTATAAATGTAACCTTCATACACTGCCTTCTCGCAGCCTCTGCTACTCTTCACAAACGTTAACAGCGACATTTCTGTGTCTCTATGGCTGGTCATGGACTGTTCGGTTTATATAGATGAACCTTCATTGGCATACAACCAATCGCAAGCAAGCACTTGTTTAGAATCTGTCAGACGCACCGTCAATCTTTGTTTACTTATCGCTTGGTGAACTGCGAAAACTAATAAGGCTAATGATCTGTTAAAATCAATTACTGAGCAGCAAGTAACAAACAAACGCCTACGATTACACCGAAGGCATAATCAAATTGCTACCAAATAAGCTGTTGTGTTTAAAACGCGACGAAATGATTTGCGACGACATGAACACGACGAAATGAACACGACGAAATGAGTGCGACCAATTGAAACGCGACGAATTGATCGGCGACGAAATGAACACGACGAAACGAACACGACGAAATGAACGCGACGAAATGACACGCGACGAAATGATTTTCGACGAAATGATCGGCGACGAAATGAACACGACGAAATGATCGGCGACGAAATGATAGGGAACCGTATGCATCATAGATGTAAAAAACGATGGAAACGGAATAAAAAACGGTAAAAAACGTCGTTTTTTTCAGAAAAATAAAAAACGACAAAAAACGATAAAAAACGGAACCGGTAAATAATTTGAATTTGCTACATCTGAAACCGCATTTTAATCTTGAATACATTGATTAGGAACCTGCTACACGCAGGCTGTCTCTTAAATGATGATGTTAAACGATGAAATGATGACTTTAGTTAGCTGAATCCTTGAGAGTTGGCGGAAAACATAAGGAATATCAGAAAAAATTAAAATTAAGGAAAATAATAACAGAAAGTAAATGAATAAATAAAGTTAAAGAAAAAAATAAAAAACGATAAAAAACGATGGGAAAAATAAAAAACGAAAAAAACGACGTTTTTTGGGAGAGAATAAAAAACCGAAAAAAACGTTTTTTACAACTATGGTATGCATATTGCTTTTGCCATGTTTTGGATGTATCAGGGTTTCTATTTGAAACACTATTATTGGTATTTAGGGTGTTGGTGTTTTTATGTGGTCAAACCAAACAAATTGGATGTGCTGGGAGTGCAATGCATGTTTGTATGCATTTTGTTTGGTTGTATGTGCCTGGAGTGTCTGTATTCATACATTACATGTTTGGCTGAATGCTGTATGTGCATGATGTGTTTGTAGTTGTATGTTATGTGTTTGACTGGCTGTTTGGTGTTTGTTGTGTACGTCTGTTCGTATGGCTGAACGTGATGTTTAATTGGAAGGCTGCTTGGAAAGACCTGATCCTCAGCTAAATTCATCATGACCGTGTTTCTAGCACAGACGGATGTCACCATTTGACGATGGCCTTAGCTTCATTGCAATGTGTGCTCTCCGCACTATTTATATGTTGAGGGCTTGAGGCAGACACATGCAGCCTGGCACATAGACAAGTTGTCTGCTAATTGTGTGCATTCATGTTAGACAGCTAAAAAATTCGTCTGGTCAATATTGATTGACTGCTTGAAGATCTGTGTTGATCTTGCCAGTGATAAATAGACACTGAGTAATTAATTGTGTTTCAAAATGCTACAAGTGTTGCTGATCATGTAAATTTCTTGAGAGCCATAATACACCCAATACTGCTTAAATGCACGGCCTTGGGACTGGCCAAGCTCCTAATTAACCTATGCATGTGGGAGAAGTTCATATATGACCCATCTAAATGTTCTGGTACCTAATAGCAAAGATGGAGCCCACAATGCCCTACATGCTTTGATATTTCAGATTGAGTAAATCTTATTTTTCAGGCATTGTCTTAGAGGCTCGTCAAAGCCTTCAAGATGCATCAAAGTCTTATAGAGTAAAGTCTTGAGATAGCCTAGCCATATAACTTTTTTACAACTTTAAAGAATGTCGAGCAGTATGAATGAAAGACAAAAGCGGGAACATTGAACTTATATAGTTTTGCACAACTCCGCGATTAGTGTAACAATACTGATATATTGACTACAGTGCAGCTAAGTTAGATCATTGAGTCAGAGTCGTCTACTGTCTACAGATGAACTTAGTTCTAGGTGGCTAGAATGTTCTAAGCTGTATATGCATGCAATGTAGCTGAGGTGTTGACATACACAAAGCTGTGTGTAGTCAGCTATGCACGTAACTGAATTATGTACATATAATTATGTACATAATTCATACATATATGTAATACTCAGAGTTGACTTCTACTGAAGTATACGTGAAATTGAAATACAGGGCCAGTCAGTGTATGCGCGCTATCCTCTTATGTAGCAGCAGTGGCTTCGACTGTTCTGCATTTCGTGTTCGTATGTATTTCGTCTCGTATATATTGTTGACTTAAGATGACGTCATTTCATCAGCCTTGGATGAACAAAGCTGCAACTGACTGGGCGGCAGAAGGGAGAGCAAGCAGTCTGGCATGCTGGTAGCTTCCTGGTAACCTGTTGATGGTGTTTCTTTGTATCTGCGATGGGCTTGCACTTTTGGCCTATGGCTTCTCCCAGCTAGATCCTGTTGTCTGAATAGCCCCAGACATTTGACACACACACATGTGGTTGTGGCCAGGTGGCTTAGTGGTGGTGCAGTGCTGGCAAGTAGGTTGTGGTTAATAGAATACAAGACTCTGGGCCAACTCAGTCATCATGGTATAACACAAGTGGCTCGGTTTAAAGAAATGGTTTCCTGTTGTTGGATGGCTGTCCTGATGTGTGAGGTTAAGCCACAAGAACCTTGATCTTTGGCATTGGCCACACTCATTCAGTTTCCATGGAGACTCGCAAACGAGTGTGCTACCTTATTCTCTACCAGTTACATGCATTAAACAGTGCTTGATCATGTATCAAACTTTCTGTAGTAGAGCTGTACTCTCTTTCTATGTGAAGAGACATTTAAATAGCATCCTAATATTGCTGTGACTTCTGGCTGACCATTCTGCTGATAATGACTTTTAGAATTTAAATTGTAGTTGTTCATATCAACGTCGTTTCTGCACCTGGCTTGACATCTCTTCAGTTGATCGATGGCTAATTTGACGAGACAGTTCCTCTTCGTGTCACAATGCAACTCAGAACCGCAAGAGTACTGTTGTGATGTTGTCTGCTGCTGTGAATCTATGTGACATAATTGTACCTGGTACTTAAAGCCCAGCTTCAGTGGATGATGGACACATTCTTCATGCCTGTTGTGATTGAATGTGTGCACTGAGCACAGGGTCAGCAAGGACTGCCTTGTGCTTTGGCTCTGATGATGAAACAATGAAACAGTGAGACAATGATTTGTCTGGCGAGGTCACAGGTGTCTTCTTCTACTTTTACCTTTTGAACTTATATCATCTTTGTTGCAGTTGTTTCCCTGCCTACTTTGCCAGCTGGCACTCCTGCTTCCTGCAACATTCCAGACTTCACTTGAAGGGAGTGAGCAGAAAAGAATAGGAACAATGAGTGCTGAGATAAGACCTTAAACATGAGAAAAGCAGTCAATGATTCGTCTTTTTACGAAGAGGGTTGAAGAGACATTTGAGAATAGAATGATACAAGGTTTCTGGTTGGCTAAGTACTGTGTTTCTTCACTAGCAGACATTTTCTTCTCCATTCAGCTGACATTGGCATATATTGGTTGTTTATCATAATCAGTTATATGTGAACAATTATTGCTTGCTTTATTGGTGGAGGATGGAGAGCCATCCGGCATTTCTGCTTGCAGTCCTTGAACTCTTTTTATGTCATCTGGTCAACGATGATGCCTCGATTTTCGACTCATTGTCTACATTATCTACATTATCTACATGTGACGTTCGGCTCTTGCGTGAGTTGTCTGTTTGGACTTCTTTGCTCATCTTTTCTTGGAGCTATTCTGCTTTTGTGCTTGTCTTCTGTTTGGAGTGATCCTGTTGCTTTGATGTCAACCGCTTCATTCACCTGCCATTCTGCCATGCACTGTCCTGCGTAGGGCCCTCCCATTTGGATTTGACTAAAGACGACTGACTTCCGTAGTTAAACCATTGTCATATAATATGTCAATATGTTGTTTGATGGTTGTTTCAAGTAAATCATTGTGAAAAATGATAATCATTTGGAGAATCCAAGTTGAAAGAATCTTATAGATGAGATAAAGCAGAAGCGGGATGTGGTGTTTATGCCAAAGATGGGTTGTATCTTTTGGATCTGAAATATGAAAGACTTGATCGAATGAACTGATTTAGGACGTAAATTCCAAAGCTTTTACTTAAAATAGCTGAGAGCCCAACACTGTCTGGATGTGAGGATCAAGAGTCACAATCAATGTCTGTTAATTGAGCTCAATGTATATTTTTACAAGAGGTGAGCATGGAACCAAGATGGCTTGATTGGCTAAACTGTAGTTCTTTGTCAAATTTAAATGTAAGTCAGATTTGAAATAAATTCTTTGTCTAGCGGGCGGCCAGTGAATGGGCATGCCGTGCTGATATAATTTCAGAGATGTTTTTAATGACCTTGGCTACAGCGTTTTGAGCCATTTGTAGTTGATGCAGATTTTTCGTTATTGGTACTAATAAGAATTAAATTAAACTAATCAAGTCAGCTACCTGCTGGAAATTGGGCATTAGCCAGTGGAATTAAGACAGTATGAGGCCATAGAATTTTGATTCTATGAATATTGCCTATGTAGATATGTAAATTGAATTACTGCATCCATGGTGGAGTCAAACACACATGATATCCAAACTGCATAAATTTGCGATTTGTGCAGTTAACAGGTCGGTCACTCATTTGAACAGACAAGTTTTTAAAAAAAATCTGCAGAGTTTTTATATTGTGCCAAAAAGGTTGGTCTTAGAAGGATTCAGAATCTGCTTACTATACTTAGCCATCACAAAAAAAACAGTAGCTACGGCAGAAGAGAATAAATGTGGCACTGTGAATTGAAAAGAATAGCTGTGTATCTTCAGCTTACAAGTGCTAGTCAAGAGTTCTGTATGTAATTAGAAAGTCAAGTTGAGTTATATATAATGTAAACGGAACCTTGTGCTACATTGCAGTTCAGACCAGTGGATGCAGAAGTATGTACATCCATACAAGTTGATTGAGCATTGGAATGTGGGTAAGATGTGGTGGGCGATCAATTGAGAAGAAGTACCAGATAGATGGAGCCAGTGTTCAAGGCAGTGAAAGAGTGCTTTTGCACTTTGAGATTTTCTTGAAAGGTTAAATGTAAATGTCCAACTTCTCTTTTGCATCACACAATGAGTTGAGAGATTTTAGACCAAAAGGCATATATGTAGTATGAAAAGCTGAAGTTGGTTGCCTTCATGACTGCAGGTGCAAGTGATGTAAACTAGTTCACACTTTACTTAAAAAATGACTTCCAACGATGCAAATGTGGCTCGTCATTAATGTGTTAAAGATTACCGTAAAATGGGGTAACATTGGCACTGCGGGGTAACTTTGGCACAGGGAACTAGACTATGTATTATACACAGAGAACCGTGTTAATAACGTGTCTCTGACCAAAATCTTGAAGTCATCGCTTCGTACCACCAATGCAACCCAGAATTTGTCCTTAGGGGCCGTCCATAAATGATGTCACGCAATTTTTAACGATTTTTGTGGTTTCGGACGATACAAGCTCAAAACTGTTATAAAATCGGTCTCCTTGGAAGGATTTCCGATTTGTAAAAAGTTTTGGGCTTGGCACATATGCGCAATACGTTTTAAAAGCGTTTTAGGATGACAAAGTTACCCAGGATGGGTCTAAAATTGGTCTCACGTGGAAATAATACATGGTGCCAAAGTTACCCCAAACCCGGGGTAACTTTGTCTTTTGTTTCAAATATTTTTAAAATAGAGAAATAATTTTTTCGAAGTTTTCAAATTCTGCAGGGTCGTAGGTACCATCCATAATGCTCGTAGTTTAAAAAACCAAGTCTTTTGCTCGACTCGTTTAGGTGTTATCCCACAAAAACCCTCCAAACTATGCCAATGTTACCCCATTTTACGGAATACCTTGTCTGTTTGGTGGGTTCATCATTTGCCAATCATTTGCTGTTAGCCAATAGCCATCTACATGGCACCGCAGAGCAAGTCAGTGGGTGCTAGGTCTATATACTCCACTGTAAGCTTCATCCGGGTTTACCTATATACTTTGACCCAGACTGCATTTGAATTTGGCTAACTGTGCAGCTGTTTATATTTGTACCGATGGAAGACCTGAATCGCGTGTGCTTAATTTGAGTAAGTAAGAAGTAATTTACGAGAACGACGTTACAGCTCAAGTGTGATCTTCGATTCACTTTGCAGCCACTGCAGTATGTCTGTAACTTCATGTAGTGCCTTCTCTACACAGACCTGGGACCATATGTATTAAACTGTCCCATGGGAAGGGGGTCTGATGGCAGACCACAGGGAGGAGGGGTCTTGGCTGTTGCTTCCATATATGGCTGGCAAACTGTTCCATTCTTTGTAATTTAAGTTGTTCATGTGTCAACTTGAAAGTTCCAAATTAAATTAATATTATATATTGAGCTCTGTCTATTGACAGTGCTCAATGTAATACTCAACACCGTAATATCACAATAACAGCAGTCAGTAATCTTGTTTCTTATAAATCATGTTTCTATCTGAGTTCTTTGTTACATGCGTATAATTTACCAGCTAATCATTTGCACTGTTTGCCAGCTTCCTTGACCTATGTGTGAGAATTCTGACCTTGACCCTATGTTTGTACAAGGACCTCTGGATATAGGAGCCTTTGATTTGTAACAAGTCTGGAGTTAAGTTCTGCTGTTTAGAGTGAGTTGTTGACATGGGGGAACAGAGACAATATAATTGGCTGCTGCAACATGTTAGTGTTTTATGTGTCTGAGCGTAGTAAACAAAGTGTCTACAGCGTCTTCTACTTATTTGTCTGAACTTCTGACTGCACTGGCATTTGTTCGTTTAGGGCATAACTGCATTCAAGATCTTTCTCTTACTCTTATGCTTTGATTTGTAATTGTCCATGATTTAAAAAAAATTTATTGAGCTAAACAGTATTAATTAATTTCTTTAACAGAAATAGCAGAAACAACTTAAAACAGGGCAAATTGTTTAGCTTCTCAAATAGGCGATTTGTAAAAAGAACTAATAAACTTCTCATTGCCTAATAAGGCCCCCAAAAATAATGTTGTGTTTCCGGTAACCCGACCGACCCGACCCTCTTTTATGGCCGCGACTCAAATAATTTAGTCAATTTTTTTATTTTTATTTACCTATTACAGTGACATTGCCTTTCGTGTAGGAGGTTTTGAATTGGGTCTTATAATTATAGCACTCACTAAAGCAGATGACGTGTACACAACCCTCTTTCAAGGTATATAAGGTTCCCTTAATTTGAGCAATCAATAGTTTCCCCACTGTCAGTCAGGCAGGCTTTGGAAACAATGGGTGGCTACAGAGAACCGTCTGCCAATCAGCAATGCTTCAAGTTTACCTTACACCACTGACCGCTGCTACATATAGCTAGGCCAAGATCAATCCACACAAAGAACTTTGTAGCTAAGCTGTCTAAACTATTTGAGGAATTGTCCACTGGTCTGTCTGGGTACCTCTATGCAGATTAGCTAGGCCTATATCCATGGTCTTACCTGAGCGTGTGTGTCCTATGAATATTGTGTTTATATCTTAAATATATTTCTCAAAGTTTGTCCTTCCGTTTGTTTGTATGTTCGTATGTCCGGATGTATTTTGACTCTTCGTCTCAGAAAAGGCTCGGAAATGACAGAGTGTCTGTTTACCAAAAATTTTGCAATTGATTCTTACCCAGATTTTAAGGTTAACGCGACTATTTTCAGCTCCCAATTCACTTAAAGTTTTTTTGAGCTCCCAATTCACCGAGATATTAGCGTTTTAATCCTTACAGATTTAATCAGCCATGTTGCCGCATTAGTAAAGAGACAACAGTCCACATGACGTCATTTTCGCCCAATAATAATTTCCGTTTATCAACTATCCGGTTGACAAACCGAAACCGGTTACAGTGTACAATTATGCACAATAATGCAGATCACGGAAATATTAATTATACTAACAGGACGGACAACCTGCAATAATTGTATTAGGCCACAGTCAGCACACACACCCGGGTCATGTTTGGCTTTTTGGGGAAGCGGAAGTGGAGTGGAGGAGTGGCGAAAACCCGAAATTTAGCGGTCAACGCTGGGTACCACAGAGGAGTAGTGTTGAAAACCCTAAATTTCTGCGGCAACGCTGGGTCCCACATCTAGTATATACATACACACACACACACACATATATTATATACACATACTTACATCTGTATATATAAATTATATATATATATTCTTGTATAAATATATATAAATATATATGCAGTGCCACATGAGCCATCTCCAACGACCCTAGAAGTGATGTTCTGTTCCCACTCATCTTCCCCTCCCACTCCACCTTGCCAGAAAAGATGTCAACAAAATGAAATTAATAACATTGTTTTCTAAGGCAGTTTGTAGGTACAAACATTCTGCAAATAGCAGTTTATGCTTGCTTAGAACACGTGTACTTCATTGCAATGTGTACCTTTGTGCAAAAAAGGGCAGTGGCTTAATTTTTTGGGCAGTCACTGTATAAGAATATTTTTCCAAAATAAAGATATTTTTCTACCTACCCAATTTTTTAAAGCTCTGTGACTGGAAACACACCATTTTTGGCCTAATTCATCATCTTGTCATAAGGTTGTTGTGAGGCTCACACCAGAGACAGTAATGTGACCAGGTATGGGCATTCGGATTAAATGTCTGACAGTAGAACTCTGTTGCTGTTGTTTAACTGACATTGTCTTCATTTTGTGCTTTTGTGGAAATTCTGGCCACACCTCTGTCCAAGGCCGTAGCCAGGATTTGATTTCGGGGGGTGTTTCACCAATTTCCCTTCCTAAAAACTGATGAATTTTTAGTCGTCCGGCCGAAATCTTCAGAAAGTCTCCAAATTTCCCTTCCAAAAAAAACTGATGACCTTTGTTATTTTTTTAGTCGTCCTGCCAAAATCTTCCAAAAATGTCACCAATTTTCCTTTTCAGTCATCCGACATTCTTTTTTTTCCATTTTTCCATTTCGGGGGTGTTTTCATGGTTTTATTTCATGATTTTACATCATGTGCTTGTGAACGCATTCTATTATTTTTCACATTTTCCATTTCGGGGGGTGTTCAAGCACCCAAAACACCCCCCTAGCTACGGCCTTGCCTCTGTCGATGTCAATGCCTAAACTCCTTCCAGTAGTCCTAAGAGTAAGGATCAGAATCATATTTGCTCTATGCATATGGTCTGCGATATATCATACAACTTTCCTCACCAGCTCTGAAATGTGACATTATCTGTGTGCTGCTTAACTTGTGTTTGTTTTATGTATTTATTAAAATGCATGCTCTCCATCAAAAGAAATACCTCAAGGACTGAATGTCTCACTGGCAGAGAAAGCTTTACAATTAAGATGATTTATGAGATTTAAATAGCAAGTTATCCGGATCACACAATTTCAAGGCTGTCTGAATGAGACAAGCCCAGAAATTATTAAAGCTATCTTAACTACTTGGCACTATGAGTCTGCCAATAAGAGTACATTTCTACATGGTTATTTATGCACATTATGAGACAGCTGCGGATATTTAGATGTGAAGGTGTTTTACATATGACTGCATTTCACGATTGCAGCACTTGACTAATGAATGCAGAATTTCACACATGATAATTATTGGTGATTTGAATGCTGATCAATTGGTCATCAATTCACCCATTCATAGGAGATAGGACAACAGTACTGCGGTGTTACTTAACAGTTCCTGGAACTTTGTAAACAACAATGACCACGCTTTCACAGTGGCCGACCCCAGATACTGGAACAGTCTTCCTTCTGCCCTGCGAGTGGCTGACTCAGTTGACTCCTCAAATCTGGACTCAAGACTTATTTATTTCTCAAGGCCTATCCTGCTGTTAGTATAGGATGTGAGGCGGCCTTGTAGCGGCATGACTGTGTTACGGCGCCATAGAAATCGTCACTGTTATTATTATTATTATTATTATTATTATTGTTATTATTATCAATTATTATTATTAATGAAGGGATGCCAGTCCATCAACAATGCCTTAAAGACAATGTTTCAACGTGATTATAGTTCGCCAACCTCCAATCAAATATTTTTCTACAATGTATCGGTGCATCCGGTATGTTATGATATGTGATTGAACTTAATTGTTCAATTACAATTTACAAAAAACTGCCGGTCAAACTAGCGGAGTTGGCAAGCAGTGCACATGTACTTGGCTAGTGATGTAAATAATGTGCTCAGCGATATTCGGATGTATCACTTTCTTTCGTTTTAGGAAATTGTAGAAAACCCTCTTTATTGGTTATTGGATGACATAAAGCTTTACCTGGTAATGTTTGTCTGGAGCTCTATCGTACCAGTAACGTTAGGGCTCATTATAACTCTTTGACAGCTAAGTTGTTTTTCATAAATATAACCACAATTACATATAGAGAATAACACTTAAAATCTGTTGAGATTAGGACATGTCCTATAATTACAGTTTATTCCTCAACAATATTCTGTCTTGAAAAGCTTGTCAATTAAGGTGTTTGCTTTAAAGTTTATAAATAAATTAAATATTAACAAAGTAAAAATATAATTTATAACATTAGAAATTTATAAAAAATCTATGAGCAAAATAAAATGTGATGCAAATGCTCCTAAATGTATCTCCTTGTTTATCAAATTTGTAGCGAACATTTAAGGGCTGAAAGTTAGTGAATTTAGTCGAAGAATGATCTTATATTACTCCTGCTGGAAGATATGACATCGGCGCCCACAACGATACGCTACAATGAGGTCGCTATATATACTTCAATCCCGAAATTTCATCACATCGAACACAGCGTATTTCTGTACAAATACTTTTCAAATTGCTTGTCTGATAAATTTTATTGTTCCAACAACGCTAATAAATATCCAATTTAACTACAGAGAAATGATCAGATGAGGTGGGACTTTATGATGCTTTTCCGAATCACTTATAAATATGAGATCGGCCTCTTTTTTGGCCGTGTGGCCACCCACCATCATCAAATTATCATGAAACCTCTGCATCATCAAACATATTTCATTTGACAGCTTATATGTACAGCATTCGTTGAACAATATATGGCTTAATGGTAAACGTGCACGTTTGCCATTGATATAATTCATTTGTTTGAACTTGTCTGATGAAAAGACATAATGACAGTGCAATGGTCATAAGTGTACAAATGGCTGGGGGTAATTGTTTACAAAATTATGGTCATCAATTTCCTTTTAATGTCATAAAATTATTGGAAAACCCATGTTAGGGTATTGTGCGAAATCTGCAAACATATATAAATAGAATTCTAAATATAGCCACTTTATATGCTAAACGGACGTGTTTCTGTTATGTGTTAACAATCCACCACATTCACTGCTAGAGAGTTGAGTCTTTTGACCCAATTTGCTAAATTGAAGAATTTGCATTTCAGTCAGATTGTGAAATGATTGTTGAAAGAAGCAAAATTGTGCATTGAATAGCAATCATTACATATGAAATGAGCAATGACAATGTCTCGTGGACTCTACAATTTTACAATCGTGACCTAATGTGTCATTGCTAATCAGTTAATTTCTTACGTGGATGGAAATGGTTTGCTCCCTTCCCGTCAATCTGGGTTCCTAAAAATCATTCTACTGAGACTTTTACTTCACCTCCTATCTGATCTTTATGGTACTATGGATACAGGTACTAGATCTCTCTTCTGGCTTTATTTGATGCCAGCTCGTCTGTTGACGAGGGAGTTCATAAGTAGCAATTCATGGAGTGGTAATGGATCACTGGTATCATTGGTACGATATTGTGTTGTTTTTGTTATATATGCAAAGTCAAAGATATGCAGGCCTTATAAGTCCTTCCCCTGCAGATCTGCACATCGGGCAATGCAGTTTCTCCACTCGACTCTGTTCAGGTACAGTCAATGACAAATGCAGTGATTGTGGCATCTCACAATAAAATCTCATGGACCCTTGGCAGTAGTGGCTTCTTTCGACAAATTGTTGTTTCAGAACGCCTGTTGTAGAGAAAGAAAACAGATTTGGTGGACTGCCATAAAGGTCAGGGAAAGATGCTGGAGAAAGGGCGTGGCTTTCTCTATCTTTAGAACTTCTAATTCTTCTAATTCTTGTCTGCCAGTTTTGCCCATGTACTTCCACTGTGTTGCAGTATGAGCAGGTTAATGGACTAGTGTGCTATGATTGTGTTAAGAGGTACAGGTCTACTTTGAGTGGTTGTAATAAACCATCCTATGCAACTATCCAGGTGATACATTATCCATGTTCCAACCTTTGAGAGCCTTTCCAAAGCATTTTATTGCCCCATTTCACAGGGTCACTTTGTTCTATTGTCAGCCGAAGCCACAGATAGAGAGGCTTTACTTTATCTATTTTGGTTAAGCTAAGAGTTAATTCTGACTGTTTACCTGCTTATGTTCTGCTGAAGCAGTTGTACGACGAAGGCATATATTTTTTATCTTGACTTTTTTTTAATTGTCTGCTTCTCTATATCCTGTTCATCATTCTAAATACTTGTAAAATGCACCCAATTATCCTTTCTATGTCTTTTCATTTCTGTCATGCGCTTATTAGCCGCGTAGATAGACAGATGTTCGACTTTCTCAATTGCTTTTCCATTGATGTTGATAGTTAGGGATGTCTCTTGAGTCTTCTTTCCAATGACTGTTAGGCCGAACCTTCTACTGATTTCTCGAATCTTCTACTGATTTCTCGAATCTTCTACTGATTTCTCGAATCTTCTACTGATTTCTCGAATCTTCTACTGATTTCTCGAATCTTCTACTGATTTCTCGAATCTTCTACTGATTTCACGCCAGTCTGTGTCATAGTATTTTATGGTTCTGGACAATATTGACCTCCTCTAGTATGGGCATAAGATAGGTCCTTGTTGTATTCCGTTTTTTGTTTGTTTGAAAGTATTTCAGAATACTTTCACGTGAAGTTATGTATGATTTGTGGTACTCATGTTATTGTTCCGAGTTCTAAGCATAACCAGACACAGTGTGCTGAAAATAGCATGATAACTTGAGATCTCTTCCTGAAACAAGCTACTCTTGCTCTGTTTTTTTAAACTAAAAACATGAAGAATTTTCTCGTACGTATGGAAGCTGTGCTTGTTTATCGCATTCAGAGTTCTATGGGAGTAAATTCTGACAGAGAACACACTTCATCTGATGTGAATGATTATTCATTGTCTGAGCACTGTTCGTTTTAGACCACGAACTGCATCCACTGTTTTCGATGTCAGTTAGTGAGAGGCAAAAAGAATAAAAGTTGTTTGTTGAGACGTATCTGGACAATGTGACCGTGACTTGGAAATGCTAAACATGAAAGAAGCATTCTTGGAACTAATTTCAAACGGGTTCAAAATATACATTGCCTGTACAACAAAACCCTTTAATTAACGATGAAATAATTACGATAAAATTATGGGTATTTTCTATTTTTATATTAAAGATTGATAGCACTTTGCACTCATGCTACTTGGCTGGATTAGCTTAATGAACTGCATTTCTTCCGTGATTGAAGGTAATTGAAAGTAAAGTGAAAAATTATCTACAAATCAGAGTTGCATACAGACATATTTGCGCTATGTAAGAAAAGTGAAGCTATTGTATAATAAGCATCAGCAAGTAGAGTTATTTGGACTCTTGTCAGATGCAAGTAAAGACTGCTTACTTACTGTCTTAGATGAATGACTGGTGATCTGAGTGAAATTGGCTTGCCACCTCTGGGGGGTTTGTCATTGAACAGCATTCGTCGTGTGATAAAACCACGTATGGGATTATGTGTCAACATATGGGATCTAATGTCAGTTGTTCGAATGAGAATGTAGTGAATAGGTAACATTCCTTAATTATAGGAGTCAGTAGACAACCTAAGACATGGCTGGGGTTGTGAAGCACAGAGGAGAAAAGAGAGGAATCTTCGAATGTCTTCTGGTTTGCAGGCAGAAACTTAGGCTGTTATGATTTTCCGTATTATTGCGTCAATGCTCATGTTCTGACCAGCATTAGCAAAACCAGACGAAAGCATAGATTAGGCATACGAACGATGTGGAGCTGCATCATGTATGCACATTCATGAGATACCTTGGCATTAACAATGTATCGCATATAATACAAATCTGGTCAGTATTTGGTTAAACCTGAGCCTATATGTAATGGTTAGCACTTGAATAATAGATTCAGACACTCACCATTCCTGGTCATAGGTAGGGGTAGATGGAGTAACTTAGACGACGAACACCGTAATACCATCCTTTATATTAATGTTGCATTTACACCAACAATATCGTTTTTCAATTGGTAGTGAAAGTGATATCAACAGGGATTTCATGCGGCTCTGCATCAACATGTCTAGTTTTTTTGTCACATCCAATAAATGACGACAGTTTTTTTTAGAAGAGTCAACACAAAAAGAAATTATTGAAGTTATTCATCTTTGATGTGAGCTAAGATAAAATGACGAGAGGTGAAAACACGGTCTCATCATGGTTGGTCTATTTTAATATTTTTGTGCTTCTACTGTGTCTGTGAAGGCTTTATGATGGGGGACATTTCATTATATGTATGCTAGGGTTTCGTGATTTGGCACTTCACAGAGCAACTGATTGGCATTTTTTTTATGTTATACAGAACTGATTTTTGTTGTCTTGTGTTGTAGGCTGATGAGGAAGAAATGAAACTCGAAATTAATGTATTGAAAAAGGTAAGCAGTGCTGTATAATTTTTTCAGTTTAACTTATTTCCTCATTGTATTTTTTGTCTTTCATGATTGTATTGGGTCTGTCTAATATATGTCTTTCATAACCCTGCCATGACAAATAACAGATAACAGGACAGACTTCTGAATCGTAAAACTCAGTGTGTTGGACCGTTGGTACATGTTTATGTATGTATTTAAAAAAATTTGTGACACCTTTCAAGAACTTCTCAAAGGTTGATGCCCCTGCTGGTCTTTTGTGGGCTCACTGTCAACTAATTCCTTGTCTCTTACATGTTGAAACAAGTCTTGGCTAGTTGAGATTCTGATTATACACTTAGTACTTGTAAGTGGCACATCATTTCCTGGTATATAAGTGTATATGATGATTGAACTAGATTGTTTTTAGAAGTTGTTTGTTGTTACATACATCCTTTATTGTGATATTATGTGACTTGTAGCTGAGAAGCCTTTACTCACATAACGCTTATCCTTTTACTAATCTTTATCAGAGATGAGCTTGTAGAAAGAAGTTGATGTAGCTTCAGAATTAAATAGGCCCCCCAGAAATTTGCGCCAGAAAAAGTGAAAATTTGCGGAAAATTTGCGCCAGAAAATGCGAAAAATTGCGTCAAGAAATTGCAAAAAACGCGCACCAAAAAACAAGAAATTTTCGCTTTTTTCTCCATGAATCAATGCACCAAAGTATTTAACAGTGTCGTTGTTATTTAGTGTATAGTTCTGGCATTCTAGAAACTACACAATGAAGCAACAGTTACAGATGCAGTATATGTTTATTATAATCATGAAATTATTCAACTGAAACAATTGCGAAAACAATTACAAATTGGAGCTATGCGACAGGTCACGCACGCGGTTTCGTGGCTCCTTTTTGAACGCATTGTCTAACGTATTTTGTCGCATCGCGGTTCTAGAAGAATTTACCGTTTGAGTACTCGCAATATTTACAGAATTATCTTCTTTAACTCCAGATTCCTCGATACTCTCGATAACTTCGATGCTATCGTCCCACTCCGTGGTCGCCATTTTTTCAGTTGTTGTCTAACGCAACGTCTAATGCTGTCGTTGCGATGTTGAATTTGCCGCGCATCACAATGACGATTTAGCCAAGCCCAAAATTTGCGCGCAAATCGCGGACATTGTTAAATTTGCGCGAAAATCGCGGATATTGTTAAAATTTGCGCGAAAATCGCGGACATTGCTAAAATTTGCGCGAAAATCGCGGACATTGCTAAAATTTGCGCACTTGCGGGTTTATAAAAAAATTGCGCGAAACTTGCGCGGCGCAAGATCGCAAATTTCTGGGGGCCCTAATTAAAGTGAGCAATTGTTGGTTGTCTTAAAATCTAATAAAGGTTTATAGAGAGAAGGCCAAAATAAATAATGTGGTGTTTCCGGTAACCCGACCGAGTCATTTTTATTCCGCGAATCGGATAATTTTGTGAAGAGTTTTTTATTTGTATTTGCCTACATTGACATCACTAAAGCAGACAACATTCACAAAACAGCCATCTTTCAATATAAAGGCCCCTTAATTAGAGCAATCAATAGTGTCCCACAGTCAGTTTGACAAGGCAAACGGTTGTGGGTGAGGGAAAGAGGTCCAGCCAAGATCTTCTCTTTATAAACAATGGGCCGCTAAAGAGAACCGCCTGCCAATCAGCAATGCTTCACGTTTACATGACACCGCTGACTGCTGCTACAATAGCTAGGATGTCTAACCTAGGTGAGGAATTGTGTAGCCAAGATCTGTCCAGTGTCCACTCGTCTGTCTGGGTACCTCTATGCAGATTAGCTAAGACTACCTCGAGCAAGAGCGCGTCTGTCTTACCTCAGGGTGTGCACCGTACAAATATTCTTATGTTTATAGACCCTTACCTTAGACCTTAGTCCCTCTGATTAGTCCCACTGTATAAAAATATTTTACCAAAATAAAAATATTTTTCTACCTACCCAATTTTTAAACCTCTGTTACCAGAAACACACCATTATTTTTTGGCCTAATGTGCTTTGAGTTTGGGCAAAAGTATTAGAAGTTAGAAGACATACTGTTGTAGGGTAGCAAATGGAAGCTGGGTTGAATTCTTACCAAACTTGATTGTGTATATGGGATAACTTTATCATGAATGTTATGTTGTTTGAGTTTACCCTGGTGTTGTTTGATTAGCGATAATTTCTTGACTATGTAATTCTTTTAGTATTCCCACCATCGTAATATTGCGACTTACTATGGAGCATTCATAAAGAAAAGTCCGAACCGCAAGGACGACTACCTATGGCTGGTGATGGAGTTCTGTGGAGCTGGGTCCATAACGGACTTGATAAAGGCCGTCAAAGGCAACTCACTACGGGAGGACTGGATTGCCTATCTTTGCCGTGAAATGCTGAGAGGTCTGGCCCATCTCCATGCAAACAAAGTCATTCACAGAGACATCAAGGGACAAAATGTCTTACTTACCGACAATGCTGAGGTTAAACTAGGTAAGCTACATGAACTGTAAAGTCTCTGTAACATTGTAAATCTTAGGGAACACTTACAGCTTGCAAATTAATTAGCGATGCTGATGTGTTCACATTCAGTGAAGGTTGGTGACTGGTTTGACAAAGTCTTATGCATCCAACAGTTGTCCAGTTTTTTTTCAGGCACAATCCACTGTGATGTCAGCCAAGACATCACAGTGAATTTTTGTGACATTTAGCTGCAATTTTGTTCTAACAAATCATTGCTTGCAAGTGGTACAAAAAGGAACCGAGGCTCATCGCCATTGTTTGTGGGCTCCTACAATCACGCTGGATTTGAATAACTGGGTAAGCAGGAAGATATTATGTTTAGATGCACGAATTTCAGTTGGTGTCCTTAAATCGCTCTGAACGTTTATTCTTCTTCTAGAAACTATTTATGTTATGATTTCAATTGGCGTCTGTTTTAAATATATATTAATTGTAAGTGAATGCACGAATGTGTTGTTTTGTTATTTTTCAGTCGATTTTGGAGTGAGTGCCCAGTTGGACAAGACGATGGGACGAAGAAATACCTTCATTGGAACCCCATACTGGTTAGTATATTACAAGATGGGTTATTCTCGTCGTTGTGATGTGGATTATTATTTTGATGTGGTTTAGTTTTATGATGTGTGTTTCTACTGTGATATGAGTTCGTGTTTCTATCTAGATTACTATTATGGTGTGGGCTAGTATTATTATGTTAGTATTATGATGTGGCATTGTGTATTAGTACTACGATGTATTTTTATATTACGGTGCGGATTATCACTTGTTGTGGAATGATGTTCTACTGATGTTTGGTGTAGTGCTTTAATCTTGCAATTGTGCTGAAAGGAATTCTTGTTGAGTGATTGAAATGGATCAATTGCCAGTGGAATTCAGACTGAAATAGAGAGTATTGTCATTGAGTACTGAGAGGCTTAGGCAGGCTATGATCGAATATTTATTCAAAGCTGCACGAATACAGGATGTTATGTGAGATGCTTTAATTGAGCTGGTGGCATAGTAATGGCTGATAGCCGAGACAATAGAGGCTGCTGCTATGTCAAGACCAGAACAATTGAGGCATTGAAAATGATAAGATAGCAGATGGAGAGAGATAGGTTTCTGTTGTCAATGTACTGCTTCAGTCAAAGTATAAGAGAGTAGCTCAGGTTGTTTTCCAATTGGTTTTGCCAAAGCAAGGATATTTTATTAGGGTGATGCTGAACTTTGACAAAAGTGGTTTTTTGAGGAAACTACACAGAGGAATTGAAATTGTCTTTTCCATGAGACCAGAAATGCCAAGAGACTTTAGAAATGGTGTCCGTCCTGAGAAGTGCCAGCTGAAGTGGTAAGGATCAGGAACCAATCACACGCCATTCAAAAGGAGATTATGTCTTTACAACATCTCAGTTACGTTCGAACCTGAATCGTATGCAGACATTGTCTTTGCATTGCTGATTTAGGTACCTGATGGTCAGCAGTGTTTTTGTTCAAGGTTGCGGCATTAACTGCAGTACTTAGGCTTCTGTGGTGAATTGTTTTAATTGCCTGTGAACAGATAGGTACCTACAATCAGTCATTACTAGTCACAAAAGAATTTCATGGCCACTCTTATGCAGTAATTTAAGAAATTGAACTGGAACATGATTGCTTCAATGCCCAAGTCATCATGAAATGTCTTCATTAATTGAGAGGTGGAAATCAGCTTTGATGTAATTATAATAATGAGCTTTGTTTGATTTCAAGCTGACACAATGCAGTATGATTTAAATTCTTAGTAGGAACGGATGATAACAAGTCATAATAACAGGAGTCGAGTTTAGCTGTTGGCAGCCATGGCCATCACGTCTGGCCATCACGTCTTACTGCACTCAGTTTCACCAATGTCATCTGCCAAATGGTTTTTTCACTCTGGACACTAAATTACAAAATAGCTAGTGAGATGGCAAGGAGAAATCTTTTTAATATTGTAATTATGTTCTACCCGACTTCCATGATGAAATTGATGTGTCCTTTGCATCATGATGAAATTGATGTGTCCTTTGCATCATGATGAAATTGATGTGTCCTTTGCATCATGATGAAATTGATGTGTCCTTTGCATCATGATGAAATTGATGTGTCCTTTGCATCATGATGAAATTGATGTGTCCTTTGCATCATGATGAAATTGATGTGTCCTTTGCATCATGATGAAATTGATGTGTCCTTTGCATCATGATGAAATTGATGTGTCCTTTGCATCATGATGAAATTGATGTGTCCTTTGCATCATGATGAAATTGATGTGTCCTTTGCACGGATCATGTTCTGTTTTTCAGAATTGATCGAAATGCTTATCCAATTGATGTGGGTGATAACGAAAAAAGGTTGTGCCAGCCAACAGGATTAGGAGGATTATATTAGACATTGATTAGCACATGGATTGATGGATGGTGATGATAATGAGTTTGGTGAAATATGCGCGTTGCAACATGTGACTCAGATTAACACAGTGCTCGAATCGACACAAGCGGTTTAGTGGATTTATTGCTATTAAGCAACAGCAGTTTATTGCATCATTTTAAACAGAAGGTATTCATGACTTATACATACGTATCTATGCTGTGTCAACCTGAAGCTGAGCGTCAGAGAGGTGTGACCTTGTAAAAGCCGCATGGCTAGTCCATTGATGATTGTTAAAAGGAAGCTGGTTGCTTGCCACTTATTTGTCATTTTACTATGCTAAAAGTTTTATTGTCAAGTGTCCAGGGTGTCAGTATTCTATGACAGTGGTCTCTTAAGTGCTGCATAATCTTGATTGAAGGTAGAAGTCTCTATGTGACCGTGGGAGTATATATTGAACATGCCCTGTAAAAGATGTGCATTGATGACAATAGTATTTGCACAGTTTTAGTGTATGCAAAGTTTCAGTGTCTGCTGGACTCATGTTGCATTTGTATTGTATTTTGCGATGTATTAAAACATTTTTAAAGTGCCTCTGATAGGGTGAACCACTCAGAGGCGCTCCAAATGCGCAAGGCCACAGAGAAGTAATGGGTTTTGCAAAAACTAAACAATGAGGATGGGTTGACAGCTAGAATTTGAAATCGAGTAGATGGGGCAGCGTATTCCAAAAAGAGGGACCAACTGAGTTAAGAACCATAGGGTCATTCCGCCTCAGTTCAACAAATGCTTCCCACTCGACCATCTCAGATTTGGATGAAATTTGCACAGAATGTGCATAAATATATTAGAACATGCTGTGCAAAAGTTGAGAGCAATACTCCCAGTAGTTTTTTTTATACGGAATTTTAAAGACACCTGGGGTGACCCCGCTTATCGCGATTCGAAAATTGCGTCTTAATTTGCTGCCATGTTCAGGGGGCTATAAGTTGACTATCATTGCAGATAAATAGATGAAATTTTCAGGATACATAGTCATCGTGGTGCTAATCAAGGATATTGAAAGAACTTGATACCTGATGGATAGTTTTTTTCTAGCTACACATTGAAAATCGGGAAAAAAACAATGACCCTGTCTGGCGCAAGTACTTTACTGCTCTACTATGACCAAATGGGTTCATTATAAGGAAAAGTGTGAACCACTTGCCATAATAGTCCACATTGTGTGCACAGAAAAGCAATTAGGTCAGCTTTATCATGTGTACCTATTGCAATATAGCCTTCTGAAAATGAAAGAAACCACTTTTTTGCCTTTCGACGACAAAGTTCAAGGCCTTAAATGGGCATGTGGGATAGGTGACACAGCTATGAAATTAACACCATTGAAAAGAGCAGCTCAAATACTACTAGATATAAGAAGAATTGCTTTTGAGACTCCTGTGGTTCAACGATTACAGCTATATCCATTAGAGTAGTGTTTTAAGCATTCGCGCACTGATACGAGCCGATATAACGAGCTTAGTACTTTACTGCTCTACTATGACCAAGTGGGTTCATTATCAGAGAAAGTGTGAACCACTGACCATTATAGTCCACATTGTGTGCACAGAAAAGCAATTATGTCAGCTCTATCATGTGTACCTGTTTCAATATAGCCTTCTGAAAATGAAAGAAACCACTTTTTTGCCTTTCGAGGACAATGTTAAAGGCCTTAAATGGGCATGTGGGATAGGTGACACAGCTATGAAATTAACACCATTGAAAAGAGCAGCTCAAATACTACAAAATAAAAGAAGAATTGCTTTTGAGACTCCTGTGGTTCAACGATTACAGCTATATCCATTAGAGTAGTGTTATAAGCATTTGCGAACTGATACTGATATTTTAAAAACAATTTCATGTGTCTGACATATCTAGATGGTTAGCTGAAGATCATATTTATTAACTACTTACTTTATGTACACACTGACAAACATTCAAGAGTTCAGTTTTCATATACTTATCATGCATTGCCATATAATAATGGCAGCAAATCTTCAAAATACCACAACGATGTAAACTGCTGTATTCATTGAACTACATAAGTCTCAAAAACAATTCTTTTGACAGTAAGTAGTATTTGAGCTGCTCTTTCCAATGGTTTTAATTTCATAGCTGTATCACCTATCCCACATGCCCATTTAAGGCCTTGAACATTGTTGTCGAAAGGCAAAAAAGAGGTTTCTTTCATTTTCAGAGGGCTATATTGCAACAGGTACACATGATAAAGCTGACCTAATTGCTTTTCTGTGCACACAATGTGGACTATTATGGCAAGTGGTTCACACTTTCTTTGATAATGAACCCACTTGGTCATAGAAGAGCAGTAAAGTACTAAGCTCGTTATATTGGCTCGTATCAGTTCGCGAATGCTTAAAACACTACTCTAATGGATATAGCTGTAATTGTTGAACCACAAGAGTCTCAAAAGCAATTCTTCTTTTATTTTGTAGTATTTGAGCTGCTCTTTTCAATGGTGTTAATTTCATAGCTGTGCCACCTATCCCACATGCCCATTTAAGGCCTTTAACATTGTCGTCGAAAGGCAAAAAAGTGGTTTCTTTCATTTTCAGAGGGCTATATTGAAACAGGTACACATGATAGAGCTGACCTAATTGCTTTTCTATGCACACAATGTGGACTATAATGGTCAGTGGTTCACACTTTCTCTGATAATGAACCCACTTGGTCATAGTAGAGCAGTAAAGTACTAAGCTCGTTATATCGGCTCGTATCAGTTCGCGAATGCTTAAAACACTACTCTAATGGATATAGCTGTAATCGTTGAACCACAGGAGTCTCAAAAGCAATTCTTCTTATATCTAGTAGTATTTGAGCTGCTCTTTCCAATGGTGTTAATTTCATAGCTGTGTCACCTATCCCACATGCCCATTTAAGGCCTTGAACTTTGTCGTCGAAAGGCAAAAAAGTGGTTTCTTTCATTTTCAGAAGGCTATATTGCAATAGGAACACATGATAAAGCTGACCTAATTGCTTTTCTGTGCACACAATGTGGACTATTATGGCAAGTGGTTCACACTTTTCCTTATAATGAACTCATTTGGTCATAGAGCAGTAAAGTACTTGCGCCAGACAGGGTCATTGTTTTTTTCCCGATTTTCAATGTGTAGCTAGAAAAAAACTATCCATCAGGTATCAAGTTCTTTCAATATCCTTGATTAGCACCACGATGACTATGTATCCTGAAAATTTCATCTATTTATCTGCAATGATAGTCAACTTATAGCCCCCTGAACATGGCAGCAAATTAAGACGCAATTTTCGAATCGCGATAAGCGGGGTCACCCCAGGTGTCTTTAAAATTCCGTATAAAAAAAACTACTGGGAGTATTGCTCTCAACTTTTGCACAGCATGTTCTAATACATCTATGCACATTCTGTGCAAATTTCATCCAAATCTGAGATGGTCGAGTGGGAAACTTATAAAAAATTTGTTGATTTGAGACGGAATGACTCCATAGTTGTTCTAGTATGATGAACAGCAAGATCAAATCTGTTTGAAGAGAGAAGTGGACGATGCAAGGAGGCTGAAAGGAGGAGGCCGGAATATTATGCCAGATATATATTTCTGGGCATGATAAATTTAGACTTTACTTTTATCGAAACTATTTCTGCTGCACTGCAGCCTGTAAATGCATTTTCAGAACATTATTTAGACAACTTGACAGACCTGCGATTTCTGTGATGATAGGAATGGTCATATACTTCATTTGAAATTGTTGTTACAACAGAAACATATGGATAATTAATTTTTACCATGAAAGAGTTTGATTTCACTAGACAGGATGTTAAATTAATTGGTCATATTTTGGAGATCTGGGAATCTGAATATGGATCTAAATAAAATGAAGTATATTATGGAGAGACATGAGAAACGGGAAGCATAAGAAATGGGAAGCATAAGAAACGGGAAGCACGTTCAGTTATTTGTCAACAGTTTATTACAGGTTTTGGAAATATTGTTGAATCCGTGTCAGATTTCGCGTTTAAAGGTTCATGAGAATTGGTCTAGGACCGTGGGGTGCGGTGGTGTAGTGGGTATGTTCGTCGCCTTGCAGCCGAAGGGTTGCAGGTTCGAATCCACCTCAAGTCGCTGCGTAGGGACCTTGGGCAAGTCCTTCACTTGCAGTTGCTCAGCGCTTCGGCGTGAAACTCTGATGCAGTGTCCGCTCTGTAGTCGGGAACGCCTCTTGAGTAGGGAGCTTGAAGGGGCGCTAAATTACCTCCTGGACATTGCCTCTCCTGCCATTACCCTGGACATTACCCCCATAGGATATCACCCCCTGCCATTACCCCTCTGCATTCAACATACATGTTGGGTTCTATATTTTGTTTCTGTATTTGTGTTTACATTTTGTGCCAGTTAACTGCACAAAATAAAAGATTAGGCAGTGTTAATTGTATACATGTATATATATTGACACTTTAGGCCAGTTGACCGCAACATCTTTGAGTTATTTAAGTAGAATCGTACGTAACATATTATAGGTCTGAATATATCTGATATATTAATGATGGACCCTCAACGATATTTTCAGTTTTCAATATAGTGGAAAACTTGATTATCATAGTTTCCTTTTTAAATGCATGTGCCATTCTTTACTTTATTATAATTTCCATTTTATATTCTTTAATATTAAAGGATTAACAGAATTATGCCTTATTATTTTATCGATTATTTGTGTGGTTTATATCATCTTACTTTATTTGATACAACCTGACACATTTAAAAGATACATCCTATCAAGGGGGGTAATGGCAAGGGTTAATGGCACGTAGATAATATCCTACGGGGGTCATGGCGGGGAGGGGGCTAATGTCCAGCGGTAATGTCCTGTTTCCCCTGTGAATATCCGTTGGGCAGAGACATTTAAGTTGTTGTTTGTACTCATCATGATCTGTTCGACATATTTTGTCTGATACTAAGTGTAATTCTCTTGTCATATGATGTTTGGCATTAGTCGCCTCTGACGACTGGCTCTAAAGGGGGGAGGGCAATATAAAGGCAAGTTGAATGTGGGAGCAGATTTCATATGGTGGTCATAACTCGGGTACAGAAGGTAAAAGTTGTCTTCTTCAGTAGACCTTATGTTTTTTCGGTTTGCATTAACCGATGGCTGTATCAACGCTCTGTGTATTATTTACATGCATCATCTTTTGAATTGATTTCATCGTTTGCCAGTGTGTTATGTTTGTTGCTTTCTTGTGAAAAAGAAGGTAATTTAGGTGTTAAAAGTTTGTTATTTAAAATTTAGAATTGTTGTCAGTGGTTGACGAAGTCATGGAAGTGAATGGTCAAGGGGATGGTGAATAGTGGGGTAGTTGGGATTGTCAAATGTTTGAGACCAGTTAAAGAGGGGTGAATGGTCCAGAGTGGGTGGTAGGTGGTTGGTTGATGGTTAAGTGGAATGAATAGTTGAGAGGGGGTGAGTGGTTAAGAGTTGTGATTGGCTGTGATTGCGTTTTGTCTTTTAATTACTGATGCAACATACATTGACCACTGCCTACATTTACAGACTGTCATCCCAGTTATGCTGATTATGCTGCTGGATTTGACAGCAAGACAAAAGCAAATCTGGTCTTTCTTGCGATGACACTGAAGTTATGTAAATTATTTCATCCTGGCAACACATTACATTTAAGCATTCAAAAAGTTTAAAATTTCTCTTTCTTTCATTTCATGTGGTTCTGTTTGTTCTTGTCTGCCTCAGTTTCAACATACCATATTCTTCATTGCTGGTTAATGTTTTGGTATGTGCCTATAGTGTCTGCCTATCCACCTCTCTTTGTGCCTTTGGATCTCTCTGTCTTTCTGTGTATGTGTGTGGTGTATCACTTATTGATGCATGATTGATAAGCGTAATATGATCTGCAGGTCTGCATAGATGTAATTAAATGTACCAGTGAGCATCTGCATACTGTCACTGTGTGTCTGATACTATTTGACAGCTGTTGTTTTTTTGTGTCAGAGTCTGATTTGATATTATCTGTCTCATCTCTGCGTAACATTGTCGTTTTCTGTGTAAATTACAGGATGGCACCTGAAGTGATCGCCTGTGAGGAAAACGTGGCTTCCACTTATGATTGTCGTGTGAGTCTTTTGTCTTAAATCATCCATTGGCCCTTTGTTACAGTTTTTACTAAAACGACTTTATTAAGCTCTCACTGTTTATCAGAGTAAACATTGCTCATAGCCTTTTATCTCCAGAATCTTGCTCAAGAGGTGACTGAATACACATTTTGTTTGTCATTGACACCTTGGCCATTTTCATTTGTTTAGAAATTTGAATTTCTTTGCTTTAATAAAAAAAATATTAATCTGACAGATTCATTATTTACCAACTTGATTGTTATCTTGCTAAGTGACTTCACAGTGAGGTGTAACTACACTGGCACCCTGTTTCTCTTTAGAATAGTAAGAATAATGATCAACTGGCAATATCAAGGCTATCTGATAACAATTATTTGAGACGAGACTTAATAAAACCGCGTTTTTGCTACTTTTTGTTGCGTTATGTTTTTGAATCATTGAAAACGGTGTGTGGTCTCACTAAAAGTGATATAACTTTGTTCTGTTTGAAATATTTTGATGAAATTCGGCCATCATGTGTAAATATGAATTGTCTTTAAGACTGTAAAATTTCATTTAGAAATTCTTACTTCTGGCCAAGGTATTGGCAAAAAACTGTATGGCGGGGGTGCTTTTTTAATGGCCCACCCTGTATGTATTGCATTGACAATATGCATGCATACATCCTTGGATACATTCGAACAGTTTCGTAGATTGTCATTGAGGAATTTTGGACTTGTTGTCCTTTGTTTAAACACAGAAGTTGTTGCCTTTTGGTTGTGGTTTGAATTTGTTGCATTTGTTTTTTCTCTTTGAATTTGATGTCTATTAACTGATGATTGTCGATTTTCCAGAGTGATCTCTGGTCTTTGGGAATCACGGCCATTGAAATGGCTGAAGGGAAACCACGTAAGTTGCATCAGTTTTTCGTTGGCCGTTGATCTACAAACTTTCCAGCGTTAGTAGGACAGAGTTTTTTATGCTAAACTCTGCTAACAGATCGCTGGTATTTCTGTCGCCTGACGAATGCTGTCTGCTTAGACCTGCGTTTTCTGGCCATGTTAATTCTGCTCTGCGTAACGTCGGAGGAGCCCTGCTCTGGGCCCGAACGGGTCGGCCTTATCGCCCACAGCGTCGACGTTCCTTTCCCGCTACAGTCATCGCTCTTCTTCTACTTTTGTCAGGAGATGTGGAAACCAACCCAGGCCCAGCTCCACGCAAATTCCATGTTAAGAAGCCGACATCGAGACTAGGATCGATCAACTTCGGTAGTTTCAACATTCGGTCTGCTATTCGTCGATCTGCAATCATACACGACCTGATAAAAGACGAACATCTAGACATCCTAGCACTATGTGAAACTTGGATCTGTGCCGATACACTTGACTGTATAAAAAGCCCCTGAAGGTTTTTCCGTTCTTCACGTCCATCGTCGTGGTGCCTCCAGTCGCACAAATGCTGGTGGTGGCCTTGCTATCATCTACAATTCCTCATTAAACGTGAAGGTTCATCCTCAGATAGAAATGTTTTCTTTTTCCTCATGTGAAGTTCAACTCGCTCGGTTTGGAAGTTTGTCATCATCCATCACAGTAGCCAACGTCTACCGACCTCCTGGTCCAGTCGGTGAATTCTACAACGACCTTGCGAATCTAATATCGTCCATCTACATTGAAGCTGGTGAAAGACTGCTGTTATGTGGTGATCTGAACTGTCCTGGGTTCGATGGTCATATCAGCGACGACCTAGCAGATGTCTTCACCATCTACGGCCTCCGTCAATCCATCATTGTACCGACTCGTGGCGATAACCTTCTGGACGTCCTCGTTTCTGACGATAGAACAACAATTTACGACGTACAGGTCAGTGACGCTGGTCTCGTGTCTGATCATAAGATGCTTCGGTGCAAAGTAAAAACCTCCTTCGACCGTCAACCAGTTCAGCACATTTTTCGAAACATTAAAGCTGTAGATCCTGTTCAGTTCAGCCAGCTGCTCGCCGACTCTGATCTCTTCTTTGCACCTGCTAGCAATGCGGATGAGTTTGCTGAACAGCTGAAGAAAACTGTAACTCAGACATTGGATAAAGTCGCTCCCATTAACAACTGTCTTCGGCGACCTTCTAAACCAATATCAAGATGGCTTTCTACCGAGGCAATAAAGGCAAAGAGAGAACGTCGTCGGTTAGAGAGGAAATGGAAGCAACTCGGGCTCGAAGAGGACAGACAACGTTATCGTCGCCACTGCCGTACAACAAATAAGCTAATTAACGATTCACGATCTACTTACTTCCACAGCCTACTCGAAAATGCTGAAAATCCGATGGACCGTTGGCGCATCTCCCAAAGACTTCTGCACTCAAAGGAGACTTCCAGCTGCCAGCGCTCAGACTCTGAGAATCAGTCTTTATGCTCTAGCTTTGCCAGATATTTTGTTAACAAAATTGATGACCTTAAATGTAAAATTACTAGATGCGCTGCCAATTTAGTATGGAATGACCTACTGCTTGATTCTGACTTCTCTGAATCTACCTTTAATGACCTTCCTCCTGTTACATACTTGGAAGTATCTAATCTTCTCAGAAGCTTGGTACCTAAATCATCCCCTATGGACTTCATACCTACACCTCTTATTGTTTCTTGTTCTGATGTTTTCTCCCACCTTATTGCACACCTGGCCAACTTGTCTTTTGCTGAAGGATGTTTCCCGTCATGCTTTAAGTCTGCTTTAGTTACTCCTTTGCTTAAAAAACCTGACCTAGATTCCAATAATCTGTCTAACTTCAGACCTATCTCGAACCTAAATAACATTTCCAAGATCCTTGAACGTCTCTTTCTTACTCGCATCAAGAAACATATCACTTCCTCTCCCAACTTCAGTCCTTTTCAGTCAGCTTATCGTGAAGGCTATTCCACTGAGACTGCCCTTACATCCACGCTTGACAACATCTTTTCGTCTATTGACAATGGAAAGGCCTGCCTTTCTGTATGTCTTGACCTCAGCGCAGCTTTCGATACCGTAGACCATCAATTACTTCTTTCTAGACTCACGAAAAGCTTCGGTGTCTCTGGTACTGCTTTAAACTGGTTAGCGTCTTATCTGGGTAACAGGAATCAGCAGGTGGGCATCGGTACCGCTCGGTCTGAACCCACTGTTTGCACTGCTGGAGTTCCACAGGGATCTGTCCTTGGTCCTCTATTATTCACCGTCTTTACCTCCCCAATTAATCGCATAGCTAATCATTTTGGTGTCCAATTACAGCAGTACGCGGACGACACTCAGCTCTATATTGCTCTGTCACACACTGATCAGTCCGGTAAACTTAAACTTGAGGAGTGCCTGTCATCTTTATATGCCTGGTTCTGTTTTAATGGTTTGGCTATAAACCCAAACAAGTCTGAGGCAATTTTGTTCGGGTCACGACAACGCTTGCGTTCTTTTCCTTCACTTTCCAGCATTGACCTCGCAGGCTCCGCAGTACCGTTATCAGATTCTGTTAAAACTCTTGGGGTTACCCTGGACAGTATGCTTACTTTTCGGATGCATGTAACTAACCTTTGTAGATCTTGCTTTTATCACATCAGGGCAATACGCCACATTAGGTCGGCTCTGACTAAGGATATGTCGAAGACTTTAGCTTGCGCCCTTGTCTCCTCTCGCCTTGATTATGCTAATGCGATTTTTGTTGGCATTTCAGACTATGAGCTACACAGGCTGCAACGCATCCAAAATTCTTTAGCTCGGGTTGTGCTGCGTGTCCCACTACGATCAAGTTCCTCAGTTTTACTTCATCAGCTGCATTGTCTTCCTGTCGAGTTTAGGATTAAATTTAAATTGGCCTGTTTAACCTACAAATCCCTCTCTACCGGAACACCTCCCTACCTTCAGTCACTGCTTACTCCTTATATTCCTCCTTGTTGCCTGCGATCATCAAACATGGGTCTTTTAGTTGAACCTCGATGCAGAACTGTTATGGGCTCGCGTGCATTCCATGCCTCTGCTCCCAAAGAATGGAATCTACTTCCACTCTCTCTTCGTTGCTCAAATTCACTCCCTACCTTCAAAAAACGGCTCAAAACTCACTATTTCTCTTTGGCTTTCAAGCACATGGACCTTTAACTGCATCTTCCTCTGGCGGCTAACTATCCGCGCCTCATATTCACACTTTAGTGTGACCTTGCGCGCGTAATAAATTTATGTAATAATAATAATAATAATAATAATCGACTATAATGAGGTCTGTAGGTTGTGTAGCTTAACTTTGTGTATTAGTCATACTTTGACAAAGGATGTCTCTGAGCATATTAGAGCAGAAAATAAAGGAGCAGATTAATAAAGGATAATAAGAAAGGATTTTGTGTGGACCTTAGGTGAAAATGCCAGTTGGAGTGATTTCAGTCCAATGGTGTTTGATTATAGGTTGAAGGGTTGTTAATATCATTTGTTTGGCAAATCGATAATTATTGATTGTAGAAACTGAATTTAGACTGATTGTCACAAATTTATTGACCTTGATGGAAAATTTAATATATTATATGAATATATTATATGATGTAAGTTATTGTATATATTGCTTACTCTAACATATGTACATATAACGCAGTGTCAACACCGAGTTTACAATAGGCCATCATCAAAAAACTCAATACTCTCCCACTTATGAAATTTGATATAATGACCATCGGTACTGTTATGAAATTTGATATAATGACCATCGGTACTGTTATGAAATTTGATATAATGACCATCCGTACTGCCATAGTTGTAAACTTAAATATTTGATATAATGACCATCCGTACTGCCATAGTTGTAAACTTAAATATTTGATATAATGACTATCCGTACTGCCATAGTTGTAAACTTAAATTTGATATAATTAAATGTTATTTAATGTTGAACTGATTTTGAGCTTGAACTAACCATTAATGAACAATTTGAATTTGCAACAAATTGTATTTGTTATGACTCCGATTATTTGTTATTTCCGATTAACGATAGTGTTAGTAGGTTCGAAGCATTTGCGAGACATGGCTGAGACTGTCTTCAATGAATGAATTTCTTCCAAAGCAGCTGTTTAATTTTGAATGAAAACCAATTACTCAAAAGTAGCCATGGGGGGGGTGGTGTGCAGACAAGACAGACGAGACCAAGTAAGGAATGTGGAATAAGAATCTTTGTTTTGTTAGTTGTTGATGCAAATCGTTGCTTGTCATAGTTTTGAACATTGCTGTGAAAATTAGACACACGACTGTACAAAAGTCGATGATGATGATGCTCAACGATAGATCTAATAATTGAACTGTATTTATTTTTGACTGTTTTTCAGCGTTGTGTGAGTTGCATCCAATGCGTGCGCTCTTCCTCATTCCACGCAATCCATCACCAAAGCTGAAGGCACGCAAGTGGTAGGTTTCTTTCCAATGTTGCTTGTGCTCTCTAAAATCTTCACCGCTTGATTGATCTTTTAATTATTAAACATTTAAAATGTTTGACACTTCAAACCCTGCCACTAAAGCCAATTTAGCAGCAATATTTTTTAAAATGACAAAATAGCATTCTTTTAAACTGAAGCTATTGTTGTGAATAACGAATACAGCTGAAGCCAAATATATTTTGCCAAGACTTTGGCTAGAGAAGATTAGTGTTGTGACTTTACTGTTCATCTTCTCTAGCTTCACCACGGTCAAATTACTATAGGACTGATTCCCTATTTGGAAAGCCTAACTTTCTCTGTTTACATAAGTAGCCATGGATCTGATATTAAGTATTTGTTTCTTCTAGTATCATTGAAGAGCATTATATGCAAGATAAATTAATCAGACTGTTTCATGTCCTTGTGATATGGATGGCTGGTGGCAAAACAGAAAATATCGACAAATTATATGGAACTTATACGAACGTCATTACGCCTGCAGTTGTTACCGTTAATGATTGGTTGTGATTGGCTGTGAAGGACAAGGAAGTTCATGGACTTTGTGGACGTATGTCTCTTCAAGGAGTACAACCGTAGACCCAGCGCTGAACAGCTGCTGAAGCACGTCTATATGCGCGACCAACCGACTGAGCGCCAGGTGCGGATCCAACTCAAGGAACACATCGACCGACACAGACGAAGCAAAAGAGGTCACAGAAAAATTCTCTGCCATATATTAGCTTTTGAAAATGCCATAAAAGTTTTAAACTGCTGTCAGTTGTCTTTTGTGTTTTTCCTTACCCATTGTGCGATTATTCGATATCCCATAACCAGTGCAGTGTGCACTTACAGAATCACAGTGCTTTGGTATATGTATGGCTTTCTGCTTTGCATGGTATGCTGTAATGCCAAAGACGTTCTGTGATGTGGGGCTATAATGCTATATGACTGACTGCCTTGCATTACCTGTGCCACTGAATAATTGTTTGTAGGTGATGAAGCAGAGACTGAATATGAATTTGATGGCAGTGATCGTGAGGAAGATGAGGCAGCTGATGCGGAGGGAGCGCCAAGGTAGTTTCTTCATTCACAACTAGCACTCGCCACATCTTTTGTCTCATTATGTTAGAGTACTTCTCAGATGAGAACTTTTATATTCCCTTTTTTACCTGCATGCTTTTGATACATCTGATATGCAGAGTTCGTTATTCTGCAGCATACCTGTTGGTATGAGGATAGCTGATTGTGTTCTAGCATCATAGAATTCTAGTTGGAGAGCTTAGATGGTTGCATTAGGCTGTTGTCATTTAAAATCATCGTTGCTTCTTGGATCATGAACTCTGAATATATTGTCAGATATCAGACTGGAAAGCAATTGGTTGGTTCTACATTCACGCAAAAGCCTGCCAGTGGAAACTTCTCCATCATGTTTGAGCTTCACTGGCTGCAGATGAATGTGCAATCCTTAACAAACTCTCAAATCATTTAGAAATCCTTCATATAATCTACATTAAGGTTGTTCAAGCCTTTTGTATACCATGGTCGTCGGAGGATCATCAAATCATCTAGACTTTACAATAAGTGATATGATTCTGCACAGCATTTAAAATTGGTCACAATGGTTTTTGCATGACGTTTACAATCGAAGCTAATTGTCATCTGATCTGTTGCATTCATCTGATCTGTTGCATTCATCTGATCTGTTGCATTCATCTGATCTGTTGCATTCATCTGATCTGTTGCATTCATCTGATCTGTTGCATTCATCTGATCTGTTGCATTCATCTGATCTGTTGCATTCATCTGATCTGTTGCATTCATCTAATCTGTTGCATTCATCTGATCTGTTGCATTCATCTGATCTGTTGCATTCATCTGATCTGTTGCATTCATCTGATCTGTTGCATTCATCTGATCTGTTTTAGTTCTGTGTTGCAAATTCCTGGAGAGTCGACGCTGAAACGCAATTTTCAGAAGATCCAGGAAGGTGAAGGCCGCAAGACACCCAACCCCTACGTTCAGCAGCAGCATCCACTGCAACAGAATCAGAACAGTCCGCAGCAGCAGCAGCAGTCAAGGCAGCAGAACCAGCATCACCAGCCAAATCAACATCACCAGCCAAATCAACATCTTCAGCCAAATCAGCATCTTCAACAACCTCCTCCTCAGATTCAGCAACAGCAATCTCCGTCTGGCCTGTACGGACTGGCGGCACGCGCCCAACCGGCTCCCGCTCAACACATGGCTGCTTTCATCCAGCCTCCAGGTCCGTCCAACAGCTCATCTGCAATGGCAGCTGGTCCAGTGAGCCAGCCACAGCAGCAGCAGCAGCAGCAGCTGCAGCGCCATCAGTCATCAGGACCATTGCCTCATATGGGCTTTCCTCCTACAGCACATCAAGGGATTCCTCCTTCAGGTCATTCTGGAATGCCGTCGTCATCTGCTCACCAGGGGGGTGTCGTACCCTATCGCTATGAACCGAAAGACCCCCTGGGTCGCAATGAACGGCGTGGATACTCACCTGACCTGGAGCGCCAGAGACGCCCTGATCGCCCCATCACAAACTTTGAGCTGAACAAACCCAAACCTCCTCTCGAGCTGCACCGTGTCTCGTCCAATCACGAGGATCGACGTTTCCCGGCTGGTGTCAAGGTGGAACAGCAGCGCCAGCGTTCACACGATGCATCGTCGTCAAAGTATCACCAAGAAGTGCCTATTGTGCATCATGCAGCAGTGCCTGTTGCAGCAGCGCGAATGGAAGTCAGTCGACACAGCCAACAACAGATTGTGCCTCCAGCAGAGGTCGTCTACAGGCCACCACCACAACAAGGCAGGCTCATCAGTAAGTCGCTTTGTCTTATCTCACAGCAAATTCCCATCCTGGGTCAGTTGTCATGGGTAAGTGGTCCAGGTCGCACCGCACAGAAGGAGGAAAATTTTGTAATCCACGGGTTTTCTGTCCGTCCCCTCTGTCACTTGCCATTCACTGTAGCTGTTAGGAAATTCAGATACCACCACCCATTCGTCTAGTAGACATGCTATTTCTCCAATGGCAACTCACTTTTACGACCTGCTATTTTGACCTACAATGGGGGGTGATGCCTGCCGACAAGCAGGGGCCAGTGATGATATAACAAGACTCGGTGTACAACAGCATGGACTGTCACTCCCTCTGCACAAAAGCTATTGTCTTCTGACATTATTGTGGGGTGCGGTGGTGTAGTGTGTGTTCGTTGCCTTGTAGCCGAAGGGTTGCAGATACGAATCCACTTCAAGTCACCGCGTAGGGACCTTGGGAGCAATTGCTCAGCGCTTTGGCGTGAAACTCCGATGCAGTGTTCGCTCTGTAGTCGGGAGCGCCTCTGAGTAGAGAGCTTGAAAGGGCGCTATAACAAGTGCACATTCAAACCAACATACAAACATTATCCCACATTTGTACAAGGTCCACGCCTACTTAGTGCTAATTACCATCCATGCCAAGTTAACTCAGGCTGCACGCTATGGGAACGATTTACCCAGCCTGAGTTGCATGCTAAAGGGGTTAACTTCCTTATCAATTATCAGAATTATCAATTCACAAAATTATCAATTCACAAAATTATCAATTCACAAAATTTGGATCAAAACTCGATGATTGTCTGTCAATGACGCCATATTCATTCATTCATTCATTCGAGTATTTATATAGCGCCTCTTCAAGGAAACTACTCAGAGGCGCTCCCGACTCCAGTACGGACAAACAGAACAGTTTTTAAGTGCTTATAGAATGTGTCAGAGAGTGATCTATTGCGTCACCAATGACAACAAAATATGGTAGCTGGCGCTGTTTAAACCACTTTATTCAAAATTTAACTTGTGCAAGTTCGATTTATTCGAAGCTAATCCAGGGTGAGTAATATTTTTGTGATTGATGGAGTTACACTGACTCAAATTATATATACCTTTAACTGCATTTCTAAAACTCTGTATTTTACAGAATTACCAAGCAAACAGTATTCTGCATCACAGTTGCCAAAACAACAAGAGAAAGACCATCATCCAGAGGTTTGTCAGATGTTTTTAGTATTCGCTCTTTCGGAATATTCAGCTTTGTTGGTTGGAATCATCGTACTTTATCCATGTGTGACCATCAGCTTGTGGACTCTGCCACACACTGTCAGTCTCAGTTGAGCTGCTCAAAGAATAGCCACTTGCCATTCTTAAATGTGTATATACTGCATAATGCTTATGTTGGAATATTACTGATTTTCATATATATAATACATGTATATATATATATATATATATATATAATAGATTCTACACAGTGCACAGAAATGTAAGCCATACACTCATACAGTGCAAAACTTTAGACGAAAATGGATCGGACAAAGTTTGAGTACAAAATGGAATCTTGTTCCATTCGCAAATTGATGCATATATATTAGACGGAAACATAAGTTATTAAGAAATGAATTTCAATCCCAGAAATATGATTCAATGCAATGTCTTACAGATAAGATGAAATGTTGATTAGCACAAAACAACTGCAGTTTGCTGTAAGGTTTCATCTTCACACTTCATATAAATATTATGCTTACTGTTAATTTACATTGCTGTTCTTTGATAAATGTCTCCATTCGATTAAGTGTGTATTATTGGATGAAAAAGTTTGAAACTTATTCTTAAAATTCATCATAGTCTTGAAAAAAACCTATTTTCCTCTTAATCAAACTTTTCCAATAAACTTGGAGAATTTACAGAAGCACACACAAGATATCCATAGCTAACGTCACAATGTGATGGTGCTTTGAGAATATGATTATTATTATCATACAATACATAATTACTACATTGATTTGATGTTCATGTAAATGTATAGAAGAACTAGGCATTTATTCAGTTAGTTGATCAGTCAATTTCTCCACACATATGTGGTGCTTTCCCACCCCTATTCTGTCATGACAAGAACAATTTATGTCAATTCTTTTAATTCAAATCATTGTATTAAACTACCTATTGTTGAAGTTGGCCTATTCTGACAATTCGATGTTTGTCTGTCCACAATTCAAATCATTGTATTAATGTATTGTCTGCTTTAGCTGCAATCTGTTACCAACCTCTGCTGTCCAAGCATATGTATGCCTCTATACTGACTCAAGAGGCTTCTATGTTGCTCCAGAGTCTGCTGAAACTTCTTTTTTATAATTGTCTACTATGTTTGGTCTGTTGTCTGCGTATAGATGCTGGTGTCATGCATCTAAATATTCATGATGATGTACTTGATGATGTGGTCTCTGTTTTGCAATGGAATCTAGAACAGAGTTCAGTTTCTATAGTTCTATAGTTTACTGATTGTATAAGAAACTGTTATGACAGTTTAAATTATAACAATTATAGTAATAAACTGAAATTTATTAAGTTAACCAGACAGTAGCAGAATTTGATGAAATGAAGATTTTAGCAAACAGCCAAAATCTAAAGGTTCCTTGTCTTTTTCATCCTCAGTGATTTGTGCAGAACTATAGTCTTAAGAAATTAGCATAGCCAGATACTGGTTGGTCTGCGCTGACTCCAGCCTCAGCTCAGCTGATGTATGTACAGAGGCAAGTATGGCTGTATTGTAGATCCCAGGCAGTCTGTAGCCTCCCATTTAAAAGCTGTTTTTGCCGTGTTTAACGGGTATTGAATAAATTACTAAACCTTTACTATCCTGGCTAAAAAGAAACCAATAACTTCTATGAAAATTGTATTCAATCAATGTCGTTATATACAAACAATCAAATAACCTAGCTATCTACTTAATTTGGCGTTGATTATTTATATTATTATTGATCGCTTATCTTTCCTCGACAGATGAAGTTCTTCTTATGAGTATAGTTCAGCAACTTGTAGACTGTTTGAAGAATGCAACCAAGTGCTCTTGAATATATAGTGCGGATAATAATGCAACCACGAAGACCTTGCTCCAGGATGAAGAAAGACAACATCGTTGTTTATGAATATCGCCACCACCAATCTTCTTACTCGATGAAGTGAGATACGTCGCTTAATAGACGAACGCACTCGAACACAACAAATTCAACCAACGTGATATCGTCCAAACGAATATCAACTTCTCCGCCAACCGTCAAATGTTCACCACTTCACACGTTCGACGAAAAATACAATACGAGAGTTCCGAGTTTCTTCAGACAAACTCAACTCCGCTATTTAACGTCCTAGTTGCAATGCCTTCTTTGTAACGAAAGCGCATTCAGCTACCGATCATCCTTGCCGCTAATTTTAACTTAAGAAACGTTCACCTCAGCGAAACGTCCTTCTTCTTTTAGCGTTCAGCAACGGAATCAAACATTTAAACTTCGATCGTCCGTGACGTTGCATTAAAATCGTTAAATTCGCTTCCGAGCGATCCCATTGGTTTGTTGACATAATATCCCATGACAACCTTTTTGTTGCGTAGTTTTGCGCGCTGTCGACACGCTAGTTCCTTGGTTACTGCCCCTAAGCTACGCATTATTATTTATTTCGCCAAATTATTACATATCAAATTAAATCAACGCCAGTACTAAATTGACTAGCTTAACTCTTACTTATAATTAATGGTTAACATTGTAATAAATTAGTTCAATAGATAATAGCGTATATAATCCGCTACACAGTCACTTGTTGGCTCATCACACTTGACTTTCCAGCACACTCTTGGAACAACTGAGTATTGGGGTTATAATTCATGGCTAAGTACTTACCTTTGAACAGTACTGTGACTGTAAAGTGCCTTTTGACATAAGTATGTACATTGTACAATTGTACATGTGTTTTACTTTTAACACAGTGTGCACTGTTAATTTTCCACTAATTCCCTAACTGAAAAAATGAAAAGATTTCAGCTGTATACGAAAGCAGATCTATATAAGTTTCTGCCTTGTAAATTGATCTGCTTTCTTTTTAAACATTGATCATTCGTTTGACAGACTTTTGTTTGTCGTTGCTGTAGGAGTTGGATGCTCTGGCGGCTCAGTTGAGTCATCTGGCCAGGGAGCCTGCTGCTGGTAATCAGTCTGCTGCGAGCAGAGAGTCTGCTGCTGCTGCTGCTGCGCATCTCATTGAGGATGATTCTGATGAGGAAATAGCTCAGCCGGATGGCACTCTTCTGGCACCGACTGCAGTCCGAGCGCTGTTAGCATGCTTTTCTCTTTTCAGTTCTGCTTCTAATTTCTAATCGATACCAGGCTTAATACCGTCATTTAATTTAGTCCCAGGAAACATTAGTCTAGTGCCTTACAAGAGCTTCTTTTAAATGTTTTTGATCACCATTCTAATCCATATTTCTTCCTGATAAATTGTGTCTCAGAATGAATTGGGAATTTAAGAGACAAATGACCCATGGATGTGACCAGCAGCTTTTCACCATTGTGAGCTTAGGCAAAGAAATTAAGTTGCTACAATGGAGACCCATTTGCACCTGACGAATTTCACCATGGCTCCCAGCAAAACCATATTAAAAAATTACATCGCAGGAATTTTCTCTGTGGCAACCTGCCTGTGGAGTTGTTAGCTTAAGATATGCAGAGAGCAGTTGCAGAGTGGGTAAACATAACATGGCTGCACATGACTCCTCTTCCCACACTTTGGAAGGGCTATTATCAGCACGAAGTATGGTATATGGATCCTTGACTGCCACATCAGCCACCTTTAGATGTAGTGTCTCGTGACCCAATGACAATGCTCGGCTTGTACCCTCAGATTCTGCAGTTAGACATGAAGGCACTTTTGCCTTTTTGAAACAATGAATGTAAAATAGTGGTTGAAAATGTAAACATAAATTGTGTATCATTAAGTCACAATAACCATAACAATCACTTTCCCATAACCTGACAGTGATGCATCCTTTCACAGTAATTGTACAAATTAATCTGACGGTAGGTTACGCTGCCTATGCCTTCAAGCTAAGACTTACTTGTAACATCAATCATAAACATTGTATATTTAGTATGGCAGTCGTATTGACTTTTGTTTTTTAGGACCATGCATGATTGCGTCTGTACTCTGTAAGTTAATTGTTTTCATTAATCTGTTGTTTTGTGTGTATAGCCCACCAGGTGCTTTGAATCTAAAGACACTGGAGGCTCTGGCTATGCTAGGTTAGACTGATGAATCACAATTTTTCAAGTATTCTGTCTATATTTTACTTGATGAATTCTCACTTCATGTAGTGTGAAGAACTTCTAAAACATTGTTAAAAGTATTGAAACATATGCAGAATTAACTGAAAAGCTGTCTTTTATGGCTTCCGACAGAAGTATAAGTTCATTAATTAAAGGTTAATTAAAGGAAAATTGAATTGATTGAAGTAAGTGTTTTCACCCAACAAAACTATAGATTTGAATGTCTAAATTTAAGCAGCACTTTTGCAGCACTTTTATGTTTTATTTAGTGTTTTGTAAATTTTCTTGTGAATAAGCTTATATGACTGATGTTACTTACATACTTACGTTATTACCTACATGCATACATAATACATGCAGATGTGCACAACACTGTTAATAAATTCTAGTGATATAAAGACCCCACCCTGTTTTGCAGATATCTAAATTGAGCTCTACTGTTTTTAACTAATTCTATTTTGAGTTTGGGTTATGATAATTGAATTGCAAGATTAAATGCTTAAAAAGCATGCGTACCAAGAACTTCAGGTGTAGGTGTAATACATTGTCTAAATTTGACTTTTGTGGCCAATTCTTTTATATTCAGATTGCTATTATATTGTAGACTGTGTTCGAGAATTGGCGTTTCTATCTGTCTATCTATCAATCTACCTATCTATCAATCAATCTATCTGTCTAAAGAATTTATATATAGCGCCCCTTCAAGAGGCACCCCTGACCAAGGCATGGCCAAAGAGGAAAGAAGTCTTGAGCACTATGAGTAGTTTATAAAAGAGTTTGGCAAATCGCGCAGAAGGGACCACATGGCCATCTGATCTAGTGCAGTTTTGAACAGATGTTTGTTTTGATGTGCTTGTCTTAAAGATGAACCGCCACCTCCTCCTCAAGTGCCACCAAGGCAACCCCTCATTCCAGGAGCGGGGGGACGGTCCCTGTCAAGCTACGACTCCAATCCAGGTGATAAGGTAAGAAATCCAGCATCGGTGGCGGCAGTGCTTAACTCATATCTCACAGTCGTTGTAAAGCTTTCTAGTCAGGGTTACCTTGATGAGTTCACAGTCCATTATGAATTGGTATATTAGCAACAATAGTTGAGATTGGGAGACTACCAGTAGTAATGATTAATAATAATGGTAAGAAATCCAGCCATTGTTGCCAAAAGCTTTGATTTTTCGAACTTCCTATTATATCGAATAACAGTCAAAGGCCTGGTCACAAGCTTTGCAAAAATCTTACAAAATCACTGTTTTATTGAACCTGCTGTGTATGCAAGTCTTGCTTATTGTGAAGGTGCCCTGTAGTACACAGTCTCTCTATTGATCTGTTGACTAATTATAATTATATAAAAGTGACACAATGCACTTGGTCTGGTTTTATCTGACTGATGTATATCAGGAACCAAAAATCAGCTTAGAGCTTGACTGGCTACAGTCATTTGACCCTATTCTCATATGTCTCTCTGTGTATTGGGGTTTCGGCTCCGATACAGATAGGCTCGACAGCAGTTTCAGAGATTTGAATATCAGGCTAGCGCAGTATGCGCACAGTTACTTTAAATGGCTTGGATTCCATTCAAACGGGCAGCAGTGGTCAAGCAGAGTCAAGGTCATGTGATCACTACGCATGAATACACTTCCTTTTGAGTAGAGTTGGATGGAGCTTGATGTTAATATAGATCTGTCACATCTCATCTGTTACACCTCATCCAAGTAATAATAACCATATACTGTCAATTGTGCAAATTAAACCTGCAGCGTTCTGCGTGGTTTTTTCCCTCAAATTAAACGAATATACATGCATACATATGAACTTCGATAAAGTGATGTTTTGCTATGTTTGTTTGTTAAAAACAATAATGTCTTGTATTGAATGTGTGTCATGTGACATACATTGATGACAATGGTAGGTGATACCATTCTTGTTTCTTAATGATTTGTTGGTTGCGCATTAGATGTTAAAGAGATATTGATTTAGAGAGTTCTCATTCTCTGAATGTGTTCATTCCTGTAGGAATATTTCTACCACAGAAAAAGTAAATGATGTGCTTAAAATCACTAATTTTGGCAGTCGAAGCCTTAATCCATTGAACCAAGAGATGCATCCATGTAAATAATTGATGCCTGCATGCAACCACGCATAACCATGGGTCTGTTCTGTATTGGTTTTTGCTGTTATGAGATTTGATTCAGCTGGTAAGAGTTTCGTTGTAACCATATACGAAAAATTGCCTTATTGTGTGTTTTGGCTGCTCTATCCGATGCTGGTGAGGTTAATTCAACATTAGCATATAATATATATTTGTATTTGTAAGTTGCTGAACAGCTTTAACAATGTCTGCTTCATTGAGGATTGTTGCTTTCTGATGAGCAGAGGTCAGACTAGAGGATGTTAAGTATGATGATCAGTGCATGCTGCTTCATTGGCTAGTTCTTCTCTTTTGCTCTTCTTCGTCTGTGTATTTAGGAGATGCTAAGACAATATGATATTATTATTATATGAGAGATTTAGATTCTCTCCATTGTCACTCACCGGTTTTGTCATGCATGTTAAGACAATCAGTTTTCTATTTAAGGTAATGACTGCCGACTAATATGAGAATTTGCTATTTATAACTAGTTAAGTCATTGATGCTTTCTAATCTTCTAAGATTTCTTCAGAGAAATATCATGACAGTGTTCCAGACAAACCAGTGTTGCCAACTAGATACCGGTAATACTCTGGTCGAATACTTGTTGTTTCTATTTGTGTACATGTGTGTCTGTCTGTATGTCTGTCTTTGTCATGAAATCGCAGAAGGATGAGGAGAATGACCGAGAGTTGCATCGAGTTCCCTCTGGGTTGAGTAACTCAAAGCCTCCAGCGCCCGCTCCATCGTCATCTTCCCTCGAAACGACGAGCACGCTGTCGAGAGATTCATCTCTTGGAAGCAATGGCGGTGTCTTGCCTGACCTGCTACCTCCTCAGGTGCCACCGAAAGCTCCCAGCTCTCGGAATCCTGACAAGACGACTTCTGAGGAGGTTAATTAGTATACTCAGATTAATCAAACAGACAAACCAACAAGTATGGCAGACTTGAAATACTTCATATGAGTGACAAGCGAAAAAAAACAGACTGACGAACAGACACATCTACAGCGTGTTAACAGACATAAAGACTGAGACAGACAAGTTTACATCCAATGAATAGATGGACTCAATGAACTGACAAGACGACAGGTTGATTTTTTTAATGATGCTATTTGGTGGTAACTTTCAGAAGACTAGAGAAAGGAAGTTGTTAAGCCCTCATACCCTTGGCTGCCACTCAAGCTAGCTTAAAAGATTTCCATTCTTTTTCTGCTCTTGTTAAGAGAGAGCAGACCTTGGAGAAGGTCTTAGATGTGTTTTCATAAGGTTACAGTCACGTTGGACATGAGAAGGTTGAGGCATGTAATTTTTCTGGAATATAAGTCACTCTAATGATGCGCATAATTAACCTTTGGTGTAAAATCAAAACATTAGACATTGCAATATTATGGAGCTGTGTCTTCTATGCTCTGTCAGGTTGGAGACTAAATTACTGTATTTGCCCAGACGACCTGTATAATTTCTAGATACACTGTTAACTTCCAGTGAATTATAATTTATTGCAATTTTAAATAAAAGATTTTGTAACACTTAAGATTTTTATGCAGTACTCAGTTGAAGTTAATGTAGCTTTGTGTGTTTGTTTTAAAATTTGATGACATTCATTAAAGTCGTCCATCAGGAAAACATTGATAAATATTGTAAAATGATGATTACACGACAACTTCTAAGTTAGCAGTACATTAAAGAGTGTTCAAAGTCTGGTGATATTTATCGGAACAGCAATCAAATCAGTTATGCTGAACAGGCAGAATCTGCTTTCATAGTTTTCCTTTTTATTCATTCTTTTGCACTGGAAATTGCAGATTGTTTACCAAGTTAGCCTAACACTTTTTGGGTTCATAGCCTATCAATTGTATTGTATTTTATTGTATTGTATATTGCAATGCTTCTCTCAGCAAAAGTCTTTCAGAAGCACTCCCAGCATGATCTATTCTGATTCTGAGAGAAAGGCAGGATTTGAGGTGAGAGAAATATGAGGAAAGACTACCAGAGAGAGAAAGGCTGCTCCGCCTTTCTCTCTCTGGTAGTCTTTCCTCATATTTCTCTCACCTCAAATCCTGCCTTTAGTAGATCCATGATGGAAGTCCATTCCATAGAGAGGAGGGACCTATGCAGTCTGCAATAAGATGTATATCCCAGGAAATTTGTGAAGACAGTCAGAAGATTTGCTCAGAAATCAGTCTAGAATCTGTGATAAGTAGTTGCAGGTCTGAAACAGTGTTGACCATGTTGGAACTGATGTCTATAATCAGTCCAATTCAGTTCATTATTCTGCTTTACTGCTTTGCTCATGTGCTTAATAAAGCTTTAACATGTGTAAACTGTTGCTGAACAGAAAAGGTGAACCAGATTGGTCATTACAGTTTATTGCTTGCATGCATATACAGAAAGAGAAGTTATAGCTTCAAAGCTTCAGATCAAAATTGATAAATGCAGTTTGAAGTCACTCTCAGCTCACTGGCTTTTCGTCTTAAATTCCGTCATATTTAGCAAAAAAGAGCTTGATGCTTTTCATTGACAAATTTAGAAGCATGTGTACTGACGGACTTCACGTAACTTAGTTGTCAGCTAAGATGCTCTCTGATGCTTTGTAAGTTACACTGTGATTTTGCTTTTGCTGCAATTGTAAGCTGCTTAAAGTCTGCTCTGACTGCATGACTTTCGTTAAATTTGTTGAAGGCTAAACCATCTTTGTGTTGCACTTAGTACACACAGGCTGTCAGTAGTGACACGACAAAATCTCAGAAGAAACCATCATCTCGTATCTTTCTCTGGTTTCGAGCCAACCCTCAGCAGTCAACCATCTCTCAGAAAAGCTCACGCGTCAATGTCAACATTGCGCCATCATTACTTCCTGAGGGGGAATCAGCTGAAGGACCGGAAATACGGAAATACAAGAAGCGATACAATGCGGAAATTCTGTGTGCTGCTTTGTGGGGTATGTTCGATGCAGACTTTATTTAATACAAAACCATTCCATTAGTAGTTTCTAATATAAAGCTGGAATTCTGTGTGATCGCTCATGTGGTATATAATGGACGCTGTTATTTAATGCAGACGTTATTTAATGCAGCCAATCTCTTTTAGGTTACAGTTGTACTGTGCTATTAATCAATGCATCGCTTTTTGAAATAGCTTTTTAAATATCTTTGACTTGTTATTCTCCAAATAACTGATATTATTACACTTTGTCGATGTTTTGCTTGCAAAATGCAATGTGAAGAACTGTTTTTTCCTCCCAGTTTACTCGCCATTATGCTTGACATGAAGCGATGTTACGTCCTCCAAAGCTCACATTTCTCACATTTGCTATAGCGCACCTTCAAGCTTTCTACTCAGAGACACTTCTGACTACAGTGCGGACACTGAATCGGAATTTCACGCCAAAGCACACGAGCAAGTGCTAGTGAAGGACTTGCTCAAGAACTCTGCAAAGCTATTCACTTAGCGCTCCACTTTAGTGTACCAAGAACTGTCACATAGTGCTGAATATCTAATTTTCCAGTGTTATCCAATTTTATGTTTAGTTTCGTTTACACAGGGCATCATAAGGTCTGTACCTGGACAACTTTGCTTTGACAGTACTCTACACTGTAATAAATTTGAGAGCACAGTGTAAATTTAAGATATGAAATTTGACTAAATTGTGCTCTATTGCTGTTTTAGGTGTGAACCTGTTGATTGGTACAGACAAAGGACTGTTTCTTTTGGATCGCAGTGGGCAAGGCAAAGGTCCGTCTCTTTTACTTTATTCATATCTTAGCATCACTTGGGTGAACTGTGACCTCTACAAAAATTTGATGCAATCTATTACATATGATTTGTCTACATTGATTGGCACTGCAGAAATTCACTTACCTAGTTATCATACTCCTGGAAAATTACCCTTCACAGTGTTGTATGTTTCTGTGTTCAGTTATCACACATCTAATCTTCAACTTCTCTTCCTTCTTCTCACTCCACACTTCTTTAACGCTCACGTATGAACATTTTGTGGCAGATACCAATGTTATTTTCCCAAATATGCCATTGATAACAATGGTATACGTAAATTACCTTCATACACCATGTAATGTTGTGGATATCATGATTTTGACTGTGTAGTTGTGAAAGTCTCACAGTTTAGAAAACTGCCTCCACTGAAATGGTATAGTTTTTCTGTTGGAGATCTATCAAAGTTGTAAATGTTTCATCGTACAGTTGAATTCAGCCTTGCAGATTTTCAGATTCTTAGGGTAGTTTGGCATTTTGGGAATTGTTGCACCAGAATGCATAAATTCTTCCAATGAATGCAGTATGTTTACAAGACAGGGAAATTTTGTATTCTTGATGTCAAGTGAAAACGAATGCACTTACCTTTATATCAAAATGCCTTTTCTTTGTATTTATCACTTATTCGATGTTGCCTTAGAGAAGATTGTATTAAAGCAAGTTTCTGTTGTGTGATGTTGTTGCTGCAATCTATTTCAGAAAATTGGTTTCACTAGATTTTTCCTTTATCATTGTAGTAGTTTTACTGATGCTTGGACTTAGCAAGGAAGTTGTAATCAGAAGCATCTCTGAATCATCTGGTGTATGTTTTTTTAGCAGTTGTCAGTCCAGGTGATGAATAATTAGTTGTGACTGTGTAGTTTATCAGATGATATCGAGACGACGCTTTCTCATGATGGAAGTCTTGGAACAGCAGAACATTCTGGTAACGCTTTCTGGTAAAAAGAACAAAATACGAGTGTACTACCTATCTTGGCTCAAGAACAAGATCTTCAAAACCGATGCGGTTGGTACTAGTTACAAACTTGTCTACTCTACAATGCCCTTCAGTGATTGTTTCTACCTTTCTGCTGCACTGGCTGTCTGCTTTTCATTCGCTTACATGCATAACTAAATTTACATCTTGTAAATTCTTAGGATGGAAAACTGAACTTAATCTAACATTCATTTGGTATTGGTCTTTGAAGTAGGCTGTTACCATTCGTATCCTGGTGTGTCATGCAAGGCTAGCATCTACATATGAAACAATACTTTTCTTTCACATTGAAATTTGCTGCATTCTGCTCTTCATCTTGTTCATGTGTGAGATCCTTTCTTGTCATCATGTTCATATTATTGAAATTATTCTCATTATTAATAAGATACTTTATCATGATAATTTATGAAGTTACCTTATGTGTTCATTGTACTTCGAAAAGTCAACCTCAACAGAAGATAAGAACAGAGGAATTGTCCCACAAAACTGGGAATTCCATGGTTGAGAACCAGCATACGAGAGGTGCAGAAATCACAAATAGCAAAAATGAGTGCAACAAACAGCAGTATATTTTCAAGCAAGGAGTGTAGCTTCTAAGCAACAGTTACAGCTACTTGCATATGCATAGGCCAATGGAGTTGTTGCTATTGATCTCTGAAGCCTTTCTTGATTCTGTTATTACAGGCAGAAAAACGTCCTGGCTATGCAACTGTTGGTGAAATGAAAGGATGTGTTCACTTTAAAATTGGTGAGTTTACTTTGGATGTTTCTGTGAACCTTGGAAAGTTCGGTTATTGTATTAGACACCAAATGACTCTGCTCGCTTCTAGAGCAGTTTTTGAACAGTTTGAAAATTAACAAATTTGTATAAATGAATTTGCATCTCTGCTGTTACCATTGTGCTGCAGCAGATGCTGTTAGATTTGCTTGCAGTCCTACTAAATTCAGAGTCTTTTGAGCTTTAGGCGAAAGGATGGTTTTTTAACACTGAACTGGTACGAACCGGTTTCAGCCTTTACAAACAGAATATTGTGCGGTGGAATCATCAACAAAACGATAATAAATGTTCAGAGCAGTGAACTAAAAATGGAAGGCAGATTTGAAATAAAGCAAGTGATTGCCAGAAAGGACTTGAGCCTGTGGAATTCTTATATACTTGATTTAGTCAAATTATTATTATTATTATTATTTTGCATTTGTTTAAATGATAAGAAAGCCTTTCTCATTATTGCTACTACTGCATTTGGTCAGTTTTCCAGTTGTTAATGCTGACAAAGATTGCACGTCAGATATGTCGTTGAGGAGAAAATGTGAAATCTGACTTGGCTGAATCTTTGGACTGAGTCAGATTATGTGTCAGTTTATTTATATTATTTCGATTATTTCAGTCCGATACGAACGCATCAAGTTCCTTGTTGTGGCTGTTGAAGATGGCGTCGAGGTCTACGCGTGGGCTCCAAAGCCATACTACAAATTCATGGTCTTCAAGGTATTTGTTTATCTTAGAATCAGATTGCTTCATTGTTAGTACTTGTAAATTTTTAATCCAGAAAAAATGAAGGGAATTGGCTTCAATCGAGTAAATGTAAAATCAAGAGTAAATTACCTGGAGTTGCTATTTATTTTTTTAAATTTATGATGTGCTTCATAGAAAAGCTAAGCATGAGTTGATGGCGCCATGAGCCATGAACATAATTGAACATGCATGAGCATGCGTGAGTCACTTGTTCAAACATCCATACTCAGAGTCATAACCTAACCACACAATGTGTTTTACCAGGTGAATGCCGAAACCGTTTTTCAATGGTTGGTTGTTGTCTTTGCAGATGAATTCTGTTTTATGTTACAAAGTTTCACTTGTGCATTGATCATAACCTGTTGTTGATTCATTAATTGAATCATTGAATATCAATTAGAGGGGATTGTCAGTGCGTCTGTAATCCTTGTTGAATGAACTGTGCCAGTGGACGAGGAGTAGTTCAGTTATGATCGGAGATGCTGTGAAATTATAATAATAGTAATGATTACAGCAATTTATATGGCACCGTAACATGGCCATGCCGTTACAACGGTGCCTTACAAGGCAGCTAACAGGCGAGATAAGCCCTGGAGAACAAGTACGATTTTAGCATTGATTTAAAAGAGTCCACTGAGCTGGCCGATCGAATAGCGGAAGGAATCCTGTCCCAGCATAATTGTGATATGTGACCGCGTTTTCCTTTTGTAGGCGTTTGTCGGTAACGCTAAATTACGAGCTACAAGCCAAAAACATCGAAATTTGACTCCTATACGAAAATTTTTTTAAAATCAAAATCGAGCATAAAAATATCTTTAAAACATTATAACCATAAAACATACCGGTTAAACTTATTATTTCTCGTAGAAAATCGTGAGTTTTAACGACCATCGCGTGAAACAATATTCGCGTAAACACGATTTTGACCAGTTTTCAAAGGGCAGCAATTCGAACACGCTCATGGGTAACTATTAATGTTGCATATCATTAGAAAGGTCAGGGTCTGATCTATATATTTAAATAAGCATCAGGATTGGTCAAAAATAAATTAACCTACAAAACATGAATAACTAATGACCATAAAACTAACTTTTCGTTGCCATGCGTGTCACGTGAGGACTTGTGCGAGTCGTGATTGGTTAGCGTCGCTTGCGCGCATGCGCGTTTTGATTTACAACTAGTTCGTAGTATTCATTGACAAACTTAAAGCAATTTTTATCCGAACATTTTTAATTATTTGCAAAGAATGGAAAGACAAATCGCCAAATTATTGAACGACGCTAACAGACATGGCGTGAAGGATGATTATCTCTCTGATGTTATCCGAGAATACTTTGTCGAATCGGCGGTAAGCGTCTTTTTAAATCGTCGTGAATCATGCCATCTTTTCAAGCCTGTAGGCCTAGTCTAATCGCCGTCTCCAAATTTCTAAAGTGCCATTTAAAGCTAAGCGCAGAACAACAGTTTGTTTACGAGCGCTGTGACTAGTCAGAGGGGTTGTCAAATAAAAGTATTTTGAATGAGGTTGTAGTCCGCTCTCCTAAGGATCAGAAGTTGCAGAGTGGCTGTTAGGGCCTAATGTGTGTGGGTGGGTTTAGGACATTGCTAACTCGAGACTGGCTCTCTAGGGATTACAGGCCAACATTAGGAAGCGAACCACTTCTGCCCTCTTTCAAAATTTATCAAACTGCATGAGCGTGTAATTGGTTGCATGCTATTAAACTACAGAAGGCATCGGTTTTAACAGCAGTTGACTGGCATAATTATATCTGACCTTACACACTTACACACGCCTATAAGAATTGTAAACTATAATAACTGTCCTATGAAAAATATATAGGGGCAAAATTATTGTAATCTAATTTATAAAGAAAATCTAAGAGCAATTTTAATAATCTTTCATGTAGCATGACTGTGATGATTCTGCTTGTACAGAGAGATACTGATACGGATCCAGAAGCTGATGATGAGTCTGATGGTTCTGTGTTTGACTACTCTGAAGTGCAGCTTCTACCATCTTCATCCACAACTCAGGACAAATCTGACAAATCTAACAGATCTTCAATTGATGCAGGCGATGTTGCTGCCTTCTCAGCGGAACTTGTTGATGTGAGACTGATGGCTGCTATTGTCCCTTGTGATGAATCCAGTTCTAGTGATGTAGCTACTGACAACGAAGAGCTGAACTCGGCAGTAGAGAAAGCAGCTGAAATCTTTGAGGTTGTGTCCGTTGCTGAGAAGAACTGTCACTGCCACTGTCAGCTGCTAGGTGGTCAAAGGTGTATCGGGCAGTTTATGTCAGAAGACATAGAAACAATACGGATGAACATGCAGGAGATGTCATCATATGAAAAGGACCTAGTACTTCTTGGAATTCTCTCATGCAGTATCAATGCTACTGAAAACACAATGCGAATGAAACAGAAGAATGCACGTCGCAAGAAGAACCGTATTCGGTATTTCTTCTATGAGCACAAGCGAATTTGTCGCGATACCTTCCTGTACCTGATGGACATAAGTAAAGGCAAGCTGAACAACCTAAAAGAATGGTATAGCAAGTATGGGCTAGTGCCACGTAAGAAGCGGTCAGGCGGGCGCAAGAAAACAGCCCTGAAATTTGAAGACATCCAGGCGGTGACAAGATTTATTCTTAATTTTGCCGACCAGCACAGTCTGATTCTGCCTGGTCGTATTCCAGGTTTCAAACGCAGTGATGTCCGTATTATACCGAGTTGTGAGACAAAAGCATCCGTCTGGAGACTGTACACACTGTCTTCTGAACCTGGACAGCGTGTCGTTAAGCTCTCCACATTTCGTAAATTATGGCATCAGCTTCTTCCATATATCGTCGTAGCCAAACCAATGACGGATTTGTGCTGGGTGTGCCAGCGGAATAATACAAACATTGTTCGAGCTGTTAATGTACCGGAAGAAGAAAAATCGGAGGTACTGAAAATGCAGAACTGCCATCTCCTTACTGCTACCAAGCAACGCTCGCATTACACTCTACAGTGCCAGAATGCGCAAGAAGTAGCTGAGGCTAACAATTTTAAAGATTTCATGATGTCTCCTTCAAATTCAGTTCCAGTAAAATTCCATTACAGCTTTGACTTTGCCCAACAGGTGCACTACCCAGCAAATCCAATGCAGCCAGGACCAATTTATTTCAAGGTACCGAGGCGCTGTCAAATTTTTGGCATCCATGCTGAGGGGATTGGTAAGCAAGTAAATTATCTGATTGACGAGTCATTGAACTGTGGCAAAGGAGCTAATGTCGTAATATCGATGCTTCATCATTTCCTAGAGAATTTTGGTTTTGGCGAGCAACATTTGGAACTTACGGCTGACAACTGTGCCGGACAAAACAAGAATGCATACGTCATGTGGTATTTGTGCTGGCGGATAGCAAGGCGTCTGCACCAAAGTGCCAGCATTTCTTTCATGCTGACTGGGCACACAAAGTTTGCACCTGATTGGTGTTTCGGGCTTTTGAAGAGGAAGTACAGAAGAACTTTTGTTTCATCGCTGAATGACATCGAACAAGTGGTGGCTGCTTCATCATTGTCTGGAATTAATAAGTCTGTGCTTGTTGGAAATGAAAAAGGAGAGGTTTTTGTGCCTATGTTCGATTGGATTAATTACTTCAAACCGCACTTTCGAAAAGTCTATAGAATCAAGTCAAATCACCACTTCTTGTTCTCAACTGATCGACCCGGAGTTGTGAGAGTGAAACAGTTCAGCGACAGCCCTACAACAGAGCAGCAGCTGGCTGTTTCAGATTGTCCACCACACATGGCACCAGTATTATTGCCAAAGGGTCTTGATGCTAAACGTTCGAAGTATCTTTTTGACGAAATCAGACAATTCTGCCGGGAAGAAACAAAGGATATCGTCTGTCCAGAGACTAGGCTTCAATTGATGCCAACGCCAGAACTTGTCGAAATAGATTCAAAGAAGATGAATGCCACTTTGGGGCATTTAAGTGACCTCACAAATAGAAACGTTACTGAAAAGAAGAGCAAAAGGGAGAGGAGGCAGCTGACGTATTACAGTGATAGTGACTACGAACCGGTTGCACTGAAGCGTGAGAAGAGTTCACGTGGACAGCGAGGCAAAAGAGGCACAACTGGTCGTGGCCGTGAAAAGTGAAAGAGCTGTTAATGGTCTCATATAACTTTGTATTTCTATTAGGTAATCAGAATGGTGTATATCCTCATAGCAATTCACATTTTGCAAAGTTTTTGATGAAGAGACAATGGTGGACAAAGGTTATTGGCCAATTATCGAGTTTCTCCGGTATTTATTGTTTATGGGTATTTCCCAAGTCTAAGCATTTTGCCAGTTGATGATATAAATGTATGAAACTTGTGCCATGGTGAGATATGGTGTCTTTTATTGTGTATGAAAAATTACAGTCTAAAAGCTTTATTAAAAATATGCGTTGCTAAGGATTATACGAGTCAAAACTTTGAACGCGTTTTTCTCCAAATATTGTTTGGTTCACGGCTAAACTTTAAAATCATACAACTCCGGTTAGGAGCATCATAAATAAATAAATAATACGTCATTTGAAAGGTCACACATAGTAGAATATTATAATAGAAAAAAGTAAATATTGATTTATACCGACAAAAGCCTACTTTTGCCGTGGTGGGTCACATATTGTGAATTCGAGCAAGTTTCAAAGGACTAATTTTTTCTTCTGTAAATTATTTTATTTTTATTGTCATTATTGTTATTATTGTTTGGAGGAATGTCATTATTGTTATTGGTGGATTCATTTCGATTCACGCCTGGTTCCTGATGGAGACCAACAGACGAGAAATATTTGACATGTTATTCTTGCTATTATCTGAATCAAATCTTTATCTATATTGCAGCATTGATGTAAATTTTATAATTAGTGAACCAGTTTATGGAGCAAGATCTTTGGTAAATGGACAACGACGACCATTTCTGCTTCTGTTTTGATTTCAGAGCTTTACTAAACTGCGTGATAAGCCTTTGATGGTGGACTTGACAGTTGAGGATGGCAATAAGCTGAAGATCATCTATGCCACTTGTGTTGGTTTCTATGGAATAGATCTGGACAATGCTACACTATTTGACATCTACATACCAGCTCAAGTATGTTATTAGAATTCTTTTTCTAGTTTAATGAATTTTGATATAGGCATTGTGTAATGCCAAGGCCACAGTTGATGGTGCTGCAATAAAATCAATTCCTGAAAACCTCTTCTTCTGTTATGTTGGTGTTGAGAGTGCACATAAGGGTGCTTTAATATCCTTTTTTTGGGATTTCTTTATATTTAAAAATGTCTCTGTTGTGATCGTTTGTATTACTTTTGGTTAAACTGTGTTGTGCATGGTATATGCAGCACCTGCAATGCCATCCTTTCATTTAATGGAAAACATATTGAAGTCATTCTCATTGCATATTACAGAACATGACATCAGGTGATTTTTGTTGATGCACTGGTTTTGTAGAGGATTTAATTAATAGATGCACTTAACGTTTTAAGTGCCATCTGTACAGCGTGATTTGCTCCGACCATATTGATTAAAAGAATCACATTAACTTAAATTATATTTCACTAACTTTGGGTTAAAGAAACAATTTCATCTTTATCGAGATCATTGTTAGAAGTTTTATGTCAGTGCGTGGTAATGACATTAATATAATGTCATTGCGTGGTAATTGTAATAGCAACTCACCTAACCTAAGACAAATTGAGGTATATTCACATCACTGAATAATGAACCTGTTGAAGCTGGGCAGCATGACGCGAGACAGACTCAGACAGAGAGTGGAGTCGGACTTTTACGGGCATTGAACCCAATGATATTGATGATGATGATGAATAATGAATGTGTTACTGAAGTCATTTTCTTAAATAATCTACTTCAGCAGTTGATATATTCAAAGTATTTCAGTTGCATTTCTATTTGTAAAAAGAGTGGTATCGCGTGCTAGCAGTTGAATTGCTCTTCTAATTTACAAACAAGTTTTGATGCAGCAATGAAGATATAAACAGCTTTCAAATTCTTGTCAGGCTTTTTGTTTTTCTTTAATTTTTTTCAAACTGTTCTTTGTCCTTGCTGCAGAAGACTAGTTTACAAATTGGTGCAGTAACAGAAGCGGATCCAGGGGGCCAATCCGGCCATATTCCCCATTTAGAAATTTCTTTATTTTTTTAACCAGCTATTCTGACTCGGAAAATTGACGTGGCCCCGTGAGTAATTTCGCAGGCCCTCTCCACACCCACAAAATCTGCACGCGAGGTCCGTGCGACTAAAAAAAGGTCATCAGCTTTTTTAGCGGATAAAATGGTATCTTTTTCTTGAGAATTAGAGACAAAAATTTCTGTATCCGCCCTTGTGCAGTAACTATGTGTGCCATTGACTGTTTAATTTCTATCTATCTGTGTGTACAGTAAAGCTCTAAAATAGACATATTTTGATTGATTAATTTTCTTTTCTGTTTGATTTTCGTTCCTCTGCTGCGATTGTCGTCATCACAGTTTAGAGAACAGGTATTTCTCTTTTATCCTATTCTCACTTTTATTATTAAATATTACATCTTAAAATAACAGTTATGAAGAACAGCTTAAATGAAACTCCCAGACAGACTGGACATTTATAGATAGCACTTTTTTAAAGCTGCTTAAGAACTCCTAAAAATCTAATGATGATGCAGCTTTGTCCAAAAACGGGACACCTGTCTAAAACTGTGAGCTGTTTTAGTAATTGTTTTAAACATGGAACTCATGCTGCTGCTGCTGCTGCTGCTGCTGCTGCTGTAATGCATGGCTCGAATGGCGGTTCATGTCCTGGTCAGTGATTGACAAGGATAATTATAATTGAAACAGAGAAGGGAATTAAGAGAAGGTCACTCTTTGAAATAGAAAATCAGGGATGAGAAGCAGAAGTTAGGCAGCTGGAGAAAGAGGAGAATTGAAGGCAGGTGTCAATTTCTGTTTTATGTCGGTTAAAATATATCATAGTTTAATTTCAAACTGATAAACGGCAGTAAGATTACAATTAATATTATGAACAGATGATAACAAGTTTTTACGGGAATCGAATTTAACTGTTTGGCAGTCATGCAAGGTGTCCATTACGTCCTCATTTTTCCAACATCATCTGGCGATTGGAAGGCTGAGTCAACATTTAGTAGGGTAGCGGGAAGTGTGTCTGCCTTCGTGTCGGCGTATTACCATTGACCTAAGCCCTCCCCTTGAGCAGATGGTTGATTTGGTTTAACATTGAGTGATTGTTTGTGGGTTGTGATATAATTCCCTGTAGAGTGATGTCATAAACCTCTGATTTTTCAGGCTCATAATCCAATCTACCCTCAGGCAATAATCATTCTGCCTGACACCAACGGGAAACATCTTCTACTCTGCCATGACAGTAAGACACTTCTCATCTTTTCATCCAGATAACTCAGACGGCAGTAATCGATTTTATTCAGAAATAATTTAATACTTCTATTAACACTGACACTTGACTTCAGATCATCTGGCATTTCATAAACATTTTGCAATGATGACATGATTTGATTGACATCTATGTAGACATCTTAGGTAGATATCTAGATACAGACAAAAATCAAACAGGGTTGCTACTCAATGATAGATGTTGACTATTTAATTAATTTCCTTAGGACTTAACCAAATACATATTTTTGCTTCTGAATGGTAGCCAAGTATAGAACACTTTTCAATGGCAACTACAAAGGCATTAAGGTCTGGGTTTCTGATGCAATCTCAGTTTGATTAGGCATTTTCCCATTTGCGTTGGGAACTGCAAAGCTTCGATATCTGATTAGAAGATAAATTGAAGAATATTCTATTCAAAATTATGTCATGCTTCGAAAAATTATTAGCCCTTGGTTTTACTTTTTTAAATTATTTGTGTTATTTTAATTATTTATTAATTAACCTAATTGTTTTTAAACAGCACTAAAGTGTTTAAACCTTCACTGATATATCTATTGCATGTGCCAGTAAAGAAGTAGGAACAAGTTTTGTTCACAGAATAAGATAATATAGCGGGCTCAATTTTTTACTAGAAACTTCAATTTCTCTGCTAAAGAAATTGACATAAATAGATGATTTTGATATGCGTGCAACAGAAATAGTTAGGACCATGTTGGCAAGGTGATACAGTAAGATCTAGCATTTGTTAATGGACATATTCGTCTCTTGCCTCATTGGTGTGTCCGTGAAATTTTGCCTTCACTCGAATATAGGTCGTTGCCTCAATTTCAAAATTTAAGAATTGTCAAAATTTGTGCAAAACATACTTGATGAAATACAGGATTCGTTGTTTTTGCATCAATCCATTTTACCCGCAGTCAAGTTCATGCACCTTGTGTTCCCAATGACAAAGCGTTTCTGATGCACTGTAGTTGTTTATTTGGAAGCAACTGCTGTTCATGCCGTGGTATAAAAGATGTAAATTGATATTTTGATAATTGTTTCTTTCTAGACGAAGGAGTTTACCTCGATACAGAAGGACATCCGATCAAAAACATCGTCTTGCAATGGGGAGAGATACCCAGCTCAATAGGTCAGCACCTTTCTTTTACACTTTTTCTTCAGGGGGTTAGGGGGTGGGCAGTGGCGCATTGGATAACACACTGGCATGGAGCTGAGTTCAATTCCCAAAACCCCTGTAGGATTAGACGTGCTTTGTAGGCCACTTGTATTGCAGGTTGTCTGTTCTATTAGTAGTTAAGATTGTTGTTAATTAAGATTGTTTCATGTAATCATATTGCGTTGTGGCAGTTTGAAAAATAAACAAAGATTACTACTGTCACAGCTTGACCCATACAATTTGTGTTGACCTTTGTTGTTGTTGTTGCTGCTACTGCTGCTGCTGCTATACCTGAGCAATTCTTTTAGTTCAGTTGCCTAGCTGAGTTTTCTTGTTTGCATTTCTAAAAGAAATAGGTATTGGATCATAAATCCAGCTGAAGTTTTGTGTTAGTAAATCACCAAAGTTTACCATTGAGTAAGAAAGTAAATTTATCTGAAGGGAGAGGCTTGGCCAGCGTCTTGTAGGGTAAAAAGTGAATCTCCAGTGTAGTTTAGAGAAAACATTCCTCACCTACTCTACTACCGGTATGTTTTAGCCCTTTGGCTGATAATGGAAGGAGCTAATGGTCCTGCAGACAGTGCAGAAGCAGGACTTCTATACTGGTTCACTGCTTTGCTAGTGATTAGCATCCAGCAGCAGACATTTGTTGACTAAGCAGCAGCAGCAGCATGTCCGCTCTCCTGATGGACTAGAATATTTGTGTGGATTGAGATGAGACTGGCAGTTGATTGGTTGTTATATATATATTGCAGCCTGCATTGCCAATGGCCAGCTGATGGGCTGGGGCAACAAGGCTATCGAGCTGCGCTCTCTTCAGACCGGACAACTTGACGGCGTTTTCATGCACAAGAAGGCACAAAAGCTCAAGTTTCTTTGTGAACGCAACGACAAGGTCTGTGGTGTCAGCAGCTCTATATTCTTGTCTGCTATCTATGGTCATGTAATGTAATATAATTAATTATTTCCGAGGCTGTACAAGAGGGTATACACAGGTATACAGCATTTACTGCCATAACAAAATTTGCATAGTGTACATAGTTCCATAAATGACGGTATATGCAGGTATACAGCGTATACTTACCTTACGCATCCAATATAAAGTCCTTGTTCTGGTTCTCAAGCCAGTGCAGCTGGTTGACCATAAACGATGATATATCGAAGCATTTAGGAAGGCAAGCAATCAGTCAAGCAGCAGATCAATCTGGTGTTTGAGCTTTGCAATGTATACTTGTTTGTTTGCAATATGTTGCTGTTCTGATGTTGGAATATTTATTCTTCTCACAGTTTGATATGTTTACCAGGAAATGCATCAAAGTCTGCAGACAATTGCTGCTTAGATTTTCTAGCATTTTTATACGTTGCCTATTTGATATAATTCAATATTATATTTTGTATTTTTTACAATTTTTCCGGTTTTTATTGCTCATTTAAGTCAAATTGGTCAGTAATTTCTTGCTTATAGTAAACAGGAATTTTGCTAAAGCCATCAAAGTCTTCATTATTTGCTGTTTCCTAAATTACAATGATTGGCTTCTTAAAGACGAATTGGTCTGATTTATACGGTCCTGATGTCAGAAATCAAGATGTATCACGCTCTCTGTTCTTTGTGTTTCATTAAGATTTGCCAGATATGTATTATATTTGCACTTGACTCTGGAAATTGTTCCAATATAGGAAAGTCGATTCTTATCAAGCAGTGAAACTTTATCAAATTGTTGATAGTTTACATCTATTAGCTTCTTCACTCTGTTGTGATTGAGAGTTGCAATTAACGTCCTGATTATTTTACAGTTACTTAATTCTTTCTTCTTCTCATTTTTGTGTGTGTCGTAGGTGTTCTTCTCGGTGGCAAGGAATGGTTCGTCTCAGGTCTACTTCATGTCCCTCAACCGCTTTGCATGAATAAGTGAAGACATGAATAAGTGAAGACATGCTTTCGACTTCTGCTCCAAAGCACTGACAGACATTATTCGCTTTTGCTGCCGTTGTAGAGAAGATGCACCCGATGATGATGGTGCCACTTCACTAATGCAACCTCTTATGCTCTGAAGTCATCTTTTGTTTCACATTGTCTCTGTCTGGCTTCTTGTGTTTTGTCCTCTGCATTGCTGGATTGTTTCTACGTCAATCAACAACAACTGCTTGTATTCAAGTTTAGCTGGTGGACAAAAAGGAAGAGTTGTTGTTCAGTGTATTTGTTATCAGTGAACAAAGGAAATAAAGGGCAGGGGTATTTTGTAAGCTCAGTCATTCTTTCATTGCTTATTTTGTCTTTTGTACACTGAATAATTGTCCTGCAACCAGTGTATTTGTATTGTCTTGGTACATACATGTAGATCTGTAAATGTATATGTGCATATATATATATATATTTGTATATGCATATTTATATGTATGGTTATGTAAATGAACATCTGTTTCCTTGCTTCACATTATATCCAGATATATATATGCATGTGTATATATATCTGAATTATGTGATATGTATGTAAGCCAATGTACTGACATGTAGCATTGTAGCTAATATGCATGTATGTGTTTGTGTGTACGAGTGACCTTAGCAAAAGGATGCCTGTATCCCAAAAATTAGATATGAGGTGGTTGCAGAGCCATTTAACTAATTTCTGGCAATCTTTAAATTATTCCATTTGTTCTTTTGTTGTGGATGTCATACAAATCTAAGGTCAGTTTCAAAGCAATGCTACAAGAGAAACCGTGATCATGCCAAGGAACAGAATTTTTGTGTAAATTTCAAAATCCGAAATATCTTTTAAAAGCTGTAACAATGCTGTGTGTTTTTAACTGTTGAGTATATTTTAAAATAGATGGACATAAGCAACGTACAGATTTAATACTCATTTCAAAGAGATCAAATCTTAATTGATTTTATTTACATCGACTGAGTCTTTTTAAATTATTATTGGTCATCTTAAGAAAAGAAAATGTTGAAATCAGTTGAATAACAATTTTAGAGAAAGATTATTTGTCCTAAGTTATCAAATTTGCATTTTTTTCACATGTGCTGAAGTTCAATGTGACAAGTTCACTTTTGCTCATCTATGTTAATGATATGTTGACATCAGGTTGGTGACTCCTTTTGCTGTGGTGAGTGACACACAAACACGCATTACAATGTCAGGATTTAAATGTTTCCTTTTTAAAACTTAGGTAAGGGAGTTGTGCTTCAAATCATGGCCTCTATTCTGGATTTGAATGTCAATGGCATTCCATAGGAACACAAAAATTAGGTCAGATTAGGATTGAAGATATGACAGTGAGTGAATACTTTCTGCCAACAGTTGTATTTGACATGTCATGCAGTTGCATCTGAAATGTCATATCGGACATTTCCATGTGACATGTTGGAAGATGCAAAATGTCATGTCGGACATTTGCACCTGCTTTGCTAATGTGAATGACTGGTGGTTGTTTGTTGACCTCCTATTTTTCTGTATTATGTGGGTTTATTTCTACTTTTAATAAACGTGCATCTTCTCTCATTTCATGTGTATTGCAACAACCTCAGTTGTTGTGAACTTTTGTCGCTGGTAAATTTATACAATTTCACGAAACTGGCCTCGTCTTCAGCTGCATTGTAGACTGTGTACGTACGTTGTGTATATTTTAACCAGTTTGTTTAACTGTGTGCTATGATTATGAAGAACGTTGTTGTGCATGTGCTATGCTAGTTAAGCTGCTATTGATTCTTTTAAACAATGTTAAACAGCTTTCTTTTATATTGCTGCTAAAACTTCATGTAGGCGTAATTGCAGAGCAACTGATTTCAACTCTACCACTGGATTTGTTTCGGCTGAACACTAGACTTGCATTAGAAATTGGCCATGCACTGACTTTAGAAGATGTTATTTTGATGGATCATAGTCTTCATTGTACTTGCATGTTGACACACCACTGGCATCATCTGTCTGTGCGTGAATTAGGGATTTCACGGTAACATGTATACTACATTGTTTGCCAAGGCATTCAGTATGCGCTGTCCAGTGAAGATGTTTGTTTTTAAGGCTATCTTATTTGCCTCAATTCTCGATCAGCTCTCAGGGATTGATGACTGTGGCTTACCAACAGTCCCAAACACAGCTTAAAAAGTATTCACTGGTACTTAGATTTTCTAAATTAATGCTTAAACTAACTCTACATCTTGATGCGTTCGCATTGCTCATTAGGAATGTCATGCACCTTGCTCGGAAGCCAGTCGTACAAAAGGGTCATAATTAATCATCTTATTACAATACCAGTGTTTTTGTACTGAGGTTGAATGTTGTTAATTGTTGTGTGTGTGTGTGTGTGTAAACTGGTTGGTGGTATTGTTGTGTTGTCATATGTGGTTCTAACCATCTCATGTATCAAAGATCATCTTCTTCCTCTCTTCCGTTCATTGATTTCCTTTTCCTTCCGTCAATTTGCATCTCTTCTGTTTCATTTATGTGTCTTTCATCTGACATTGTCTTCTTACATCTGGTGTTCATTTCTGCTTTGTCTGGTCGTCTTTGTTTCGGTTTCATTGTTTCATGACACTATTTGGCTCCTGTATGGTTTCATTGTTTCATGACACTATTTGGCTCCTGTATGATTGCAGGTGGTCATGTATGTTTATGTCAATGTTTGGGATATTAGGTTATTTAGTTTAATACCATTTTGCTTCTCATTCATTTCATTTGAGTTTACCTGATGACTTCTTTTCAGTTCTTTTTGTCTTGGATAAAATTTCAAAACATTTAAGTTAACCTAGATATATGATAGTTAATCTGCTCTGGAAAGCAGGTAAAACCTATTTGAGATCCGAAATTTCAGTTTAGTATTTAAGATATTCTAACCTAGAGACTCCATAATTTATTCTAATGTTGATGCTGTGCTAAGATGGTTTTCTTAGAAATTGTCTGTAATTAGATATAACTGGAGCTGTGGTGGTGTGATGGAGTTGGTGAAGTCCAATGTCTCCTTAACTCATTGTCTTCCTGATTGTTCGATTAGATGGCATCTAAGCTAGCTAAGGATGATGACCTTTGGCAGGTGTTTGAAATTAGCAGAGATTATCTGATTGCCTCTTGCTTGGCAGTTGACCTTACTAAGAACTTAAATATTCTAGGTGTACTTGAACTCTGACCTGCTTCTGCTGACAACCTCTGACAAAGTGGCTGTCTACATACACCTACATGCTCCATGTAAAGAGCTCTTTACATGGAGCATGTGGAAGTAGGCTTCCTGTGATACTGCTGCTAAGGTGCCATTGGTATAATAGCACATGGCACCGCAATCTTGAAGTTGAAAGACCTACTCTGAAAATCTAGCTTTTTAATGTCTAGAGAGCACTGGTATTTTAGTTTCTATGTACAGATGTTTAGATGGAGCTTGCATTTTGCTTTGTGTGAAATTCATATTCATCGCTATTTGCATGCAGTTTATGGCACACATTATAACTTAAATGATTATGACCAACAGTTGCAAGTATAATACAGTGTGTTTTAGAAACATTTATTTTATCAGACTTTGTGTTTTTTCAGTGAAACTCAGTTCACATTGAACTTTAGGACCTGTGACTATTTTACAGTATGACCAGAGTTTGAATAATCTTTTCATGCATCTACTCTTGGATAAGCGGAATTTATACTGATATGTGCCAAGCTAGAATGAGTGCAGCAGTGATAGCCTCTAAATGGAAGTTTCACTGTCACTTATATATTTGCGTTCATTGAATTTTTTACTCTTTCTTTCTTTAGTGTAATTTGACAGAACACATTAGACTGATGAAACGTGATTTCATCTAGGTGTGTAAGGAATCTGTGGATTTTCATCTCATTCTTTATGTATTATTTCTTTGTAACCGTCTGTCATGTAACCTTCTGTGGCTGTCGTGAATTTTCGTTGACTACTGTAATTCGTCATTCCTCTTGTCAATTGACCGTTGTATGGGAGAAATGATGGAGCGGCATTTGCCTGTTTGACACTGTTGCACATTCATTCGTACCACTGGAGCCAGAAACATCTTTCTGACCACCTAACTGATTGTGCACAGGTATTAGGCAGCTTTTTGTCTGTAAGAGTTTGAACACATAAGTTTCTGTGGTGTGGTTGAATTCTTAGGAAATGTAGGCGTTGTTCGTATTAATAGGCAAGGGTGTTTATTCGTATCAAGTGTTGTGATACAGCTGCTGCTTTGTGGGGAAGAGAATGCTTCTCATGCAGATCCACCACTCCACTCCAACCATTGACAAGACCTTTCACAAAGTCTAAGTCAGTAGACAAGAAACGCATTCTAGAAAGAGCATTTCTGTCATCAGGTGACGACGCTGTCTTCTCACATGATCTCATCTAATGCTCAAAGCTCCGACGTCTGATCTTTGGTTTGAAAGCAGAAGATCACCAAAACAAAGTCCAGTCCAACTGACGTAATTATAGACTATTTGGTCATGGGGAGTGAAGTGACCCACATGACCACCTTTTGATTTGAACGCACATCATGACGATACCTACCCAACATCATGTCATCTTATGTTCTGTAGCCTGTTTTAGAAGATCTTATACTTTCATGCAGAAATTCCTCCGAATGGGTGTGCTGCCATTTTTATATGACTGCTGGTGCTACTGAATTAAACTGATGGGTGTTCTTTTTGAGTGTTGGGTTTACTGGATGTGTTGTTTGAGCTTATTTGTCACTGACATCATAGACAACATATGACTTGACTCATCGGTGTAGAAAGTGTTGCATCATTTTCTGTTCTGTTCTGCGTCAGATTTTGCATTCTGCTACTGAATAAGCTAAAGCTAGGTCTGTTAAAGAGAAGTAGATTTTTACATGACGTTTATGTTGTTCCAACAAAATCAGCTGCCACTCATGGGCGCCCCAAAATTTTTTGCAAGAGGTAGCAAAACACAATAGTCGCAGTTACATTTTTAACAACAGCTTTAAAATGCAAAACATATTTATTAAGACACCAGGGTTTTTCAGAGGTTTCTAAATGTAAATTTCCCAGTTTCACATTGTAAATTGTTGGCGCGTTAGTGCGAAGAAATTTTAAAAAAAACAAAAGGTAGTGCAGTTGAAAATATAGAGATCAATTTTCCAAGGGGCGACTACCTCTTGCTCCTATGTGCGGGCACCCATGCTACTACTTCTATTGCCGTTATTATTTCTCAAGCAGAGAAACATTCAAAATTTTCCGGTCGTTTTGACAGATGAACTCTTTCTGAGTAGCGCTCTATTAATGGATATTATAATTACCGGTAGGATAAATGCTATCACCGAAATGTGTAACCTGATTTGCATTCTGTTGAGAAATTCTTAAACCTACTTGATCATGATCATGTATTTAATTGCTGCTGCTGCACAACAAACAAATTTTGTGTTATTGTTAAACGACTACGTTCTGAAACAAACATGATATGGTGAAAATAATGTTTTTAGAATGTTGCATAAAGAATAAGTGCTTTGTGCAGATTTTTAATAAGCTTATATTTCATTTCTGTTTTAAATTGTCCGACTTTATGCCCGTGTTTCGCTCAGAATTAGAAATAGATAGATGCCAATGCGTTTGTTCCATTGCAGTTGTAAGGAATTGTATTGTATTGGGTTTTGGGAAAGTTGCAGAAGCTATTTTAGAAGGCGAGAGAAAACATTTTCGTCAGATAAGAAACCTAAATGTGTAAGTGCAGCATGCATTTAATTTGTTCAACTTGAGATGTGTCTTGTGAATGGGGTTTTATGCTTGTATGTCATTGAATGCAGTTGAATTTATGACGGTTGGATTAGTTCGAGTATTAAATGGTGAAATTGCTTTTGCAGACTTTGGTGAATTTTAATCCTTTAACAACAAGAGAGATTATTATTTTCCATGAACTTTACTCAATCACTAATTTCAAGAATAAATAGAAACAGAATGAAAAGATTAGTCAATAGCTCACGAAAACTAAAAATGATTTTATGAATAAAAACTAAACTAAAATGAATTAACCCTTGTAATATGTCGCTAAGCTAGTCACACTTAGGGTGTTGGGGTCTATATGGATCCCAACATACTACGAGGGTTAATAAATAAAAACTAAACTATAATTAAAATGATTATCAGAAATACAACTAGAACTATTTACTGAAATGATGATGAACTAGATAAAAACTAAAAACAATTATTTTTTTAATTAAAATAACACTGGATGCGGAAAGAAGAGTCCCTCACAGAGTGAAGGAATTCCATAACAGAGTAAAGGATCAGGTTTGAGAAATAGTGGTCCAAATTTAATAGCAAGTGTATATTTATTTAGTACCATTTCAAGAGTAACTTCAGAGGTTTCTGAACTGGTAGGGCAAACCATGAGTAAACACACATGAAATTCTAACAAGAATCACAAAAGCATCAAGAAAATCTTGTTGGACCCAAGCAAAACAAAGTCAGCTGTTCCCCAACTACTACCAGAAAGAGGAAAACTCAAAGATTCACTAAAAGCAAGTCTTGTAGTGAGCAAAATGATGACCAAGTCTTTGCAGCTTCTTTCTGAGAGGTAATTTTTAAAGGACTGTCTTGTGAAGGTGAGCAAAATGCTACATGTCCAGATAAGGAGTTTTTGAAAGAGCACGTTTGTCTGTCAATATGGAGTTGCAAGCAGGTGCAGAAGTTAGCTGAAGAAGTTAGCTCCGTATACCAAGACCAGGGTTTAAAGTGGGTGTGAACAGCATTTCCACTGTTCTCAAAATGCCCTGCTTGCGTTCCAACTGTTCACCATGCATGGAACCCTGGAAAGACACGAATTTCAACTCTTCTTGGGCATTCCCACTGCCCATCCAAACCATTTTAACCACTGGCCAGGACTAAATTTCACTACTTTGTATCAATCAAGCTGTCGTAAATGCGTACAAATGAATGATGTGATTGTAGTTGCTCACACCATCAGTTTTACATGTGCATGAGGTCTGCATTTTTAGCTAGTATGGAAGATGGAAATAGGAGATCTGTAGTATCATAACCAGAGTCCGATTGCTGTCGACATTTTTGCACTTATGACACTCATGAAATCGAAAAGCAGGGATGGGATGTTCGTTGATTTACAGATTCCACTTTATCTGCAACTTTGCCTTTATAGCAGATACTTAAAAGAACATCTCAATTATAGTGTTGTGAGGCGGAAACTTTCCTCCGGAAAGTTTCATATCTTTTCGGAAACTTTCCGACGTATCTTTCCGGAAACTTTCCGGCATATTTTTCCGCCAATAAAATATTAAATACATACTCACTTCTAATGAGTCCGAAATTTTCTTTCAATATAATGTTACTAAATACAGCAATCACTATAAGCAGATAGTGTTGTGAGGAGGAAAAATTGTCCGGAAAGTTTCATATTTTTCCAGAAACTTTCCAAAGTATTTTTCCACCAATAAAATATTATTAAATACATACTCAATTCTAAAGAGTCCGAATTTTCTTTCAATATAATGTTATTAAATACATCAATAAGCAGTCTTGGGTGGTTATAACTGATAGTTTATTCAATAGATGGTAGTGCTAGTGATAATTGTTAAGATTGTGCACACGGCCCAAAAATACATTAAGGAATTAAATGCAAATAAACTTCGCTGTAAATTTAGAGAAAATATTTTTTATAATTCAGTCACCTTCATATCTGTGAGTTATGAAAATATGACAGAAACAGCAATTGATGCAGTATTGTTTCATGTTTATATCAGTTTTTTACACATTTCCTGCAACAGAGATAACTGCAGACATGCAAGCAACTAGTTTTCTATTGGTTACTCTAGTCTGAAATGCTAATGAACAGTGTTTATTGCTCATATTAATAATTTTTAAGTTCAACATTGTTTGCATCGACAGAAGTACTGTAAATAAAAGGGAGTTTAAACTAAAAGAAAAATTTCTGAGAGTGAAATTCTGATATTTTATGAGTTAGATGTATTTTTCTGGTTCTTCAGAAAGTTTCCTGAAACTTTCACGAAACTTTCCGGCAAAATACTTTTCCGGAAAGCTACATCACTACTCAATTATAAAAAAAGGTCATTTATAATGCAGACATATGATAGCACGAAGTCCTTCACAGTTAAGTTTATATTGTTGAGAAACAATTGACCAAGAATTGGATTCATTTCTCAACTCTTAATTCTTTAGAAAAGTAAAAGCAACGTTCTAGATTATAAGCAGATGTCACTCTAGGTTACTTCAACGGTTAATGTGTCATTTAAAGATTACAAACATGGGAACCTGAGTTAAAGTTCTTTTCCACATCTGAGGCATTGTTATTGACATATTAGCAGAGGAATTATTGGTAAAGCTTGTGCAGCTGAATGCGACAATTTTGAAGCAAAGATCTTGAGGCCAGGAGTAAAGATGTTGGAATTGCAGAATTGCAACAATTTATTTCATAAGAACATTTTCCAAAGCTACTTGCTTATCTGCAAGAATAATGGAACTACTTGAAGGATCATACATTTGCGAAACAGACAATGTACAATATTACTTGGCTATATAAATACAATTTATATAGTTTGATTGCATAGACCATACACTATTGTGGAGGACGCTGATTGAGATGGGAATTCCGAAGCATCTGGTTAAACTACTGAAAGGCCTTTATGTGGATCAAGAGGCGGTAATAAGAACTGAATATGGAGACACAGGGAAATTTAAAATAAGGAAAGGAGTGAGGCAGAGGTGCATTCTGTCCCCTTTCCTGTTCAATCTGTATGCCGAGAGAATTATGAGGAGGGCTGGATTGGAGGAGGCAACAGGGGGGGTAAGGATAGCGGGGAAAATACTGAATAATTTGAGGTCCGCCGATGATACGACATTATTGGCGGGGAAGAGGGACGACCTGGCCGAGTTAATAAGAGTCAGGAAGGAAAGCGAAAAGGCGGGACTATACTTCAATGTAAAGAAAACAAAGGTTATGACAACTGCAACATGGGAAAACTTTGAGGTGGATGGAGAAACGATAGAGGTAGTATTGAGCTTCACATTCCTGGGATCTATGATAGAGAAGGAGGGAAGAAGTGATATGGAAATAAGGCGGAGGGTAACAATGGGGAAAACGGCAATGAACGGTCTTGGAAGGATTTGGAAGGATAAATACGTGAGTAGGGAGACAAAGAAAAGACTAGTAAGAGCACTGATCTTCCCAGTGGTCCTATATGAATGCGAAACATGGACAAAGACACGGGATATGGAAAGGAAAATCAACGCATGCGAGATGTGGATTTGGAGAAAGATGCTAAGGATTTCATGGACGGAGAAGAGAACTAACGAATCGGTGCGTGGGGAGCTCGGAATAGAGAGGGAGGAGACACTGCAGCAAACAGCAACTTGGAGGAAATTGAGCTACTTCGGCCACGTGATGAGATCTAACGGTTTGGAAAAGGAGCTGATGACGGCATGCGGTGAGGGAAGGAAGAGACGCGGAAGACCAAGAAAGAGATGGCTGGATGAGGCACAGGAAAAGTCTGGCATGAGCCTGGAGGAGCTAAGAGAGGCGACAAGAGAGAGGAGACACTGGAGAGGATACATCAAGACTGTCGCCAGAGCTCCAAGAGCTGACGGGACCAGGTGATATAAATACATTTATGAATATATATATGTATATATATATATAAAACACAAGCATTGTCATCTAGAGGAGTGCATGTACTAAAGCAACGAATGTGCAGACTTTCTCATTTTCACTCGTGGTGTAAGCCTCATGATGTGATTGCAATCATCTTTAAGTTCTTTGTCCACTGAAAAGTCCAATTTCAAAAACACTAATATCAACTTCAATTACTGACAACTCGTCAATCTTATTTATCCTTTAATTGTATCTTGTCTCTTGACAAATGTTCCAAAACGTTTTGTCACCAATGTTACAACTGACTCAAAAAAACACTTGAAAGATACAAGAATTTATCCACAAACATCGATAATATTGATATTGCCTGGAACATCATGAACTGGTTCGGTCAAAACCAGCCAGTATAAGAGCATGAACAAGAAATATGAATGGCAAACCATTTCACCATTTTGATGCCTTAATTTGTTTAGATGCGAACATTATCTCTTGGTTACAGTTTCAAAGCATTAACGGCCTGACATAGCGATCGATCAGCTCATCGAACGCTTGAACTTGTGCAGCACCCTGCACGTTCAAGGCACCACTGAGCCTCCAGTGTTTCATTGTTACATGAACCCTATAGCATGCACTGCTTTTCAACAAAAGAGGTCTTTCCTTTCATTAAAATCAACAGTCTGGAACATATAATTATAATCAGCTCAAAATATCCGTTCTTATGGTGAACTTGCAGATGCCTTTGCACTTTTGTCGTGGTCACCACCCGCAGCCGCGTCTTTTTCCACCTTTTCTTCAGAATTACTAGAAAAATTAAAGACAGCAGAAACTCAGGTAAGCAAAAACAGAGATACCACTGTCTCAGAACACTTTCAAAGCAAGACAAGCTTATGACTACCATATCTTGACATTGACTACTTTCTAGAGCTAAAAAATCGACTTACACTACGCGGAAGAAAAAACAACAGAGGCCAAGTTAGTAACCCAAAACATTACTATTAGTATTTTTAGATAAATTTGCAATGCACACAAGTTCACAATGAAACGTGAAACTGAGGCACTGATAGTCGGCCACCAAGAGACGATGCAGTTAGATATTCTATGTACTTAAAAGCAAAAAAGAAATAGTGAGTCATGTCAATAGATCTGAGCTGTCACAAAACCATTAAGGTTATAGATACCCCTTTAGAAAAAGTGCCTAAGATGTACATTTGCAAATCTGGTATCCTTTTAACTGCAATACAAAGATCTCAATGAACCAGAAATGACAAAGCTACTGGATCAACTGGTATCAGTGTTAATGATCTTCATAACAGTACACTAATGTACTTTGATGTACCCTAATCAGGCTTGAGCTTAGGTCTTCTCACAAATATTACTTCTCATGTGCTGCCCTTCTAACACCCGGTAATAAACTGTCAAATGTTGACCTATCAAGGTATAACTTTTAATATAAATTCTTCACACTACACAGTGTAAACTGAAATATTAATTATTAAACTATGAATCAAATGTAATAACTACAGTGAACTACAGAAACAACATTACAATTTAAAAGTATGTATGTAACTATGTATGTATGTATGTATGTATGTGTGTGCACATGTTATAGCGTCCTTTTAAGATTTCTACTCAGAAGCACTCCCGACTACAGCGCAAACACTGAATCGGCCAAAGCGCATGAGCAAGTGAAGAACTTGCTCAAGGTTCCTACAAGGTGGCTTGAATGTGGATTCGAACCTGCAACCTTACGACTGCAAGGTAACGAACATACCCACTACACCACCGCACCCACGGTATATTATGTATATTATAATATACATTAAGACATGAAAGCTACTAGTAAATTAAGGAAACTGTATCTAACTACTACAAAATATTGCTTTACTATGATAAATATAAAACCAACAAAAACCAAACATTGCACCTCCTAGCTTTTATATTGTCTTGCTGTGATAAAAGTACAATGGAACACTATCAACTGAAATTCCTGAGTGTATAAGATAACAACAGAAATAAAAAGTATATTGAATACCAGCTATGAGCAGCACATGGTTAGTATGTGGCTCAGACGCTAGCTGAAAATGGAAATTCTTTCAAAGGGGTTTCATAGCATGTCGTGTGCAAACACTGAAGTATGTGCAGCAGCTCATCAAACACAAACCTTATTAATGAAAAAGGATAAACTTAGAGAGATTGTGCTTAACGATTAATTGCCAATAGGCAAGTTGAAAGCAAAGAGGTCAAGAAAGAGAGACAAGTTCTTATGAATAAGAGATAAGCAACCTTTCTTTGTCCTTTCTTCCGCGTTTCTCACTTGATCGCTTGTCACTTGATCGCTTCTCCTTGGAATCCTTCTCCTCCGCCGACCTTCGCTGCCTCGATCTCCGAGACTTTGATCGGCTCCTTGATCGAGAGTGTGAGCTCAAAGTGGCAGAACGCCGATTCCGACGAGGAGAACGAGACCTAAACCAGATGATGATGATGATCATATGTTAGAAACAAGCATGAGATCTTTATCAGGGCAAAATTTATTCAGCTAATATTTTTTAAAGGATTATTCTGATTACAGAAATATGCTCACTAAGTCTATTATTACATATTATTCTAAAAGCTGAGCATAATCGGTAGTATCAGAATTATTTCTGCATTTATTAGCAACGTATTCTAATGACAAAACGATCAATTAATAATACACTGTATTAAGGATTTGCTCATTGTCTCTGCACAGCTATCATCATCATCAGAGGTAAGGCTGAAACCCTGACACTCTGAATTACAAGGCATTCATTCAAAGCCAAACATTCATTCCCCCTTTATTTTCTAGCAATAGTAAACTATTACCACACCACTCCTCACACTTGCACAATGAATTCTGCAACTAGCAGGGAAATAGTTTCTCAATCATATTTTGCCACTTTTTACTTATTAAACATTTGTGCAAGACATATGAGCCCTGACAACCTATCTAAACTTCTCAGTCAATATAAAAAAGCAACACTACAGTTTAATGCAGAACAGTTTCATCTTGTTGTCTAAAACCACTGCTATTTCTCACAATAATGTATTAATTAAATTAAAATAAAATTTAAGAAAGACCATTCCATCATCATTTACAAACGTGACATCAATTTTTACTATCTATAACTAAATAACTTCTACATGGTATTTGATCAAATATAAATAATCATAAAACTTCAGAGAAGTGTTTACAATAACTGCTGCAATAGTGTCAAGTGCCAAGCAAGAAAAATAAGCTAAACTTAAAGCATGTCGCTTTGGGCAATTAATGCAAAATGCAGTCAAATTTACACAGCAAACTTAACAAGTTTAGATTTTAAAAAAGCTGAGGCGGCTTGCAAAAACTACAAGTACTATTCAAGTACTATTAATCCAAAAATCGTCTGCTTGCATACTGTCTATGTAAATGCAGATACTTTGTGGACACTCATGTGCCACTACTTAAAGTCAAGCCATTGCTGCGCAGACTTGACATGCCTTTCCAAGGATTGTTTCCTCCTTAGAGTGAAATACAAGATGGATGATTGGTGGGCCACTGGATCGTAATACAAGATAACACATTTCCAAGGTTTATTCACTTCAGTGGTCATCAAATGGTTGATCAACAATACCTGAAACTAGATGATGGATACTCATCACACTAAATAATTTATTTACTAAATTTATTGTCCTTCCATTTTACCAAATTTCCATGGCATTAAAACTATGAAACTTAAGCCAAATGTATGGAATTCCCTGCACTAAAGTTAAGTAAATGCTTGAATGTCATCATAATACATAGATAGCACTCCTGTTTCATGAAATAGTAGAAGTTAATTAACTCGTACAAACCCAGAGCGCAAGCCGCCTCAGTATCACCCTTCTCTTAGTTTTGTCAAAGCGAGAAGATTCATACCAGAAACCATATTGCCCATCCTTCGTTTTTAATAAAACTCTTCCACCATCAAGTCGTGGCTTGGGGAAACCACCACAACAACTGTCCCCAAGCTTCTCCTCCCAAACACCGACACCACAATTTACCACCACACAAACGGAGTCGGAAGAACAGACCATAAACCACTTCACCTCATCGCATCTACCATTATATCTAACCAACTCCTGGTGGAAAAACATCAAGAAATTTGTAGATAATAAGCATAATACTAGTACGGCAGACATGCACAGTGCAGCAGCATCCATCACTAGCACTGTCATTACACAGATCTAAACACTCAACACTAATGAACTCATTGCAGTCAGCCAATCACTGATCCATTCAAGTCACCATCATGGACCATATGAGCAAATTTCTGCTCTTAAATCAATTGGTTGACTTGAACAAAGTTATTACAAATGAAACACTCTACCCTTCTGCCAATGAAGCATTCAACATCATCACATTATGACATAGCTCACTGCATTAAACTTAACCCAAACACATAAAAACAAGGTCTTCATTATAAAACATACACATAAATCTATCTTTTTCTCAACTTCAGACTTTCTGAATTCTCATCCTCACATGCAAACTAGTTTCTACTTTGTACAAAATTTAATTCTAAGACTTATCGACAATGTGTAAGGAACACCTAGAGTAAACAAATTATATTTTATTTTCTCTGTAATGCAATTAAATATGTCTAGAGTAGAAAAACAAGAATGCGATTCAGAAGCATTAAGATAAAAACTTATTAACAGTAAATACTTATCTTTACACACTTATTACATATCTATAAAAGTTAGCTTGACAATTTGGTCATTGCAAATTAAACAACTGAGTTTCCTACAATGGCAACACGAGCATTCTTTAACCCAGCCTTAATCTAGAAAGTCTACATCTATAACAACAGCAACAATTATCATAAATATATATGCAATCAAATGATGAGTAAAGAGCAACAAATTTTAAACTATATCCAAATTTACAAACATTTTATTACACCAAAGAAAGACAGAGCAAAGAAAATTTTTAAAAATTTATAACTGAACCTAAAATATTTGATCTGCTGCATTAACATAATTCCAGTTTACTATTATCATCAGCAGCAGCACATATGGCATCAAATGAGAACTAAAATTACAGAGCATTTAAATGTCAAACAAAAAGCATATTTTAAATCTTGCCAAAAATAGATAAGCTAAAAAAATTTACTTTCTCCGGATGAAAATATCCTATGAATATATAGAGACATCGAAATGGAGTAAAAGCGAGAGCATCTCACCTTCTGCGTGGACTCCACCTGTTACGATTGCGTCCGACAGTGTAACAGTCACGAGCAAAATGTCCTCTCTCACCGCACTGGTAGCATTTCATGTTGCTGTCGAACGTTGAACGTCTTCTACGTTCCCTAACGCGAGGTAGGGCAAGGCTCACACGAATGCGGCTACCAGCAATTACCCTACAATTCACAAGACACTCAAATCAAACAGATTTAATTGTATATGTCCAAGTTAAACATTTCAAAAGCCAACGTAGCATCAATATAAATGTGGGGCGCGGTGGTGTAGTGGGTATGTTCACTGTCTTGCAGCCAGAGGGTCACAGGTTCAATCCACTCTAAGTCGCCACGTAGTCCTTCACTCGCAATTGCTCAGCGCTTTGGTGTGGATCTCCCATGCAGTGTCTGCGCTGCAGTCGGGAGCACCTCTGAAAAGAAAGCTTGAAGGGTGCTATAACAAGTGCACATACCAAAAAAATGTCATAAAGAAAATGAGAAACTTGTTATGATGGTTTTCAGCCCTTCACAGAAATGGGATATGTACAGTAACTACAGATCATGTAATTAATTAATTAGAATCAGCATTAATTCAAATTTCATAATTAAAATTAGCATTTTAGAAGAACGATCAATTAGAAATAGAATTCTGTTCTGTTCTCAGGTGATGCAAGGGTTGGCCCTGTCGTGTATGATCATCTCCATTGTTGCCTATTCTCCACCACCTTTGTCAATTCTTTTATTGAAAGTTATCATTGAACTTATTAATTAGAATTAGTTGCTGACACCAAATTGCACAACATAAAAAATTGCACCAAAGTGGTCTTCATACAAATGCTTCTTATAACTGTGGGCAATTTTTTATTTATAAGAGATTGGAACTTTGAAAGAACCTAAAGTATATGTCTTTGAGTCATTTGTAACAAATCCTGCATCACACCAAATGCTCGATCTATAATTCTGATGTCGCAGGAACAGCATGATGTTTAAGATGCAACTGGAAAACTAAGAGAACTATTGTAGTTTCTTGCTAGATGCTAAGAATGCTATATTGCTAAAGCAAAGCAGATGATTCCCAATTAATTCTACTATACCTGGGAATGGATTTGTTTATGTACTGAAATTTTTCATAGAAAGTTTTAGAAACATACCATAACTAAATGCAAAATTCAAAGACACCATAAAACTAAAACTATTGGATGACACTTATTAGTATCAATAAAAGCATCCACCAAAACGTAAAATAAGTCATATAATTATTTATTGCTATGAAAATGTCTTTAAAAATGGGTAATTTCTTACTGGCCATTCATGCTGTGAACAGCTTCATCCGCATCCTCTTGATTTCTGAACACGATAAATGCAAAGCATGGTGGTGTCCTAGCCATCCAGGTTTCCTCAAGAGGACCATACTTCCCAAAGGCATGCTCCAGATCCTGCTTTGTAACATTCACCGACAGATCGCCAATATGAACACGTGTTCCTTCGGCATCAGACCTAGAACTTCTGCTTCGACTTCTGCTACGACTTCGACTGCGCGATGATGACCGACTTCTGCGTCCCATTTCGCACTCTGATCCAAAGACAAAATTTATACGAGACACCAAATACAAGAAAGTATAGATGAAGTTCTGTAGGGTAAATAGCATAGTTTTCTAGAATCGCATCCACCATCATATATATATATATATATATATATATATATATATATATATATATATATATATATATATACATACATACAGGGCCTACTCTGGTTAAGTTTTAAATCAACGTCACGAAGTTTAAACTTCGATCACATCATATCTAAAGTGTGTTGTTCTATGTTAATTTACAACTAATTTATAACTTATCTTTTGGCGTTACGTAACGATCAGCTCACCCCACCCACCCATGTAACGTCTCATAACGTTTTCAACGACCACACCCACATTCGAGCGTTACGTAATTATGCAATGACCCTTATGAGTCCCGGTTTGCATACCTTGAACAGATCCACAATGTTTGTAATATTCTGGCATTACGCATATAAATTCCACAGGTGCATAACGCTAAACCTCACAAGTTTCCAGTATGCTGCATCAGAGGCAACTATATGCCTTATAAGCATCAGACACAGCTATGTCGATAGGTCATAATATGATATCAGCGGAAAGCTGGTTCAAACCCCGTGACAAGCAGAGTGGTGACGTGACCACTATTAAATTTGCAATAATGGTGGATCTCCCGGTCAATTAAATCCACCCACTTTAAGTAGGTCATTTCATACAGCAAGACGGAATATAGAGCAGCGAATACAGTGCAGATCTTGAAACTAAATAATATGACAAGACATCCTTCCAAGGTTCTTGTCATTCCCAATGCATGACTATGAGTTACATATGCTGCAACGCATCCAAAATTCCTTAGCTCGGGTTGTGCTGCGTGTCCCACTACGATCAAGTTCTTCAGTTTTGCTTCATCAGCTGCATTGGCTTCCTGTCGAGTTTAGGATTAAATTTAAATTGGCCTGTTTAACCTACAAATCCCTCTCTACCGGAACACCTCCCTACCTTCAGTCACTGCTTACTCCTTACATTCTTCCTTGTTGCCTGCGATCATCAAGCATGGTCTTTTAGCTGAGCCTCGATGCAGAACTGTTATGGGCTCGCGTGCATTCCATGCCTCTGCTCCCAAAGAATGGAATCTACTTCCACTCTCTCTTCGTTGCTCAAATTCACTCCCTACCTTCAAAAAATGGCTCAAAACTCACTATTTCTCTTTGGCTTTCAAGCACATGGACCTTTAACTGCATCTTCCTCTGGCGGCTAACTATCCGCGCCTCAGATTCACACTTTGGTGTGACCTTGCGCGCGTTATAAATTTATGTAATAATAATGATCAGTACTTTCCAATCTGGGAAACTTAGACTATGACATACCATGTGAATTTTGCTTGAATATAGCAGTTGAGCACAGCTCCAATAATAATAATAATAATAATAATAATAATAACAACAACAAAACATTGGGCAATTGATCGACGTAGGCCAAAGCGCTCTATTCTCTCCCTATCTGAGGTGGCCGTACTGTTTACTCGCCTCATATCGGCGACCGTGCCGTCGTAAACCTCTACCACAGTTCGTTATATTTCATATCAATTGGCGTCGCTAGGGTCGTTTAGGGTTGTGAAAGGGGTCCAGGTCAGGGGCGAAACTGCAGTATCGGGGACCGTGTGTGTCGGTTAGGGTCAGGTAAAGCGTTGTGAGGGTCGGTTAGGATCAGGTTAAGCGTCGTGAGGGTCGGTTAGGGTCAGTGTTATGGTTAGTGTCGTCATTAGATACTATATACTATACTATACTAAGATATTGAGTATGCTTCGGTCCCCGATACTGCAGTTTCGTCAGGTCAGGATTAGGTCATCATTAGAAGACCGTGAAAAACAAGCCTCCACCGCATTATTAACAAATCTCTGCATCCGCTGTCTTCCGCCGCAGAAGCACCACTACACGCTTTTTAAATATTGATCTGACGGTCTATTTTCATAAAAGAATCAAGATCAAATAATTAAACAGGCATTGTATGCAAATATCGAAAATAACTGCTAGAAATTAAAAATATCGCACTGGAAGAGCTTCGCATTACCAAATTAAGAACTAAAGACGTTATTATTACCAAAATTTACTTCTCTGGCAATAAATCTATACACATTCGAAGAAGACATATGCTGCTGCAATAAGCTCAAAGTGCATGTAGGACGTGACGACATTATTTTGAAAAGCATGAGGTTCAAGCGCCACCTGTCACCTAAATATGTCTGGAAAACGTTTGCGTTACGATTCTTCTTCTTGCCAAGTTTCTCGTCCTCAACTAATAATTATGGATTATTACTTTACTTTACTTTATTGCTTTAGCTTTTCATATAGAGCTGATTTATAAATAAAAAAATTCAGTTTTATTAAAGAGCTCTCGACAAAGATCTTTCGTTCTACTTTACAAGAGGCCTCGTAGGGTAATGGATAAAACGCTGGCGTAGAGTGCAAAAGGTAGACCTAACGAATTCAAACCCCCTTTGTAGTCCAGTCAATTAAGTCTTAAACCCGGACATTTACTATGGCAAGCAAATTTTTGCACGAAAAGTTTCTAAATGGACTAAAGAATATGTGGTAGAAATCCTAACAAAATGCGATATGGGGAAATAATTAAATTTTTGATTTTAGTTTTGAGCAGACGACCAACAGCCATGCCTATACGAGTTTGTTTAATAATAATAATAATAATAATAATAATAATCTTTTCTTTAATTGAGCGCCTGCAAACGCACTGCGCTTTACATTTACAAGTTATGCAGTAATCTTAATTAAACTTAACTACTAACTGAACAGACAGCTTTGCAATTACAACGGCGCTAATAGCAGCCTACAAAGCATATCCGCCCAACGGGGGCTCGAACCTGCTACCTCTCGCACTCTTGGCCAGCGTGTTAACCATTACTCTACCGCCCCCCCCCCCCCAATACATTTCAAGGACTGGCGGAAGAACGATTTATCTGCTGGAAACACAGTAAAATTACCGATTAAAAAAATTAAATATCGATTAATATATTTATTATCTCAACTATGTAAATGCCGATCTTGGAGACAAAAATAAATAAAATTTTATGCAAAACTCTGCAGTTTGTGGTCGATAACTACCCCGCACTTAAGGCCACGCTCATAATGCACAGGCGATGACTAAGCGAAACGCTATACGCACAGTCATAATTTGTACCACAATAAATAACGATTTAAACATATTTCCCCATGTTGGAATTTATTAGGATTTCTACTGTAGTTTAGTAGGGTATTTACGTACAATATTCTGCCAAAAAAGGTCTGCCATAGTAAATGTCCGGGTTCATGATGAATTTCCCGTATTTTTGACTGGCCTAGGCCTATTGGGCGGAGATACTATTAATTAGACGCCGAGTGTGTTAACCTAGTGACAGATTGAAAGCAAAGAGGGCTGTGATTCGACTTGTCTTCGATTGTGTGCAGGCTGTCTGTTCAGTTATAAGTTAGTTCAGATTTATGTATTGTGTGATCGGAGTTCCTGTACATTATTTCAATTGCATAGTTGTTGTACATTGTAACCGCGGTTGCTGTCTGTCAACCGAATTATTGAATAAACGAAAAATTCTTTTTAAAAGTTTATCATCAATATAGGCCATATCATTATAGCTTTAAACCTTTAAACTTCCTATACTATACATCACTGGCTGTTTTTGCGGCTCAGCGAAGAGGCTTCAAATGGCGCTTGAGTCATTTCTTTGAGTGTAGGCGTCACTTTTGGTTACCTCTATAATCCTTTACGCTTACATATAATGACCAATCGGAAAACGTGAACTATCAACCAATAAGATATTTTGTTACAATTGGTCGACGGTCGTGTATGTTGCTGTTCTGTTACAAGTGCGAAGTGTACGAAATATTTTGGAAAATTATCCAGTAATTTGCGCCTTGATAAAATAATACGATGGATGTCGACAATGATATAGATTCACAGCTGCTTCAGCAGTTCAGCCAGATCCAGACAACCGACAGAGAAGTGTTGGTGGCTGAATTTCAGAGATTGCTCGGTAACCAACTCGGCGAGGATGGATGCATTTTCTTTCTAGACATGAACAACTGGTACGACTTTTTGCGTATGTGGAGAATCGGTGTGAGGATTTTCGTATTTAGCGTAAGAATAGGACAAATTCATTAGAAATCCAGTGAGGACACAACCAGCGACGTCTCTTGTCTTCCCCTTTGACTTGTCTTCGAATCACAGCCCTCTTTGCTTTCAATCTGTCACTAGGTTAACACACTCGGCGTCTAAATTCGTTCGCCAAGTATTCTATCTTATTCATTCATTCATTCATTTCAAGAATGTATATAGCGCCGGGGTACGGGTATAGAAGTATACATGCGCTCCGAACGTCAAAATTGTCTTGAATTCCTATATATATATCTACGTGTGTGTTCAAACGCGCCTATTCCCAATGTTCTAGAATGTTCCTGCGATTTTTATATTTTATCAAAAATCTTCACAAAACCATTGTAATTTCGTATTAAATTCAAATTAAACTGCAATGAAGGTTCACTCTCGCGATATGTATACACATTCCAATGACGTCATTAGAATGTGTGTGTACATATTATGGCGATAGCGAAGTTAAAGACACGTTTCCTATGTATTTCTGTACAGTTTTGATAAAATTATAAAAAATCACAGGAGCATTCTAGAACATTGGGAATAGGCGCGTTTGAATACATATGTTCGTATATATAGGTAAATAAGGCAATTTTGACGTTCGGAGCACATGTATACTTCTATACCCGTACCGCGCCGGGTAATCTATCATTTTAACGGAATTAAATATTTGCCATTTTGTCTACTATCGTTTTAGCGGAATTAATTATTCGCCATTGCATGGGATATAGCGATGATGACATACAAGTTGGATTGACGAAAAGAATTCTTGCTAAATAGATTCATGAAATTATTTTTCACGCGATAGAAGTGGGATTTGCGAGAACATTATTGCTGAAATTGGAGCTGGATTGATGAAAAATAATTGTTATTTAAATAGAAATTGAATTGATAAAAAACTGTTATTGTTGAAATAGAAGCTGGATTGGTTAAATGAAATCTTGACTAAATGGAAACCTGATTGATGATAATGATTTATGCCAAAGTAGAAGTTGGAATGTTGAAAAATAATGATGCTGCGACTGCCCAAAAATTTCGTATAATTTATTCCGCTATTCCGTTTTCCGAAATGAGAAAAATAATTAATTCCGTTAAAACGATAGATTACCTAGCGCCCTTTCAAGAAATGCACTCAGAAGTGCTCCCAGTCCAACCATGGTGAAACAAAAAAAGTTTTAAGGAGCCTGTAAAACACTGACGAGTCAACCCTAGGTAACAGACACATCTCCAATGGAAGACTATTCCAGATAGAATAGTCCACAACTGAGAAAGCACGACACTGCAGGTTGAGGTTTCAACACGCTCGACCATAAGCTTCCCGCTAAAGGCAGAGCGAAGCAACAGATATTGGACAGCAGAGTTCAAATAGATAAGTCGGAGCACAGCCAAGGAGACAATGCCAAACCAGTGAAGCAATTCTGTATTCGATGCGCTGTGAGATAGGGAGCCAGTGCTGAGTATCATGCATGTAAGATGAAACAGAGGCATATTTAGGGATTCGCCCAATTAGCCGTGCTGCAGACCGAAGAACACGGTCCAGTCATTGTATATTCGTTTAAGTTAAAATCAGACAATTCCTGGTGACACACCGCATCCGGTTACGCGTCAAAAATGTAAAATAAAACACAGAAATAATAATAAAGTTTGAAAAATAAAGTAGCGGCAGCCATAAACAGGAGCCAATCTGTCTGGTTGTTAATGTTAGAGGAAAAGGTTTCTTGAGTAACCATTGTGTCCTGCTAGATGTACTTGGAAGGATAAATGCCGATGTTATAACTCCTGCCAAGATGATCGTAGTAAAAGATGATGGATGTTGTATTATGCGCATAGACTACATGTATATAGTCCAATGCTGCAGCCCTACAGTGAAACTCTTGGATGACGCGATTGACGCGGTTATTCATTGTAAACACACTTGTAAGTGACAGCCATGCGGTAAAGATCGTAGATGTTGAAATTGTCCAATGTGTGCAAATTACTCACGGTTTCCTCGGAAGGCATAAAAGAAACAGACCAGGTGGCATGATATATAGAATCCAAGAAGTGAAGTCTTGTCTTGTTGTAGTGTTATTGTCAAATTCTGAAAGTCTCCAAAAAAGTAGGAAGCACAGACGGGTTTTAGTTGTTACGAGAAACATTACTGTCGTGTGTTGCATAATTTATCGTTCGTTCTTGAGCATGTAATTCCTCATTTTGACCTCCCCTTAGAAAATTTCTGTATCCGCCTCTGGGCAGAGTCACATATAAATAGATTGCAATATAATATCTACTATAGGCATCCATTGATTGAAACTGACAAATATTGTGGATTATGATAGCCGACTTAATTATGGGGCGCGGTGGTGGAGTGGTGGCGTCGTTGCCCTGAAGCCGGAAGGTTCGAGGTTCGAATCCACCTCAAGTCGCCGCGTAGGGACCTTGGGCAAGGAATTGCTCAGCGCTTCGGCGTGAAACTCCGATGCAGTGTCCACTCTGCAGTCGGGAGTGCCTCTGAGTAGAGAGCTTGAAGGGGCGCTATAACAAGTGCACATACAAATACAAAGACTTAGACATCTATTAGATTAGACTGTGAATGAATGTGAATGAATTGTGCTTATGCGATGACTTTTACTTTGCCGCAGGAACCTTCAGGCTGCTGTGTGTTCGTATTTTGAGTATGGTCAACCAAGCGTAAAGGTTCCACAGATGTCTTTCGTGAAGGATATCACGATTGGTGAAGGAGAATCTATTCCACCAAACACGAAGTTTACAAAGACTTGGAGAGTTCAGAATTCAGGTGCTTTTTTTCGTTCCATGATTGCCATTAAAGAGAAGGATATTGCCATTTAAAATTACAGTAAAAACTTGTTTTATTTTATTGCCCGTTCTAAGTATGGTAATATATAAATGGAAAACACTGCATCTTTAATTGAAGAAAAGTGAATTCGTTCTTTTTATTTTTGTTGATGGTCACTCTACACTGTTGATGTGACTTGGTCGCAAGACACTCAACATGATACTGGATGGGATTGAATCAATTGGTTAGAAGTTAGGACACAGTTAGGCTTCATGTGTGTGTGTGGTTTGTGTGTGTGCACGCACACACGTGCGTGATCCTCCACTGGTGACTCTGCTAGTTTTCTATGCATTGTTTTGCTGCATGATGATGATCTGTAAATGATACTTGATGGCAATTGTGACAATTAAGTCACAGGCAGTTGGAGGACGACATCCAGAGACAAAAGGCGTATCATCGTCGCCAACGTTAATGTGACTCGTTCATATATAATTTCCGCCTGTGTATAGTCGTAACTGGTTCAATTTGGTAACTTGCTAGTCATTCCGGCAAAATTGAACCTCATTTTTGATGCTATGGACAATATTTACTTTTTTTAATGTGGAAGAGCCAGCGGATGACACTGAAATGGAGGATTAACTAGACTGTTTGAAAATCACAAAATTATGCGCTATAGCAATTAAAAGCCCTTATTTCCTGAGCTCCATACCTAGTGCTGTGCGAGCGATAATACAGAATTATGTCTGTGTACATTCGTTTAAAAGCAAAACTGAAAATGACGGACAATTACAATTTATATACAATAACATTTGACTTTTATATTTATGGCCAAACTTTTATATTTATAGCCAAACCGTAATTTTTTTCATTTTCAAATCTGACTTTCTGCGGCTCTGACATTTTGTGATAATGATAATAAACGAATACTACTACTGTCGTCGGACCTCATGTCCTATCGTTTTGTCGACGTCCATGCCTCCGTATTGTAAGCAAAAAAGCCGTTTTACAGCAGTTTCTGACCATGACCTGAAAATAATCTGGTACAAAATTTGGCTGTGTAAAAATTATTTGTATAACACACCCACGAGTATACCACGCGGGTAGGTTGCGTGGTTTGTAAAACTTTGTATAACCCGCATGTTATATTCGCGAAAATACGGTAATCAATGAGTTGAAAAGGAAGCACATGTTTCAACAAGTTTAGAATCGAAGGAAAGGTAGGAGATAGGTAGGTAAATGAAATTGAAATGTCAGTGAAGTGAAGACCATGGTTCTTAAAAGAGGGAAAGACCGCCGCTCTTTTAAGATATAATGATGCAATAATAAGTTCTTCTTTATTAATTGAAACTGACAAAAAATATTGTGTTGTTTTAGGAGATGAACCATGGCCATACGGTTGTTATTTGAAGTTTGTTGGTGGTAATAAATTTGGAGAGACTGATTGCGTCATGGTGGAGACACTACAAGCAGGAGCATGCGCTGATGTTAGTGTGGAAATGATCAGTCCTTTGGAGAATGGCATTCACCAGGGACAATGGCGAATGTCTACAGCGAATGGACTCTTCTTTGGTGGTAAGATTTCTCTCTTTTCTCTAAATGCCTTCAATGTTCGGCTTAAAGCAGGGTGGATAAAAATCGTGATTTTTTTAATAAAAATAAAAAAATCGGATTTTTTTAAATTTAAATCGGATTTTTTTTATTTAAATCGGATTTTTTTTATTTATATCGGATTTCTTTCTTATAGTTCGTATTTTGTATGTAGTGCCTTTTTTGGGTATCAAGTCACATGCTTCATTTAATAGGTAACAGTTATTACCTTTAATTCTACAGCTATACAATACAGGGTGAATAAAAATCATGATTTTTTAACTAAAAATAAAAAATCCGATTTTTAAAATTTAAATCCGTTTTCTTTCTACTAGTTCTAAGTTTGGATTTACTGCCTCCATGTGGGTATCAAGCCACTGTGCATTATTGTAACTGATATTTGGTATTCGGTAACAATTATTACCTTCTTTAGTTAAATTGCAGTTATACAATACAAATTAACATCTTTGAAGTGGTATATATACTTAATACTAATAGTGCGATCGATGAACAATCAGTTAAATCCAATGAAGAAGTCAATATTCTGTGAAACTGTGAAATCAGATCGCTATGTAAGTGGTTAAGTTACTGAGTCAGTCACACCTTGCAAACTAAAACTACGGTACTAATATTATTAGGTCACTGCTAGTGCTAGTCACCAGTAACTGTTGTCATTCAGATGTAAAATATTTTAGTCACAATACAAGTGTTCATCTTCTCCCGCTAATGGCTTCTTGTTCATAAGTTTGAAAAGAAACACCAGTTTCCAGTAGTGTCATCAGCAGGTGACACGTGTTTTGGGCTTTAGCACTACACTGTGCAGCCAGATGAGTCAGCCTGCTGGGCATGCTGAATGCACTAACTGGCAGCTGCACTGCTGCAGCTAAGTGAAAGGAAACAAACCTGCAAGTTGTGTGACACAAAAGCATTGATTGAAATTTATTTTCACTATTCGATTTAAATCGTGATTTTTATTACCGATTTAAATCGTGATTTAAATCAATGATTTAAATCAACCGATTTAAATCATCTCCACCCTGGCTTAAAGTCATTTTTATTCATATTTTTCACGCTTATATGACTTGTAGCTCTGATTGTGATTCAAAGAACAAACCCTACATATGATTTAATGTAAAAATAGTTTAGTTTTAGGCAGTGAGTCACAAGACTTTTTAAAGTGAACTTGAAAATAGTCTAAAAGTTGAGGTACGTTCTCATATTTTTTTAAAAGTACTGCTATATTTGGTGAATTTTTTACTGTTTAATGACCAAACATGAAAAAAATGAGATTTTAATTAGTTTTGAATCTGTCTTTGTTGCCTTCTCATTTTAGAATGTATTTGGGTTATTCTACAAGTCGACGAAGGCGGCATACTCAGCGTTACGCAGTTACTTTCCCAGTTTGGCTGTTCAGAGTTTGGTGAAGAGCGGCCGAGAACATGCATCGATAATCCATATTTGCAGCAGTCACAGTCACCTGAAACATCTCAACTGAGTGAGGATGGAAGGCAGCAGCAGCAGTGCAGCGCAGCTCCTCTCTACCCAAGAACTGAAATGTCGTCGTCGTCATCAGTAACCATCCCAACGTCTGCCAACCCTCGGCACAGCAGCCTCCCGTCGTCGCCACGCTGGTTCGGAGAATTAGGTTCCAGTTCGATTCATTTCTCAGCCGAGTCTTTACACCCACGACCAGTTTTATTTCAGGTTTGATTGACTGTTGATTCGGTGTTACTCATAAATTAATGTAATGTAACTAACCATTTATTAAATGTAATGTAAAAAAACACAAATAGGTAGCATCCCTTTGAATGACTGCGAATGGCAATGTCCAAAAGAAAACAATGATCATCCATCCATCTGTTTTGTCAGTCTGTCCTAGATGATCGTCGGTCCATTAGTCCAACTGTTCATCTCACCAACTACTGTCCTCCGTTCATTCGTCTGACAATGGTTGCATTTCGGGCCAACTAATATGACTTCTCCAAGTACTTCACAAAATGCTGTGCACAGGACTTTCTAATCATTCTAAACAAGTGCCATATAAAGGCAGTTTAAAACCATCTAAGGTCTCTGCAATTCTCACAAATGTGCATAAATAATCCTAATTAACTTATTTACATTATATAGCTGTTAATTTGTGTATTGAATGCCTCTGAGGAGTTTCACTTGAAGTGGTGCTATTTACAATCTACATAGCAAGAAAGCATGTTCTCGGAGTTTCAATGCTTTAGTAGGCACCTGTAATGTTGACATTTCGCACATGTGTTTAGCCTGCAATGGGTTAATGGTAACACTACAATCAGTATTGTAGAGTTAACCTTTGTGAGCACAAAAAAATGCAGTTTAGTATAACAAATGCAGTGAATTTTCATATGCATTAAATGGAGTGCGTTGTTTTTATCATCAACAGACTCCTGACAATTCACCGAGCAAGACTCTAAGTTCATCAAAGAAGAACATGAATCCAAATTCATCTGATATTGACTCAATGGAGATGTCATAACTTCGTCTTAACTGCTATTTCCGGACTATAAAGAACGCTCACTTTTATCCTTTACTGCTAAGTTGAACCGTTTTTGATGCCGTCACAAAATATTTTCAGAGGCATTTCTTGCTCAAAAACTTGCATGAGCAATGTTAAAAATGCTTTTTTTGCCGGGATAATTGCTAGCTACTTTGTTGATTAGATTAAACATGGTTTATAGCAACATAAGATCTAGCAATCTAGTGATGATTTCTAATGCTCTGAAGAAGGGCAGTCCCTTAAAAGCTAGTGCAAGACTTGGCTATGAAGTGTTGGCGACTTCATTTCTCCAGTGCTCTGGAGTTACCACTAAGTAGGCATTTGTCCTAACTACTAAGTACTGCAAGACATTGTGTGACAATAAAATGGAAGCTGTGCTGCTGTAAAACAAACATACCTATGCTCTATATGACTTTGCTACAGCAAAGTTCACTTTCAACAGCTGAAATGTTTTTCTTATTTTCTTGTCAGATGACAAATGTGGAACATAATTCTTAGACCAAGTTTCTAACTACGTGATGTGAAAGGTGGTCTTTGCTTCCTGGCATCAGACCTTTTTTACTGGACAGGCGTACAATGTGGTATATTGTGCAGAGGGATCTCTACGGTGTAACTGTACTGATTGAATGGAGGAATATTATCAGGCAGCAGGATAGTAACTGCTTCACTGGTGTACTGCATTTAGTTACACTGCTTGAAGTATTAAATTGCCCTATCTAAAACTATAAAGGCGAACTTTTCCAATGTTTGCGAACAATTTTCTTCTTATCCGCCCGACCGATTTTTTCCAATATTTACAAAAATACTTTTTAGGACCCCTTAACAAACATAGGGGGGTTCGCGATCCAAAAATCTTACCTTTGCCGAATTTGAAACATTTAATTTTTAATAATCCGACGAAAGCTAATATAATGCAGTATTTAAGATTGGTCGCCGGATCGCTTTCAAAGAACCCATAGATTTATGACGTCATCACTTCTTTACTTCGCTTTAGGCGGCCGATTTTATAGCGCGCGCTTTCGCTAAATTTTTTTAAAAACACTGATAATAATATTATGAACGGTTGATCGCAAGACAATGACAATGGATACCGGTAATTAATATAGTAACGTGTCGTCGTACGTATACAAGCCATCTGGACATTACGGTATTTAGGGCGGACGGGTTTAGGCAAAAGAACCAAAATTCGCCGGCAAATGCTGGCCACAACGGAGGGTGACGAACCCGCCCCGCAGGGGCGGTTGCAATGGGAGCTGGGTTGGGGCGAAAAATCTACATTTCACCGACAACGCCAGGCACCTCAGGCTGGAACCGGGTTGGGGCCGATGGAAGAAGGTGGGGTGAGAAAGGTTAAGTGGGAACGTGGTCAGCGTGGCTGTGGACCAAATATCGAAATTTCCCGGGCAACGCCGGGTAATTCAGCTAGTCCTCTATAAGCAGCAGAAAGCTACAAGCACTTGTTTTGAATGTCTAATATGATGACCATTGTGCCAACTGACTGGTTGTTGAGTCGAAGCGAAAGGAAAATGTTTTAATGTTGGTATCGTTTAGCCCAGTGATTATATAGTTTGAATGCTTAAAAGATTCAGAAATTTCTTGCTGTTCACCGGTTCAAATTTCTAATTTTTGGCCTTACTTAATTGACAACTATGTGCATATTAGTGATTTAAAAACCACAGAATTAACGTTGCAAAAAAGTTTAACTGTGCTATATATTTTGATTAGTACTCCTGAATCAGTTTGTTCTTTGATCTGTTTGTACCTTGGTCATGAACCTCATTTACACAGCATCGGACTTTTGCTATTGTGGGTCCCTCCATGTGGAATGACCTTCCCTATGGAAGATTCTGGTGGGGAATTCATCTGCAACTTTTTTTGCTTGAAGATCTTTTTCTTTTCATGGGCCTGTCATGCTGAGAGTGAGAGCGCTTCTGAATGGCTCTGCTATAAGCACTTTATAAAGATTAGATTGCAGATGATTTAGTGTTTTGGTGTTACACTTGGGTCTACAGAGATTTAAACTTGGCCCTTTTTGATTTATGAAAACTGGTGACAATAATAATTTTAACGCTTTGGTAATCCTGCAAGTAGATATTTGTGTAGACTCGGGTTGTTATCCTTAAAACATTTGATGCACCTGACTGTTATTGCAACAACTGTTGAAAATCAGCTTACCAGTAGTGGTGAAAAGATTGAGCGTGGGTGGCCTGCTTAAATTAAACAATTTGAATATGAGAAATCATTCCAGAATAAGTGCTGTGAATAGACTGCATCTTTGTAGCAGTTACTGTTTGATAACAAAACAGAATTTATTCTGAAGATTTTGTGCTGTAAGTAGTAATGTATTGTATTGTATCTGACCATTTATAAAGCGCTTCTCGCAGCAAGAGCCTTTCAGAAGTGCTCCCAGTGCGTTCAACCCCGAAGAAAACAGGCAAGTTTTTAGACGAGAGAAAGACGAGGAATGACTACCAGAGAGGATGGCAGAACGAACTGATGGGGGAAGTCCATTCCCTGGGGAGGGACCAATGCAGGCAAATGATCTGGATTGAGCCATGGCAGTGCTGACTCGGGGAGGACAAAGAGGTCAAGCCAATCAGAGGACTTAAGAGGACGCAGCGAAGTGGCAGAAAGGGGTGCAGTATATGATCAGTAGATGTAAAGTACCAGCAGCGCTCCTAAATTGAAGATTATAAGTTAAGATTATACTGGTAATTGAAGATTATGATTGAAGATTTGTTTATAGTTATACAGATATATGCAGATTGTTCTTGTGGGTATCTGCAACTTTGGTCATTCTGTGTTTATAAAGATTAGATTGCTTCTGGAGTTATTCCTTGAGTTTTCTTTGGTTTTGTGTATTTTGGACCAGACCTTTAAAATCACCTGCAATGTTGTTGGCCTGATGAGTCACAATTCTGTTTAACACATGTGCATTAAAGTCCTTCTATTATAAATGTGTCTATTTTTGGACAATGCTGAATTGGAAATTACTTGTCATGCAATTTGTAAACAGGTAATCACAGATTTGGTTAAGCGATGTAGATTTGTGAGGTTTGGGTCGGTTTTAAGATGTCCATTCCAAAATATATTTGAGCTAGCACCCATAATATCCATTTCAGTGAGCTGAGGCTGATGATTTTTCTGGTTTGATTGCATCATTGTGTGCCACAAACACTTCGTACTAAATCTCATCTATGATATAAACATGTACAAATGCCAATCATTGAAGGCATTTCTGTGCTTTGCTGCCACTATGCTACACTATGAGTGGCAACCTACTCCAACCAGGAGCATTGTTAATACAGAAAACTTGAAACATTCTTTAACAACTGTACTTTCAGTTTGAGATTGACTCAAAAAAGATGTCTTCAAAAGTGACTTCCTCTCCTTTTGATACTGTCACATGTTGAAAGGAACTCTATATCCAGCTGTGTGACTGAACATCAACATGCACAGGCTACATACATAGGCATTTATCATCATCATAAACCAGGTTCAGCGCCCGTAGATGTCCGATGCAATTTTAACCACGTTTCTCCACTGCTGCCTCCATCGCAATGTGTATGTCAGTTCTTGTAGCGATGTTCCACACCATTCAGTTAAATATCATCTACTCCAGGGGTCTCAAACACACGGCTCGCGAACCCGATTAATGCGGCCCGCGAACAGTTTCCTGTTTTTTTATTTTTTAAAGTTAGACATCGGTTTAAAAGAATTTTGCAGTTATTTTACTATTTCAACCAATGTTTAAACTGCTTTCTACTCCTTTTGATTGAACATTGAGTCCACAACAGCAGATATAGGCTAGGCATAATTATGCAGATGGATTTAGTGGACCTTCAGTGCGATGCAACACCGAAGCAGAAGAATGCACAGCAAAGTTTGTATGCCAGTGTCGCAAAATATAGTAGGCCTATCCCCGGAATAATCGTCGATTCGTATCTCCCCAGATGATAAGGAAAAGTTGAAAAATGTCACTTCCGCGTGTATTTATTTTTGCAAGTTAACTCCCATTTGCTTGGATTTGAACAATGACACTATATATTAACCTTTTCGCTACCGGAGGTAAAAAATTCCTGTGACCGAGGTTATTATACAGACAACGCAAAACCGCCGGATATATCCGGCGCAGAGGGAATACAATTTTTTCCGCCGCCGGATATATCCGGCATCCTAGGTATCGAATGGGTTAACAGGTAGGCCCTATGTTTATTCCTATAATTTTGGTGACTTTGGTTTCGAGGACTTAGAACATTTAGAACACTTAAGAACACTCAGAGTCTCTAGCCCTAACTAAATTCGAGTTGAATTACTCTGAACATTGATTAGGATACTTTTAAAAAATTAGAGTCATTTTAAATTTTGATTACAGCATAATTTCTTCAATTATAGGGCCACGCATTTTTCGATAATTACGATAGAATGGTTTTCCAGTGTGGTTTGTAGTACCGTTATAGTTACACTTAAAATAAATATTATGTGAATTTTACAGGGCTATAATCATCATTACAGTAGGCTATTGTATGCTGCAATGGCACATAACTAATTCCAGTTTCACATGCACGATTAGCCTATATTTTTATGTTGCGGCCCGCAAATCATCAAAATTTTCGAATGCGGCCCACATGCTGACTTGAGTTTGAGACCTCTGATCTACTCATTCTTTGTGAGGGCATCCTCTTTTGTTCAAACCATCCATCATTCCAAACACCAGCATTTTAATTTTCCTGTTGTTGCTCTTTCTGCATATATGTGTCCAAATCAATACAAACTTTCTTTGAATTATTCTCAGCATTGAGTTCTCTTTAAGGTGAACCTTTCTGTACAGTTCTACGTTGCTCACCTTTTGCATCCATCCAATTTGCATGATCTCCCTATGACGTTTCCTCTTGAAAGCCAGTATCCTCTTTACGTCTCGTTATTACCCATTGTATTTATTGTATTGTATTTATAAATTTATAAAGCGCCTCTCACAGTGCACACCAATCAGAGGCGCTCCCAGTACGTTAGACCAAGAGAAAAAAAAGTAGTCTTGAGACACCGAAATGAGGCATTAGGCCCACCAGTTAATATGGAGGAACGAGTTGAAGGAGGAAGCTGGTTCCACAATGCCGGGCCAATGAGAGCAAAGGCACGGTTTTTAGCTAAGGCAGTCCTAGCTCGCGGGACAAAGAGATCATGCCGATCTAAGGAGCGTAGCGGGCGAAGAGAAGTGGCCGAGGTCGGCAGGTGGATGAGGTCACAGAGGTACATGGGAGATCGGCCAGTACATGACCGGGAGATTAATGTCAGCACTTTGAGTTGAATCCTAGCAATAAGGGGAAGCCAATGGAGATGGTCAAACATAAAAGCAGAGATGTGAGAATAGCGAGGAAGCCGGGCTATTAGTCTGGCCGCAGAGTTTAGGACAGACTGAAGAGGGGAGAGACGAACTTTAGGAAGGCCAACCAATAGCGAATTACAATAGTCAACTCGGGAACAGACGAAGGCATGGACAATTGAAGTAAATACAGAGGAGGAGACAGAGCGACGGATGGCCCTAAGCCGCCTGAGATGAAAGTAGGAAGAGCGAGTGAGACTGGCAATGTGTGGAGCAAAGGTAAGCATGCTGTCCAGGACTACTCCAAGGTCTCGAACACTTGATTGGAAAGTAAAGTGGGGAAATCTCTCTTTAAGAAGAGCCAAATCAAGCTTAAGAAGCTGCTTGCGAGTGCCGAACCAAATGAGCTGCGTCTTATTTGGATTCAGAGAGAGTCGGTTGGAAGACATCCAAAGCTGCAAGTCTCGAGAAAGAGCATCTATGCGGGCAGCAAGAAGAAACTGAGAGGATGATGGACCATGGACAAGTGCCTGCGCATCATCAGCATAGAGGTGACCAGTTGCTAAGTGTTTAGAGAATATGGATGGAATGTCAGCAGTATACAAGAGATAAAGTAAAGGACCCAGAACAGAGCCCTGGGGGACACCATATTTGACAAAGACCCAAGGAGTTCTGGAGTTTCCACAAATCACCATTTGAGTACGATCAGTAAGGTAAGACTTGAGCCAGGCCAGTGGGGAGCCAGTAATACCACAGGAGGTCTCAAGGCGCTGAAGTAAGATTTCATGGTCAACCATGTCAAACGCAGCTGAGACATCAAAGAGAGCTAAGAGGCTAAGTTGAGACCTATCTATTGCTAAGTAGATGTCAGACAGAAGAGAGGTAAGGGCAGTTTCGGTAGAATGATTAGCCCTAAAGCCAGATTGAGTAGGTGGCAGAAGTCCCGATTGTTCCAGATAAGGAAGAATCTGTAGCGAAACCAGCCGCTCAAGAGTCTTGGAAAGGAAAGAAAGGTTGGATATGGGACGGTAATTCTGGCAGAGGTTGGGATCCAAATTAGGTTTCTTGAGGGTAGGAAAAACAAGTACCCATGCCTCACATCCATATAGCATACTGCTGCAGACACGTACATGTCTTCAGAACTTTCAGCTTTGTCATCTCCAGTTCATTGCTTTGCATCTCCAGATCTTGCTTTTAGTGCCACTGTTGCTCTCACAAAATTCTGATCCCTACCTCCTAGCTGTCAGTCGTGTCACTTGTGTTTGTATGTGCACTTGTTATAGCGCCCCTTCAAGATTCAGACTCAGAAGCTCTCCCGACTACAGAGCTGACACTGAATCGGAGTTTCACGCCTAAGCACTGATCAATTGCGAGTGAAGGACTTGCCCAAGGTCCGTACGAAGCAGCTCGAATTGGATTTGAACCTGCAACCCTCCGGCTGCGAGGCAATGGAAATGTACCCACTACACCACCGTGTCCCACAATGCATACATTATCGTGTGTCATGCTGCCCCAAAATGTGAACTGCTCAACGCTTTTTAGGTTCTTTTCACCAAACATGTTTTTGTTTTGTTGAAGTTCATGTTGAGACCAATATCTCTTTCCTTATTCGTTTAACTTCAGTTCAAAACAAATAAAAATTTATTGCTCCCAAAAAACCATGTGCACGTTATACATTACACGATAAGCTTAAATGTGTGATTCATAAGTGAACAGTGTACAAAGTTGAGAAAGTGAGGAAACAAGAGGTACACCTGAAGGGAAGATCGCGTTGGGTAGGCGCCCTAAATTGCAGATTATATGCCGATTAACAATTAACACTGTTGTAACAGATGATTAGCATCGCTCTCCTGTTTGCTCCAGGCTTGTGACTGGCACCATCAGCGTATGACCAGTGGCATAGGTTCTGCATAGGGCAGAACACTTGTCTCCTTTATCTGCTTTTCGGTAATCCATCCTCTGTGATTAAGGATGAATCAAGACTAGCAAAAAAGGTTTTTCATATCCCGAATGTGAAATAGCTGATTTGTAGTTCTGACATTTCAGGCAATAGAATTTTCAAATATGCAGACAAATGCTACCTGGTGATTCCTGCATCAAATAAAAAGGAACATTCAACTGCTACGGTCCTGCCGAGACCGATCTTGGACATATAAGAATTCTGTTCACATCCTGCTCACTCTGGTGGATGTTAAGTGCACCATTTGACACAGTTGATTATGACACTCTGGTAACCACTTTTGGAATCATTGGAAGGCCCCCTACTATTCAGTATCCCACAAAGTTAAGTACTTGGGTCATTTTTGCATCATTTATATGGCCGTTGTGACACAAATCTAGGAATCTATCTGCAAGGGAAGAGTGCGATAAAGTCTTGCTGTGTGTTGCAGTGCACAAATTTTATTCACTGCCAGCTGCAGTAACTCAAGGAACGCTTTCAGAGACTATACAAGACTTGGTTCCCAATGAGGTCTAACATCACCTAGTCTCACAGAGTACTACCGATTAGTTTGTCTAGAAGTGATTTTATATAAATTGTAACATATTTGAAATTGATACTAATTACCGGTACATAATATCTAATTGACAGCATCTTTGTATTCCTATGCAATCACAGAAGCCTCAAGTTTTCACCACATCAAGGGTTAACACCCTACTCTTCAGCTTAGTTGTTGTCCTGGTCAGCCCCATACGAAACAGAGGTAGTATAAAGGCACAGATAATGTTGATGCAATATATTCTTATGAATATCAACTTTTACAGTTGGTTCAAAATTTTGCTTATAAGATGTTCTAAACAACAGCTCAATAATTATTGGTGGTCTGATGTTTCTTGGGCATTTACATGAGAAAGTAAACAATAATTTATATAATGAGACAACAGGAGATTAATTTGCAGTTAAGGAGAGCACTTATCAACAAGAAACTTCACGATCAACATCCATGATATGAAGCTCCAGAGAGAAAATGAAGACCAAAACAAAACTCATGAGGAATCTTTCATCTTATTTAACACCAAGCTCAAACATTACAAAATCACAGTCTGTAAAATGCATCAGCATTAAATCAATGGTCAATTACAATCTTGATTCATAAAGGTTGGTAAATTACAATCTTGTTTATAAAAGGTGTTAAATGCAAATTATTGACTGCAAGGAAGAAATAACTTTCGCTGTCACTGTTTTGTATCACATCATGTAGTACAGTTCACTGGCACTTGGTTGGGGTCTAAAATAGAAGCACTTTCTAGAGGCTTGATTAAAACTCAAATATTACCATCAGTGTTAAAATTACTGTTAACAAGTTGCTAACAGTGACCAACAATAGACCACCCGTGTGTAAACAAGGCAGGAACAACCATCTCAGACAACAAACTTGGAATTCTGTCGTCAAATTAGAATCTCTGCGGAAAGACTTGCAGCATTCTTATGGACAGAAAAGAATTCTGTTCAGCTGGTTGAGTGCTGCTCAAGATTTTGTGCTTGCAGAGAGAAGATCAGAATAGAATCATTAATTAAAGAACTCTGCAACAGCCGATTTGAGAGCTGTGCCAAAGAAGATTTGGACATGTATCCTTCATGACACATCCATCTTCACATATCCATGTGGAATTGCGGATCTTCGTTGCCTTCTGTGAAAACAACAAGAGCAGTTAATTATTCAACTAATGTTCATCGTAAGAATGCTCTATTTTGCATATTTCTATAGGATTTTGTCATGGAAATGGTACGAAGCTCATGCCACAGCTCAACTGCCAATGTGGCTCAATGCCACGTCAACTCATGAAAATGAGTTAATTGCAGAACCTAACCTAACCTAATTGGCAGCCTGATTCTGAATGAAGGGATGACCACAACAAAGGTTCAATAATCGGAAACCCAATTATCGGTTTCGAAAAGCATTAAACGGTTTTTATTTTCATATTGGTTTCGGGAACAATTAAACGGTTTTTACTGTTAAACAAAACAATAACCGAAATCATTAATAAAAATAATTTTCTAAAATTATAAGAGATGAATCATGCATTTGGACTGATTGTAAGCTGAATGTTGCCATCAGAACAAACTACTAAATTTTGCAACTGTAAATAAAAGCTGTGATGCTGCATTGACCACGGCAAATTTTATATATTACATGAGGTTATTGGTACGATAGACATAGATGTACGATACTGTGATGTGGCATTTCGAATGCAACATTGTCGTGCACTTCGCGAAATTTCGACATATTTTGAAGACGAAAATGAAAACAAATATAAAATTTGATGTCAGCAAGCAAAATGAGTGAATTGCAGAAGCTAACGTGAAAAACATCGTCGAATGCAATGAATCCCAGCAGCTGCCATCGTTGTTTATCAACATGGAATAGCTTGGTCATTGGTCAAAAGTGTTGAAGGCCACACTCAGTTTAAAAACAGCAAGAAGGGTTACATGCTCCAGTAAACGGCCTCAAAAATGTCAGTCAGAATTTGGTTAAATGGACTTGGTGTCCAATGAAACTCCTGAAGACCAATTCCTGTTTACATAGAAGGGAGTTTGCCTAGAAATAATGTGTGAGCTGCATTGACACAAGTTTCACAACCACATCTGACAAGGTAGGTTAGAAACAGGTTAATAGACTGATAGTAATTGATATCAAGACCGTAAGACTTAAAGGAAGGCAAATTAACAGCACATTCCGCAATACATAACGGAAAAAGATTATCTTCCACAAAGTCCTTCATCGGAAATGATGTCAGAAGCTCAAGTTCGCAAGACTTTGATGGCGACAGGAGCAACCAGCACAGGTGTTCAGTAAGGACTAGTTCCTGGAAGGTCAGTAGTGGAGCACTTTCCATAGTGCAATGAACTGAGCCGATCTTCACATGCATATGGTAAACAAGAGAAAGTTTGTTGTCATGAAAGACGGTTGCATTGAAGTTTTCTTCAAGTCAGAGCAGCCAAGGATGTTGGACCAGTCACCATTGGGGGGTTATCTTTCATCTGTTTTCATCACTTGCTCTCAATAATGAATCGCCTTTTCTGCAAAAACACGATGCATTTGACAATGCAGTTGAGCTTGTTCTTGTGTCTTGTCATTTTGCTGGTATTACTAATGACATAATACTCCACTATTTAAAAGGAAGCTAACAGCGAATCAAAAAAAAATTTAAAAATAAAGTCACCTGGAATCTTCTTGAGGTTGTCACCTGACTCACTGAGATTTTCACGCTGAGCGATGTTATTGACAGGGTGCGTTACACCTGGGATGTTAGGCAAGTTTGCAGGAGGGCTTTTAGCATGCGGTGAATTTCTACACTGCATCAGAAACTCTCGATCATAAATTATACGGGTACCTGAAACACAAAAGTAATAAGAGTACGTTATTCTCTGCCAAGCAGATGCAAGCTACTTTGACTGAGCTACACAAAGGCCCCCATCTGGAAAAAACTTGCTTTCCGTTAGCTACAATCGTTAAATTCTCACATGCCTGTTATTAATGCACTCCACTTAGACGCACTGCAGAGCGTAAGACTCGGTCCAGACACACTATTCGATTTGTTCTTGTTAGACATATACCGGGTAACACATGCTCCTATTTCTGCCTGCTGTCTACTTCTATCCACTTCATCTTGAAGTGCAGGAAAACTAGTTTCAGTTCACACGATTAGACCGAATTGGCTGGCACCGAAAGTACATGTAATCTGTACTAAATAGAATGTAGACTAAGCATGTGCACATCTAAGGTTATTAGTAATTAGATTATACAAGTATTAATAGCACAAGTATCAAAATCGATATTTACAAAAGTGCCACACACTACATTTACAGACCAGTACCAGACACACACAGTCATTAAAGAATTTATATAGCACCTCTTCAAGGGGTTACTCAGACACACAACCGGCTAGATATCTAGCAGGGCAAAAAAAGCAGTTTTGAGTTGAATAAAAAAATGCTTCAGTGGGCGATATTAAAGCAGTTTTCGTAGTGTGTAGGCAAAAATGTATGACGCATAGGCTATCAGTTCTAACTTCTACGGTCTACCACGTAGGCCTACGAAGGCTGCAAAATTATTTCTTCATTATTGAAACTGGCTTTGCTCAACAGTTCCTCAGGGTAAGCTACATGTATATGGAGGGCCAAAGCACACTCTCTCTGTCCTATCCTAAGTAGGCTAGTGAAACGTTTGACTGTTCTGTGATCTTTTAGACCTATTGATATAATCGTCAGCCAATGAAGGTTTTTTTCAATAAAATTTATTCTTTGTTTTTTATTTGTAGGTCTAAGAGTATGAGTCTGCTGCATTATACCTATACCTAATACCTATCTATACCTAGCCAGTAATTTTGTGAAAAATGCTAGGTACAGGAGCCATGTGACGCCATTTTCCGGACGGCTGTCACCCGCTGCAAAGATCAACGCCAGTGTTGTGCAGGGATCAGGAAGCGGACCATCGGGCTTCGTGGTGAACGCTTCCGATTTACACCCGGTCGACCAGCGAAACAAGATCCTGAAGTATGCGGACGATACTTATCTGATTATCGGAGCTTCGATGCGAGTCTCAGTGGAGAAAGAACTTGCACATGTTGCAGCATGGGCAACCCGCAACAACTTGCGCTTAAACACCAACAAATCATGTGTAATGCTGATCCATCGCCGCCGAAACATCATTCTTCCGCCAGCAATCATCGGAGTGGAGCGAGTAACATCTTTAAAGATACTTGGAGTGACAGTGCGAGAAGACCTCAGTGTATCCAATCACATCGCTGGGGTTCTGGGAACCTGTTCCCGCTCCCTATACGCCCTCCGTGTTCTCAAGTCTCACGGCCTACCATCAACAGCGCTACACGACGTTGCTCGAGCCACAACTGTGTCGCGGCTCCTCTACACTGCTCCAGCCTGGTGGGGTTTCACCAGCGCCGATGACAGGAGCAGACTCGACCGTTTTCTTCGCAGAACGCAGTGGATGGGCTACCTGCCGGAAGACTCTCCAAGCGTATCGGACTTGGCTAAGGAAGCCGACGATAGCCTATTAGAGTGTGCAGTCAAAAATCCGTTTCATGTGCTGAGGACCTTGTTTCCTCCGATTATTCAGCGTCAATACTGCCTTCGACCACGTCCGCATAACTTTGAGTTGCCACCGAAGGACGATAAAAACTTTATTCCAAGAGCCCTCTATAAGTGTCTTCTCAACAAGCGACTGTGTAACCCGTAATGCTCCCTTTCATGTTACTGAGTTGCGGTATTTTCAACCTGTTTTTTCACATTAAACGAATATATATATAGGTATAGCCATCAATACAAATAGGCTTATAATAATTATGGTAAACACGCACACTGGATGCCCGTACTCAAAACAATATGGTTGCCAACGAATGCACTGAAAATAGAGCGCAGTGACCTATCAACGGCATCGCAACATGCAAAGCGCTCAGTAAGTAAGTAATCTGGTTCTTGTTTTTTATCCGACCACCAAGACACCAACAACTAACGTTGCAGCGTTATCTTTAAATAATAAATCCAACTTCTAGTTTGCCGTGAATCCTTTTAATCGATCCAGCTTCTGTTCAGGCAAGAATTTGTTCGATAAATCCCGCTTCTATTTCATCAGCAAATATTTTTCATCAATTTTTCATTGAAAATTATTGTTCATCAATCCAGCTTCACTTTCAGCAGAATGACTGCACTAACCCTAAAACTAACCCTAACCGACCCTCATGACGCCTAACCTGAGCCCTAACCGACCCTCACGCGACAAATCCCGCTTCTATTTCGTCAGGAAATATTTCTCATCGAATTTATAAATGTTGGTGGTCGGATAAAAAACAAGAACCAGATCACTTACTTACTGAGCGCTTTGCATGTTGGGATGCATGTTGCGATGCCGTCGATAGGTTGCTGCGCTCTAATTTTATTGCATTCGTTGGCAGCCATATTGTTTGGAGTACGGGCATCCAGTGTGCGTGTTTACCAAAATTATTAAATTTTGTTTAAAGTATACTAGATATCGAATTGCTGTGCACAATAAATGTGACTTTAATATATCAATTTTATGATAATCCATGAAATCGATATTAACAGCAATCTCACAGGGTAGACAAAACATCCTAATGGGACAACGTATAGGCTACGTAGACCTAGGCTAATGTTATTACCTTGGATGTCAGAAGCCGACTTAAAGTCGGAAGTCGGTTGTTTTTCTGCCAAGTCGGGTCAAGTCGGTTTGGCTCCAATTCGTCGACTTCAAGTCGACCTCAAGTCACTTTAGGGTCAAGTCGGGTCAGATTGGCTGACCAAAGTCACTCCCAGGTCTAGTTATTAACAACACTTAATAGGTTCATTGGTAAACACGCACACTGGATGCCCGTACTCCAAACAATATGGCTGCCAATGAATGCGATAAAATTAGAGCGCAGCAACCTATCGACGGCATCGCAACATGCATCCCAACATGCAAAGCGCTCAGTAAGTAAGTAATCTGGTTCTTGTTTTTTATCCGACCACCAAAATTTATTAATTCGATGAGAAATATTTCCTGATGAAATAGAAGCGGGATTTATCGCGTGAGGGTCGGTTAGGGCTCAGGTTAGGCGTCGTGAGGGTCGGTTAGGGTTAGTTTTAGGGTTAATGCAGTCATTCTGCTGAAATTGAAGCTGGATTGATGAACAATAATTTTCAATGAAAAATTGATGAAAAATATTTGCTGACGAAATAGAAGCGAGATTTATCGAACAAATTCTTGCCTAAACAGAAGCTGGATCGATTAAAAGGATTCTCGGCAAACTAGAAGTTGGATTTATTAAAGATAACAACGCTGCAACGTACCAGATTACTTACTTACTGAGCGCTTTGCATGTTGGGATGCATGTTGCGATGCCGTCGATAGGTCGCTGCGCTCTAATTTTATTGCATTCGTTGGCAGCCATATTGTTTGGAGTACGGACATCCAGTGTGCGTGTTTACCGGTTCATTATGCCATGTATTCAATTGATTCAACTTTGAATAGTTATCCGGGTATTCGGCCGCTTTGTATTATAAAACTGGGTTATTGTTACTGACTTTTCCGTATTTTCAGCGTTTTCGGGGATTCAGTTTGATCCCGATTACTCGTGCGCCAGCGGAATATACCTAACCAAACAATCGTTTTCCAGAAAAGTCCTATCAGAGAAGAAAACTCAACGTTTAATACGGCGGAATTTTTTTTAATTCTTATAACCTAGGGTGACCATACGTCCCAGTTTTCCGGGACATGTCCCGGTTTTTTGTGGTGCGTCCCGAAGACTTTGGCAAAAGAGCGAAATTGTCCCGGTTTTTTACAAGAAGGAAAGTTGGATATTGAAAGCGTCAGTTTTATATAAATTACAGAACAAAGAGTAGTTTGTAGCCCAAAAAGAATTCGCAACAAAAGAGAAGTTGTCAGTTTATTTGGAATATCACCGGTATATTACATCTTTAGTATAGTTATAGACTAGTGAGTTTAGTTAGCCTAATAGATTTTAAGAATTATCAGCGCGTAACGAAAAAGTTTTGATAATATAATTTTAGTGGCGGCACCAGTCTGACGACTACATAAGGTTGTAGATTGCTTATTGCTACACTGAAGTCTATGCTCACCTTAAAATTTAACTGTGATGACATCCAGGTGCGGATCCAGAGGGGAATCCGGCCATCTCCCATTTAGAAATTTCTTTATTTTTTACCAGCTATTCTGGCTCGGAAAGTTTACGTGGCCCCCCCCCATGAGTGATTCCGTAGGCCCCCATACCCACGAAGTCCGCGGACGAGGCCCGAACGACTTAAAAAAAGGTCATCAACTTTTTGGCGGATAGAATTGTATCTTTTTATTGGGATTTGGAGACAAATGACTAAAAAAAGGTCATCAGATTTTTCAACGACCAAGACGAAAAATTTTCCCTGCCCCAAGACCGAAATTTTTTGCCTCCCCTCGAAAATTTCTGTATCCGCCCTTGATGACACCTGCATCGATAGGTCCCTATGTTTGAAAAGCATTCACAGTACAAAACTTAACTTTTAAAAATTCTCTTCCGAGAAATATCAGTAACTTTTAACTTCGTCGAAGTAGGCTAATGCAGTATGCTATAAACAACAACAGCCTACTATAGTTAGGCTACTGTTGAATGGATTATCGTATAGACTATATAACTAGGCCTTTGTAGGCCCCATCTATAGTCGGGTAGTTAAAGATTAATTACAATTGGCAGTTTTCCAAAAAAGTGTCCCGGTTTTTGATGGCCAGAAAATGGTCACCCTATTATAACCTAAAGCGCACTTAGCACAAATCCACTCGAGAGGTTCCAAATCAACTGACAATCTAGACCTCACCGCCGGGCGTGGTGGAGAACAGAGTTCCTCCTGGAGTGGCGCTGTAGTTGGCCGGTAGCTGGGACTGGTCTGTCAACGGAACTCGGCGAATTGGGATGACATGGTCCTTGTCGACGCTGGCATCTTCTCCTCGCTGGTTGGCGGCCATTATTCAGTTTGGACAAACAAAGCAACCTGCTGCCAACGAACGTCACCCTCGATATCGGCCACAATTTCACCCAGTGTTGCCACTGAAGTTTCAGAAATAAACCCAATTGCCCTTGGATAAAAACTCAGAAAATTCCAGACAATTTATATCTGCTATCTAAGACCCCTTTGCTCAACCTAAGTTGGATTTTCGCTTGTTCGGATGAGAGTTAACTAAATGTTTGTTAAATGAATCAAATTAAATGTAGTCATAACTTTTTTTAAATATCAATTGTCAAAGTTGTCAGAGACGGCATCTATGTCGACGCTATGCTGAACCGATTATCAGCGTTGCCACTCTAAAAAATGAAAAAACCCAAGTTGGAGGGCCGAAAAAACCCAAGAAAACCCAAGTTCAGCAAATCTTTCGAAAATGTCCAGAATTTTCTGAATTTTCCGTCCGAAAATTCTCAAATCTTTCGAAAATGTTCGCAATTTTTCGTCCGAAATTTCTGACAACCTTTTTTATTTTTAGTCATCCGGCACAAATCGTTCGAAAATGTCAAAATGTCAGAAATTTCCCGAAAATGTCAGAAATTTCCCGAAAATGTCAGAAATTTCTTGAAAATGTCCAAGATTTTCCAGTTTGTGCCGTCGAAGAAAACCCAAGCAAAAAACCCAAGTTCGTCCCGTAAAAACCCCATTTCCCAAGTTAGGATCGAAAAACCCAAGATCTTGTGAAAAACCCAAGGAGTGGCAACGCTGCCGATTATATGTCGTGTGCGCATGCGCAGGGAGTCGGTCGGTCGAGCCTACAAGAATTGTAAACATGCAATACTCGTGGCTTGAGTTTACGAGGTTTTAGAGTTGTCCGAAATTTCCGGCCACATTTTCCTGATAGACCAATAATCCAACTTTTTAAACCACGTGCCTAGAACATTGATATTCTGCAACAATCAGGCCATTTCTAGAGGATTGACCTGACCTATGCACATGTTAGAGATGCCGATACGGCTTAACAAGGAGAGGAATCATCCCCACCTATATTGATATATCAAAACGGTTTGTTTCGATCTGCGCAGAGCTATTCTTCAGCGTCACCAGGTATTAAAAAATTCGTGAATTTACAACGTGAGATCTTGATTGTGAAGCTTAAAATTTAAGTTAGTGGGGGAAAAAATATGTAGCACAACCAGTTTACATTGAATTTCACAGAATATTCATATGTTGTGAATACAAAATCAACTGACTAAAATAAACCCAGATTTTGCCCAAAAACCCAGAAACTTAGACGAAGGCCAAAAACTCAGATCTAGTGGAAAACCCAGCTGTGGCATCACTTATTTCACCCAACCGCTTCACCACAGATGACATACGTCGCAGTCTCCACCTTCGCGATGACGTAATTTCAAAACGCAACTTTTACTAAGGCTTTTTAACCCATTAGGCCTAGTGCCTATAGATTCCCCCAAAATGGGACACCACTTCAAAAATTCACATAAAATTAAATATGCATTGAAGATGCAACTTAATGTAATAGCCGTCATTCCAACTTGCTAATAAAGTGATTCTGACACAAAATGCGCCCCAAAAATTCTTTATCGACTGAAAATTGTGTTTAGAATCACTCCATTGACCTATTTTAACAAATGTAAACATTTCGGACTTTCCGCGTCTTATTTTTTAAAATGTGTTCATATGTCTACAGATCTGTTTTTGGTTTCACAAACGTTGGTATACATATATACTGGACCGGACTGGCAAAAGCGCTGGCCTTTGTCATGGAATGAACATTGTCAATGTTGTGACTCGTCATACTATATGTAATCCATGGACTGAACACTTGCTGCTTGGACTAGGAATGGCGATGTAACTAAACCACGACACGATATATATATACTTCGTTTAATTCAAGAAAAGCTAAGTTGACACACCGCAACTTATTACATGAAAAAAAGTATTTTAAAGAAGTAGCCTAAATAGGCTGAAGTAACGATAGAAACTGTTTTACTTGACATTATAATTAATTAATTGCTTAATAATAAACAAAGTGATTTAAGTAAACAACAGCGTTCTTCCACACAGATAAGAACGTAACACCTCTAAAACGGTGTCAACCGCTGCTTTTATACGCTACCCGTGAAATTCGTAACTGCTCGAGTCATCAGTGCTGTAATCAGGGCTGTAATCAAGGGTATACGCGGGTATACAGTGTATACTCACCTACGGGAAAAAACGGCATCGTATAGGCTACTCACCTCCCGAAAAGTATAGGCTTATAGGGCCTACGCGGGGGAAAAGCAGGGTAGGCCCACGCTAGTAGGCTAAATCAAGGCGCACAGGGCTGTTTAAGATGTTTTTTGGGCCGGATGACTAAAAAAAAGGTCGTCAGATTTTTCAGACGGCACAATGGACGAAATTTGCCCGAGATTTTGGCCGGATGACTAAAAAAGGCGTCAGATTTGATTTTTCAGTCGGCAAAATGGACGAAATTTTCCCGAGATCAGCGTGTAGGCTACTCACCTCAAAATTTACCAGTACAGCCCTGGCTGTAATTAATACGCCGAGCAAATTTCTGTCCAGGGTAACGGCCTCTGTTGTCATAGACCCTGGTCAAATCGGATCCATCCATCCGGAGTGGCAAAAGCGCTTGCCTTAAACACCTCTAAAACGGTGTCAGCCGCTGCTTTTATGCGTATACATGTATGTGACAGAAAGAAAAGTGATGTCTTAAGCCTGTGAGGGATCGAACGGCCAACAGGGAAAATGAACTTTTTTGCCCCCACCATTGCGGCAGAGATTCGCCGACCCCCCCCCCCCCGTTTACCAGTGTCAGCCAGCAGGAAAAATGAGGGCTTTTGCCCCACACCATATGGTGGCAGAAATTCGCCGACCCCCATTTACCAGTGTCGGCTCGACGCCGAACCCTTGCGAAGGATTGGGGTGGCTCAATTGATTCGACACTTTGGCCGTGCATACGGGACAACAACAAAAAACGTTTCTAAAATATATAATTGTAAGATTATAATGATAAATTTCGTGATGTCATCACTTGAGCCTTCTGTCGCATTTTTAAATTTTCTCTACAAAGCCATTATCCATTATTTTACCTGGATCAAAGTCTGACCCAACCCGTCTTTTTCAGTTATTCTCGTAATAAAAAAGAGACACTAGAATTCAGAATCCCTAAAAACTTTACGATGATGAGAAATAATTCTCGAACTGTCGTCGTTTTTGCCCCCCTCCTCACCCCCACCCCGAAACCTCGATTCCCTCCCCGCCCCAAGGCGGGGCTAGATTAAAACAGTGCTGCCCATGCATTAATTGCCTATCGTCATCAATAGGTATATATATATATATATATATATATATATATATATATATATATATATATATATATATATATATATATATATAGCCTACACTTCAGGCTACTGGCGGCTACCATTCGAAGTTGATTACATAATATTATGGCTTAATCACGGGCGGAGACTTAGGAGTGACAGAGGACGGTCCCCCCAATGTTTGTGGTGGGGAGCTGTCAATGCTCATGTCCATGGGCGCCCGCAGAAATTTTTGCAGGGGGTTCAAAATTATTACGATTGTCACGGTTACATTTTTTAGTAGAAAGATCTTGAAGAATGCAAAGCTGGAAATTAAGAATACGGTTATTTTTCAAAGAGGTTTCTTATGCTACTTTTTCAGTTTCAGTTTGTGTATAATTTTTAATATGAATAGTTTCCTTAGAAATTTGTTACAAATTCAAAAGTAGATGTTAAAAAGTAGTTCCCTAAAGGTGCGCTACAGTGGCGGCGCCAGGGGGGCTGGAGGGGGCTAAGCCCCCCCTGAATGCGGCTCAGCCCCCCCCAAAGCAAAATGCGGAAAATGTCTATAACGGCTAATTTCGTAATAAGAAAACTAGACAATCATCAACGGCATCGAAATCTATTTGAGAATGAAGTTAGCGACTTCCTTTCTTGACCTCAGTCTATGAAAACGGGTGACAAGTTTGCACCCTTACCTTTTGACCATACAACCGGACAGGGTTGTCGAAATTGTCGAAGAAACATCATGGCTCTTAGACACCTCGTTTCAGATTGAAACCGCTTTATAAGTATTAGACGTATGGAAATATCGAAATTGCCTAGTCCTTCAAAAAGTGGTGCAAAGCTGTATTTTCTCTTGATTTTTCGCATATTTCACAAATTTAATCATCGTCACAAAAGAATGTTTAGGATTTTCTTCCTCCTGCAATCAACTATATAATCATAGCGTAGATGCTTGCGCTAGTGGCGGTGTCAGATGGCTAGGGGTTATAGCCTCTAAATGTGGCTCAGCCCCCGCCCCCAAAGCAAAAATCAGAAAATATCCATAACGGCTTATTTCGTAATAAGAAAGCTAGACAATGGTCAATGGCATCGAAATCAACAATATAATTTATTATATATAATATACATATTCTATATAAATATATATATATATATATTAAGTTTTATAGGTCATTTCATTCATTGTATTGCAAATTCTACACATTTAGTGAACCAGTTTTGTTGCATTTAGTAGCTGCCTTCTGTAAACCGTTTCTTCTTTATTGATTGGAAGCTGTCAGCCCTACCACAAGTGAGCTGGACTCTTTAAAGTGCACTTACAACTCTGCAAAATGTGAAAATTTTAAAATCTTCCGTAGTGGTATTGCATCTGTACTGCACTTCATGCATGAAAATAATATTACAGACTGCTGATTATCCAGAAGATTGCGTTTTATCCAGAAATGCCTTTGACACAACAATGTAGTTGTCAGATTTGAATCATGTTTCTCTTACACACCTCAAATGTGTGCGCTTTTATAATTTTCGGTATAATAATTATTATATTCTTGTCGTGTATACCACCACTGTCTGGGAATGTCGGCCTACGTTTGATATAATGGTCAACTAAGAAGTCCTATTGCTATTAGCATATATATGTAAAACATTTGTGTGCAGATAATTATAATTATAATTATAAAATAATTGTGTGCTTAATTTTTATTATATCTAAGCATGCATATTTTTGTATTAAATTAAGGAAACTTTAACTGTTTTCTGTCAATAGTAATATGCAGGCAGATAATTATAATAGTGTCCTGTGAATGCTGTTGGACACCTTTATTGTGATTTATTTTTATTTGTGATTATTTAAATTGAATGTTCAGGTTAACGGCCTCTGTTGTCATAGACCCTGGTCAAATCGGATCCATCCATTATTGTGATTACTTTTTTATTGTAAAATTTCTGAGTATTAATACTGTGTTGGACACCTTTATTGTGATAACTTGGAACTCGAGTCCGTGTCCATTGCCGACTTTTTATACGATAAAACTGAATTGCACACCATTTTATTGTAAAATTTCTGAATATTAATACTGTGTTGGACACTTTTATTGTGATAACTTGGAACTCGAGTCCGAGTCCATGGTCGACTTTTTATACGATAATACTGAATTGCACACCATTTTTTTGTAAAATTTCTGAATATTAATACTGTGTTAGACACCTTTATTGTGATAACTTGGAACTCGGGTCCGAGTCCATGGTCGACTTTTTATACGATAATACTGAATTGCACACCATTTTTTTTGTAAAATTTCTGAATATTAATTCTGTGTTGGACACCTTTATTGTGATAACTTAGAACTCGGGTCCGAGTCCATGGTCGACTTTTTAATAGGATAATACTGAATTGCACACCATTTTATTGTGAAATTTCTGATTTGTGTTGGACACCTTTATTGTAATAACTTGGAACTCGAGTCCGTGTTCATGGTCGACTTTTTATCCGATAGTACTGAATTGCCATTGTATTGTGGATTTTCTGAATATCAATACGCTGTTGGACACCTTTATTGTGATTTATTTTTATTTGTGATTATCTTAATTGAATGTCCAGGGTAACGGCCTCTGTTGTCATAGACCCTAGTCAAATCGGATCCATCCATTATTGTGATTACTTTTTTATTGTAAAATTTCTGAGTATTAATGCTGTGTTCGACACCTTTTATTGTGATAACTTGGATCTCAAGTCTGTGTCCATGGTTGACTTTTTATACGATAGTACTGAATTGCACACCATTGTATTGTGGATTTTCTGAATATTAATGCTGTGTTGGACACCTTTTAATGTGACAACCTGGACCTCGAGTCTGTGTCCATGGTCGACTTTTTACACAATAATACTGAATTGCACACCATTTTATTGTAAAATTTCTGAATATTAATACTGTGTTGGACACCTCTTATTGTGACAACTTGGATCCCAAGACTGTGTCCATGTTTGACTTTTTATACGATAATACTGAATTGCACACCATTGTTTTGTGGAATTTCTGAATATTAATGCTGTGTTGGACACCTCTTATTGTGATAACTTGGAACTCTAGTCAACGGTGTTTTTGAGTGCTTGCATATCGGTATATCAAAGACAATAGGGACTTTACATTACCTCACTGTCTGCACCACACAGCTACTCGGGCTGCTATGTGCACACGCACTGTATATAATGCATTGCCTTTCGGCTCAGATGACTGAAATTTGGGGTATGGTACAGCGCTGGCACGGCATAGACTTGACGCGGACGCTTTTGAGGACCTCCCATTCTCCTTTGCTACCTTAGTTGGACACCTTTGTTTATGAAATTTCGGAACTTAATCTAGGTTTGCGGCCGGATTCTCTAAAAATCAAAAACCTCAACAATTGCTGACTTCGTTTAAATAACCCACTCAATCTCCAACTACATCTTGCAATGGAATATTTATGTGAAGCGCGTTTGTGCCAGTGCACAATTTCTTGTAAAACCCTTCGCACGATTGCAATATGACCGCCCTGGGAAGAAAATGTTCTAGTTGCGTCTCTGGGAGGGAGGAAGGCTTGGGGCTTCAGCCCCCCCAAACTTGAAATCCTGGCGCCGCCACTGGTGCGCTATATAAGTCCATAGAATTAACGAATGAATAAATAAACGAAAAATAGGTGTCACTTTTCAAGGGGCGAGTGCTCCTCTAGCTGCTTCTAAAGAGCCACTCAAAAGCCAATCGCAGAGCACCAGCTTTTTACATGTGCTGCATCAAGTCAGAAGTATATAATTCCAAAGAGTAGTCAGAAAGAGGTCCGAGTCTGGTAGCCAGAGGGCCAGAGTAGCTGTTAAAGCGGGTGTCATTTAATTAGGTGGAGGGTCCGAGGATCAGATGAGTGTGGTATCAATTCTTTTGAACAGATCTCTTTGTCGGTTTTGGGTGTAGATCCTGTGGCGTGATAACCAGAGTCCCTTATCCAAGTTTATCTACAGTTTGACCTCCCTGGATTTTGTACTGGCAGCCTGCAAAATGGAGCCTGGCTTATAGCAGACTTGGTTTATATAATTAAAAATTTATAATGCTCGTGAATAAGCAGATCTCCCTGATTTAAATTCAGTGTACTTTGAGAAATTTTCAAATGTTTGCATTAGTATTTAATTTTTGCAGTCGTGATTATTTGCACTACAGCTAGATTCCACTCAAGTAGGCCTAGGCCATAATCGATAGGCCTGCTGTTTGCATGGGCGCCCGCATGAGGGTTGAAAGTCAATGGTAATTGTTACAGTTTTTAGAAACAGCTTGAACATGCAAGGCAGATAGGCCAAGTTATAAGAGCATATTTATTTCTATTGAGATCTCTAAACGTACATTTCTGACTATCACTGTCTGTATCATTCGTATCATTGGTGCATTAATGCAAAGAAATGTGTTAAATACCCCAAAAGTAGTAGTTGAAAACATAGGTGTGAATTTTCCAGGGGGGGCAAGTGCCCCTTGCCTCCCATGTGCGGGTGCCCATGCATGCTCATGTCCCCTCAACATTTAAGAAATATTCATAAGTAGCATCGCAAATTTCTAGAGTTGGAGGACATTTTGAAGAATTAAAACCAAAAGGTCATTAGGTATTTTGACAGGAAAAAATGGAGTAAATGATTTTTAAACAGGTCATCAGCTATCTCCACGCTCGTTGGAGGCGACATTTGAGCTGATCAGCGTTCTTTTGGCTCAGGATCTTTGTAAACGCTGAGAGATAAAATACTCCATAAGTTCTCAATAGGAGAGAGGTCCGGAGAGTTCAGCCTGGTACCATTAATTTTGGCACGAAGTTTAGTGAGTCATCCCACCACAAACCATCACCGACGGACTAAACTTCATCTGTGGAGCAGGCGGAACGTTCTCTTCCTGTGAACCCCAAACTGTATCGCGTGGAGATCGATAACAGTTGGGACACTTCAGACGCTGATCCAGTCTATACCGGATAGAGTCAGTGCTGTCATTATAAGGCAGAAAGGAGAATAGGAGACAGACCTACTGTACTAGGTAGCCTACCGGTAACAACAGTGTCTTGTCACGCTTGTGTACGAGGCTAGGCCTACAAATTTTCTATTCTGTGTTAATTTGATGAACGCAGTTTTTTCCGCAAAAACTGGCCGTCATTATACATTTTTAAGATAAATAATGACAACAACGGACCGGATCGTAATAAACTTTGTTCCAGTAGGCTATCTTTCATTTGACTTATGTATACACTGACAAAATAATTATTATAAAGAAATATGAAGCCGTTACTGAGACAACGCATTTTGATAACGGTGAACGAACTTTCGTGTCACCCTGTATTTTGACAGAGGAAAATGGTATGTTTTAGAAGATTTCGAGCAAATGACTAAAATAGGTCATAAAAATTTGGTTGATGAAAATGTAAAACAGTAAAAGGTCGTCGGCGACTCAACCGTCGTCCGCCCAAAATGATGTCCTTCGGCCGCTCGTTCGCCCCCCCCCCCCAGCCCCACCCAACCTCTGGAGTCTAGACCAAGTCTTCGCCTATATATAGGCCTAATTCATACGGAGCTTCTTAAAGTTTACAGCTGTAGTTTGTCCAAGGTCACCTTGCCAAGGTCACATTGCCATCTTTCCGAGGTCACCTTACCAAGGTCACCCTGATAATTAAGGTGCCAGGATGAAGCAACAAATGTCGGTCGTCGATGTAAAGACTAGCTTCATCATGTTGGGGAAAGTGTCTGCAGATAGAATTGGCATAGATCTAATTGACGGTCATTTACCGCAGCCAATAATCAGCATGGTTCCCGGACGATATCTTTCTCTTCCCAGCCCCCCTCATCATACTATTTTATCTTCAACCGTTAAACCTCGAACTCCTTCAACATGAGTCCCTCTACTTTGTCTGTATAATTAATCATGGTCCGTTTAATTCACACAAAAAACGAGTGCATCCGGTGAGTCGTATATGACAAGAGAAACCTTACTATCTGTACTGTAACTAATTTCTTTAATGTGTATGCGTGTGTGTGTGCGCGCGCATGCATGTGTGCGTGTGTGCGCGTGTGTTGTGCGCGCGCGTGTGCACTCGACAATGAATCTATAATATTATCTGCTCTAATAATTTCAATTTCCGTTATCGTGCATATCTTGAAGTGCGCCTCATCAACAATAATTCTAAAACTAAAACTGAGTAATTCTGACAAAAATTGTTGTTGTACGTCTATTTGTCTGACTGTTACAACGAAGATCGACTGCACACAGAGTGCTAAGCGTTCGTTGTGTCGCTCGTTTGAACTGCTTTGTATCTTATTGCCTCATCTCTTGTCTTCTTCGTCCTACTCGCTCCTCCTCCTCCTCCCTTCTTCTGGGCAATCCGAGCCTCTTCCCAGCGTGCGATTCGTCGGATGGGAAGACAGACGGTCCCTGCCATAATCATCAGCACTCCGGCGACCACAAACGACACTGTGTAGGACCCAGTGTTGTCGAAAATAACGCCTGAAAATAAACAAAATCATTATTAGACAAGCGTATCAACAACAAGCACCATTACACGTTTATTCGGGATTAATTACCTTCAATGATTGTCCATACAGGTGCGAATCAGATATATAAGGCCCAGCTCTTAGTTTATAAAGTCCTGCAGGGTTTGGCGCCCAAATATCTCTTTGACTTAATTGATTTGCAAACCACTCTCTGAACGATCAGGTTCTTCGTTCTGCTGACTGACTTCATCTATTTGTACCTGATAAATAGTCACGAACCTCATTAACCAGCATCGGGCTTTTGCTATTGTGGGTTCCTCAATGTGGAATGACTTTACCCTGCAATTGAAATCGGTTTATTGCACATTCAACTCTGGTTAAACAATCATGAACGACTAAGTACAGTCTCCAATTCGCAGTAGGATTCTATTGGGAATTCATCTGCATCTTTTCGCTGCTTGAAGACCTTTATTCTCTTTTCATGGTCACGCTGAGCGCGTTTCTGAATGATGTAAAAAACGATAAAAAAACGGAAACGGAAAATAATTTGCCTTTGTTACATCTGAAATTTCATTTTCAGCTTACAAACCTTAATTGCTTATGCAATTTTATTAAGAAACTGCAAATAACACAACTTTATTGTTAGGCCAAAATAATTGGTGTAAGTAACATTAATCTACCACAGTTATTTTTTCTTATAACTTTCGTTTAATAAGAAATTCGGACAAATTAAAGGTATTGAAATCTTTTCAAATTTAAATTGTAGACATAAGTCCACATTATAAGTTTATGCTGATCGACATAACACAATTAAAATCTAACCAGAAGCAAAAACCACAGATGTTTACTAAATTATATATTGTACATTATTTTGTGCTTAAAATTGCTACTTATAAATATTAATAATTATGCCCAAGAATTTTATATCAAAATAACTCTTAGAAATTTCATTTTTTGTAGAGATCTACTATATGTATTTCTCAAAATTATGACTTAAACAATTACATAAAGACCCTATAGTTAGCTGCATCCTTGAGAGTACGGTGAAAACGTATGGAATATCAGGCAATAATTAAATTAAGGAAAATAATATTAGACAGCAAATAATTAAATAAAGTTACATAAAAATCGAAAAAAACGATAAAAAACGATGGGAAAAAAAACGAAAAAAACGACGTTTTTTGGGAGAGAATAAAAAACGAAAAAAGTTTTTTACTACTATGTCATTTGCCATTCTGTCTCCACATCCATCTGCACTACCTTAGTCCATGCTTTTATAATTATATATACAGATGCCGCCCATGCGATATGTGCGTCTGATTGGCGCAGTGAGATTGAAAAGAGTGCGGTTGCCATTCTGACGACGATCAACGATCAACGACAATGTCTATAGGAGAGTGCAAAGATCACAACAGCAAGTCCACACACATTATACCTACAGTATATATACATACAGTATATAATATATACTGCATATATATACTATATATATGCAGTATATATTATATATACATATATATATATCATCCGTATTCTAAACAGTCTACGGCGTCTACGCCATCTACCGGATCTCATCACCACGTGTAGCCTATCTGGAAGTAAACTATAATTATATATATATGTATATATATATATATGCCCACCTGAGAGGTAAGTTCCGGTCAGTATGGCTATTCCTTGGAAGAGAACAACGAGTCCAAAGGCGCTGGTCAGTTTCTGGACTCCAAGCAGGTCACACAACACAACCGATCTCAAGGATATGAACGCAGCTATCAAGAACAACGAACAAGAGCAGCCACACTTTGAAGAGCAGCTCATCATCAGATCAGATCATTATTTTTGCAATTCGATACGATATAATAATATTAATAAACGTCCGAGATAACTTGCAATCGATGCATGTATGTTTGTATGTATGAGCACTTGTTACATATAGCGCCCTTCAAGATTAAATATACTCGGAGGTGCTCCAGACTACAGCGTGGACACTGCATCGGAGTTTCACGTCAAAGCGCATGAGCAATTGCGAGTGAAGGACTTGATCAGGGTTTTACACGGAGGCTTGTGGTGGATTCGTACCCGAAACTTCCCTATTCCAAAGCACCGAACATGCCCCTACCACCTCAACGTAGGATATATATAGCACAAGATATGGCATCTTCCCTAATGACGATATAGGGGAGAGTTCTCCAAGACGCCCAATTGCCCATGCAAACGAAAATAGATTAAATAAACACTGACAAATTGGTAGGCTCCGAATTTTTATGAGAAGAAGGTGGTGTCATGTGGTCACCGATTCTTGGCCATTTGTTTATAGTATCAAAGACGCTCATGGGCATCTTGTAATCTTTGTGCTTACTGTACATTCAAGACGCCCATGGGTTTCTTGTAATCTCTTTGCTGCCTATATATTCAAGACACCCATGGGCTTCTTGTAACTTTCGAGTTCATCTCTGCTGACGCCATTGTATATAGCAAGGTCAATGTTTACGAGTTAGGTAAAACCATTAAGACAACTATAAATGAACCAAAAATAAACGTTGAAATGCGCGAATGTAGGCCTACTGCATAAGGCTAAAGAGAAAAATAGGCAGATTTTTATATGTGTAGGACTATACCTACGCAGTATACGCAAAAGTGGTGAAAATGTAGATAATTTATTTATCGCGTCAATATCTCGTTCATTTGATGAAACATTACTGTTATGGAAGGTTCATAAGATGTCGCTGCATGCAATGAGACAACTAAACACGAATCTGTTTCTTTTCATCCCTTTTTAGGAGGCATCTTTCTCGACCTGGGCATCTTGTAGCACTCTCCCCTAAGACTATGTGTCATAACAAAATAGCCAAATTTCACCAATACTATATATATATATCCATAGCTATATAGAATCCCTGAATGAATGAATGAATGAATGAATGAATGAATGAATGAATGAATGAATGAATGAATGAATGAATGAATGAATGAATGGCTTTCGTGCAAAACAGATCCCACAGTTTGCCAGGCACATTCCGCTTTTGATCGGTTTGAAGACACAACCTGCACAAGTGAACGTCTCGTATACGGTTAACATTGTGTAGCTATAACACATGTGGGTAATTCCGAGGCATTTCAGATGAGGATGCGATGGTGATGAGACTGACCTAGCATGATTCCGAATACGATGCAGTAGCCGAAGAGGAGCGGAGCGTTCTTGAGCAACGGCAGCAGACAGGTGGCAGCACCTGCTACGATGATGGCGACGTTATGAATGATGAGTGAGTCAGCCCACGTTCGGTCGGCCATCCAGCCGGCCACCAGGCGGCTGATGGTGCTGCATATGCCGATTACAGACAGCAGGAGACTGGCCTGCTGCGGATCGACCCCTTGAAGCGTGCTGTAGGCAGTTAGGTAAACGAACGGCGTGAAGAACCCTGAGCAAAACAAACATCCATAGCGTTACGTCAGGACTTGAAGGACGACGTTATGACGGTGTAAAGTAACGTAATGTAAGATTAAGGCTGTTAGGAAATTTGCTTGTCATGAAACATACATGGCCACTTTTTAGACCTCTCAATACCGTCAGCAGCTCATTGAAACGAAAATTTACTGCCCTGAAATTAACTAGGACGAATCACTATATTAAATGTCTGGTATGTGTGCAAGCTGTTTAGCAATGCTGTCAGCGGAATTATTATGTTCACGCTGCAAGGTCGATTGGCATGAATGCTTTGATGGACAAGTTTTGACCCTATGAGCACGACAGTCGAAAACTTGCATTTACGGTCATCAGAAGCATGTTTTTAGTTTATAAGCGTTTTCTTTAATAAAGTAATTCTAGACTACTTCCAATTGTTTTTTATATTGAATCTGTGTGTTGATAACCACATAAAAAATCGAAATTCATGCACCTCCAATACATATCTCTTTGATCACTTATCACGCTCTGAGTTTTGACGAAATCAGATAGCCGACTGCCCTCTGTGCCCCCCTCCAAGGTTCTCCGGCCCCTCCAGGGTCCCTTTTTGGAAAATTCTAGGGCCGTCACTGGCAACCACAACACCTCAACAGTTTTCTCCCTTTCTGGCTCGCTTCTCTTCGTGTTGTCTGTCGGTTGATTCAAAGAAAGCTGTTTAAAACCAATCATCCAGTTTGTAACACTTGAGAAGAACAGATAGCCAACGTCAGCCCGAGAGAACTCAAAGTCGAGAAAGTCTAGCACGCACTAATTGCTCTCTTTATTTCGGCCTTGAAGAGGTCCAACTAAATTAATGCTATGAAAGGTCAGAAAGCCTGATTACAGATTGCAGTTTGGATCATCATAGATCTTCACTGTAGACATAATGATTAAGACACATCCAGCAAATGAATAGGATGAGCTCTCTATTGCAAGATCTCCACTTTTGGATGTTAGCAAACAAACTTAGCCTTAATCCTTCCAAGACCCAATCGATTTGGTTTTGAACCAAGCAACAATTACATAAGCTTGACCTTCAGTTACTGGCCACATTATTTCCTGACTTTACTTTTTCTTCTAGTGTTCGTGATCTGGGTGTCACACTTGAATGACAGTGCTCTGACATTTACTGAACACCTGTCACTCTTGATCCGTTCCTGCTACTACCACTTGAGACGACTTAGGGCAATTAGAAGATCTGTGTCCTCCAAAGTTTTTACGACTATGGTACATGCCTTTATCTCCTCACGGATTGACTACTGTAACTCCCTACTAATTGGGCTTGTCATCTGTGCAATCTGTCCTAAATTCTGCTGCTAGACTTATTGCCCGACTTTCTCGATACTCGCACATCTCTACATACATGACTCATGACCTTCACTGGCTTCCAATCTTTGCCCGAATCAGATACAAGGTCTTGCTCCTATAGTTACTAAGTCACTGCAGGGCTTAGCGCCTAAATACTTGTGCGACTTAATGTGTAAGCCTCTTTCTGCAAGATCTTCACGCCCTCTTCGTTCTGCTGACCGCTTTGATCTATTTGTACCCAGATCACGAGCCTCATTAACCCAACATCGGGCCTTTGCTATTGTTGGTCCTTTAATTTGGAATCACCTTCTTTCTGAAATTCGTGGCAGGATTCTTGTAGGAAATTCACCTGCATCTTTTCGCTGCTTGAAGACTTTTCTTTTTTCATGGGTCTGTCACGCTGAGAGCGCTTCTGAATAGCTCTGCTGCGAGAAGCGCTTTACAAATGCTTTATTAGATTAGATTAGATTAGGAATCATCGTGGCTTGTGAGTATCTTCCACCACCTGGGAAGTGTTCGAATCAAGACCGGATGAGATGACGGTGCAGGGAATAAGAGCTAGCATATTCAACACTAAAATTGATCACGTGTTTATCAAAGCTCAACTGTCACATGAGAATATGATGTGACATCATGAATGATAATGTCTTTACACTTCATTAGATTTTGAACAGCAACAAAATAATAGAAACTATAAAAATAATAACAATAATAATAATATATATATAAAAATAACAATGAAATAATAATAATGGTAATAATAACATATAGCCTATAGTAGTAGTAGTAGTACTACTACTACTACTACTACTACTACTACTACTACTACTACTACTACTACTACTACTACTACTACTACTACTACTACTACTACTACTACTACTACTACTGGTAGTGGTAGTGGTAGTGGTAGTGGTAGTGGTAGTGGTAGTGGTAGTGGTAGTGGTAGTGGCAGTGGCAGTGGCAGTGGCAGTGGCAGTGGTAGTGGTAGTGGTAGTGGTAGTGGTAGTGGTAGTAGTAGTAGTAGAAGCAGCAGCAGCAGCAGCAGTAGCATTATCAGTAGCAGTAGCGGTAGTAGTAGAAGCAGCAGCCGCAGCAGCAGCAGTAGCACTACCAGCAGCAGTAGCAGCAGCAGTAGTAGTAGTAGTAAACTAGCAGTATAGCTGCAGCAGCAGCAGCAGCAATACATAATCAAATTTCATTAATGCTTAACTTCCTAAGAGATAATCATAGCAATCATGTATGGCAACCATAGGCGTAACGTTCTATTGTGACGGTGGTGTCAAGTCAACACCACTTTTAAAAGTGGTGGTGACAGTTACCACCACTTTTTGGTCATACAAGGGAATATTTTTTTAGAAACATCAAAGCATTTGGCTGCCTAACATAATAAAGGCTATTTGATCATGATTAACATCGCAATGACGCCAATGCTGCTAGCCTATAGAGGTATCCACTGTCCACACTTCACAACGTGTTCATTGTCCATAGTCATGGCTGAAATCTTAGGGAGCGAAGGGAAAGAATTCCTACCACTTTAAATTTGGAGAGAATTCGTGAAGCAATTATCTCCCACAATTCGTTATGGCTCCAAGGCAGTGCATGGCATACCAACAGCCTCACAAAATCTTCTGGAATCATTGTTATTATCCAAAAAAATTGAAGGGACCTTCTAACTTTACCCACCCCGCCCAAAAAATGTTGGATTAGACTATAGGAAAGGGTCAGCAAGAATAGAATAGGAAGAAGCTGGATAAAAATTTGTGAAAGAGCTGTTTTAAAAATTGTTTTAGTTTTCCGTGAGGTTAAAGATCATGGAGTTTACCAGCGAGAGAGACGAAAGGGTAAAGAATGAGAATGGAGAAAGGAGTGAGAGAATTCTCACCTGCATGAGTTCATACTAAATTTGTATATTGGGAAGGGGCACAGCGTAGAGGGTTCTCAAACTGAGCATATGGGGTACGCCAGGCGCCGTTTAGGAGTAGGGCCTAGGCAAAAAAAATCAGAAATATAAATTTTCTTTGTGTCTATGGACTTTGTGTCTATCTTTCTTTGATTAGCAAAGATTTTTAACGTTGCAACATAAATCAGCATCATCATTATTTTATTTCTTTCACAACATAATAATTGGACTCACATAATATATAGGCCTAGTGCATGCAACATATTTTTTAGGTATACTACTAAAAATTTTGAAACAAATGGCGTTTAAATGTGAGCTCAAAATAGGGGAGAGCTGAATAATATTGGCCTAACGATTAATTTCTGGCTGAGCTTCAAAATGTTTGATTCCTTTCAGCACACCATATCTGTGTGAACTGGTTTTAAAATTCTTCTTCCTGTCAAAGACAAATGTAGCCTTAAAATGTGCGTTTGAATTTGACAAATATTAAGCCAGGTATTTTAAATCTGCGCTAGTAAAAACAAGCCCACAACACCACAACTCTATATGTTAACTCTTTCTTACAGGGGTTATAGACCAATTTTGCCTTTTGTCAACATTATTACATGATTAAAACTATACATACCGGTATATTTAAATTTTGCTCCTTAATACGACTCTAATACACGGGGTGGGGACAATAAAAATGAAGTTAGAGAACCGCTGGGGTATAGGAAGCCGAGGAAAGAATTTAACTGAGAAGTTGTGTGCCAAGGAATAGTCACCACCACTTTTACGGGGAAAGTTACGCCCATGATGGCAACTACTATACTATTGATTACTATTTTAATTATTATTATAGGCAACATTCTTGTAATTATAATATTTTAAAATATAATTGCCGCACAGTTTTATTTTCATCCAGAAATCGTGATGAGAGTCGCAGGCTGCAGTGTATTGTATTGAATTGAAATGTCTAATCTATAAAAAAAATTATCTCGGTCTCGTATGTCGTCATTGCTTATCTGCTTCATATTGGTTTACCGCAGATAAGCGTTGCTACAGAATGCGAATGCACTTGAACTGTTTAACCTGTCGTTCGCGCAAGCTTTTCAGACGATGATGAAATCTGTAGACCTATATACGCCATTTTGATCGCCTTGATCCAATACTATATGGACGGTGAAGTGGACAAAGCATCATTCACATTCAAACCCTTTACATGTATATATTATAATATTGTATTTGCATACAGACAGACAGACAAATAAAGAGACAGAGAGAGAAAAGGAAGGACAGAGACGGACAGACAGACAGACAAACAGAGAAAATGGAAAGAGTTTCTACCCATGAATCCGAGGACGCCTCCGAGACAGACGACGAGGAAGGTTGGACTGAGAAGGAGTTTGAAGTCGAACATCGTCTTCAGAACGGATAGAATGGGAGAGTCTTTCTTCTGCTGTGAAGGCGGAGGAATGCTGGTAACGCTGCTGATGTACGCTGCCATGTCTGCACTCGCTTTGTATTCGTTCAGGGTCGTCACACTGCCAGTGTAGAAGACATCCATCCGGTCGAATGGTCGCGCTGCCGCTGGCTCCTCGTGAGCTTCCACTGCAGGCGGCGGATGCTCCGTCTCAGCACCTGGAGGCTGTGGAGAAGGATGAGAAGGAGGATCCTCAGTGGAATGTGGTTGTGGAGGACTACTCCTGGTGGCTTTCAGCGGAAGATAGACGAGGCCACAGGCAATGCCGTGCAGCATGATGCCGCTAAGGATCAGCGTCGTTCCTCGCCAGCCATACTCGGAGTTTAAGAAGGTGACAAGTGGAGCGAAGACGAACGTTCCTATTCCCGATCCACAGACGGCGATTCCCGTCGCTAGAGCGCGCCTCTTGTCGAAGTAGAGACTGACCATCACTATGGACGGCAGGTAGAGCATTCCAAAGCCAAAGCCTATATATACACAGGGAAATACACACACGACATAAATCAAACGATATGTTCACTCGATCTTCATATAGATTGGCCGTATAATTATATATGGATGACATTCTTATCCCAGTATGTTATTCATTCGTCATTCGATTCATCCAATCCTACACTCAGTCCATTCATTCGTTTTTTTTCGTTCGTTCATTCGTTCGCTCGTTCTTTCATCCCATCTTTAATTCATCCGTTCAGATAATTTTCTCTTTCGCTCATTCATTATTTCATTTGAGTTTGTGTGTTTTTTTCTCTTTACCAAATCATGCTTTGCTATTATCACTATTATTATTATTATTATTATTATTATTATTATTATTATTATTATTATTATTATTATTATTATTATTATTATTATTATTATTATTATTATTATCATTATCATCATCATCATCATCATCATCATCACCATCATTTTCGCTATCATCATCATCGTCGTCGTCGTCATCGTCGTTTGTCATCGTCATCGTCATCATCATCATCATCATCATCTTCTTCATAAGCTATGAATGGCGTATAGGCATGCAAGAGTCTGATATATCGTACCGCCGATGACTCCGTATACAACGATGAGCACTTCAACTGATTTCGCGAAGTAGCTGATGACGAACGCCGCTGCTGTGATGACGCTGCCTGCGATCGCAACTGCACGACATCCAAACTTATTGGCGAGGGCGCTGACAATGGGACCTGAAAGACAAAGATGACAGCAACTTACTTTAACAGCTAACTAGGCTATGTATACAATGCAGCACCTGTCACTGACACAGATCTAACGTAGTATGTCATGGGTGTCGTCTTTAAAGAGGGAAAGAAATATCATGGACTTGTGGAGGGATTATTCGAAATTTCGAATGTGGACGTCCGCTTATATATAAGTACATGTAGATGTGGGACCCGGCGTTGCCCGGAAATTTTGGGTATTCGACCCTACTCCTCTGGGGTACCCGGCGTTGACCGCTAAATTTCGGGTTTCGCCAACCCTCCACCCCATCCCGCTTCTCCCCAAAAAAGCCAGACATGACCCACCCCTGCGGGGCGAGTGTGTGTGCTGACTGTGGGTGGTGACCCTGGTCGCTCTCTATCTCTAGCTGCAAGGTTTGAGGTGTAGACCTAAAGCTGCGATACTGCGCGAATATATGAGAATAATTAAATTTCGGCTTTTCGTCCACATGCAGGCCCCCGTGGTGAGATAGATACGCCAACCCTCCACTGGGTTGTTCTGGTGGTCAATAGCTGTGAAACTGTAGACGTATAATTCTGGACAAACAAATACGCACACACACACACACACACACGTACATACATATTCTCCTTTCTCTTTGGTTTCTGCACTGCATGAGAGTGCTTATCAATAACATGGTTAATTCAATTATTGCAGGCTTTCTGTTCTGTTAATCTATAATATATTTCTCAAAGTTTGTCCTTCCGTTTGTGTGTATGTATGTATGTATGTATGTATGTATGTATGTATGTATGTATGGATGTCCGGATGTCCTGATGTATTTTCACACTTCGTCCCAGAAAACCAAAATTTCACGAGGAGCGTACCGGTGGAGGTCAGAGATAGTGGTGATGTGTTGTGGGGAAGGGGGTGGGGTGGGGGTGGGGTGGTGGAAGGTGGGGTGGTGGGGGGGGGGAGAAATTTGGGGGAAATGTTTTTCCCCGAAAACTAAAATTTCACGGGTAGCGTACAGGTGGAGGTCAGAGTTAGTGGTGGCGTGTTGCGGGGGTGGGGGTGGGGTGGTGGAGGTGTCGAGTGGGGGGTGTAGGGGTGGGCCTGGTGGATGGTGGGGGGGGGGGTGGAGAAATTGGGGTGAAATTTTTTCCCCCGAAAACTAAAATTTCACGGGTGACGTAACGGTGGAGGTCAGAGTTAGTGGTGGCGTGTTGTGGAGGGGGGGTGGGTAGGGGGTGGGTGAAAATTTTGGGGGGAAATTTTTTTTCTCGAAAACCAAAATTTCACGTGCGGCGTACCGGTGGAGGTCGGAATTAGTGGTGGCGTGTTGTGGGGGGTGGGGGCGGGGCGGGTGGGGGTGGAGTGGGGGGGGTGTAGGGGTGGAGGTGGTGGATGGTGGGGGGAGAAATTCGGGTGGAAATTTTTTCCCCGAAAACCTAAATTTCAAGAGTGGCGTACCGGTGAAGGTCGGAGTTAGTGGTGGCGTGCTGTGGAGGGAGGTGTGGGGTGGGGTAAGGGGTGGGTGAAAATTTGGGAGGGGGTTTTTCCCCAAAAAACCAAAATTTCACGGGTGGCGTACCGGTGGAGGTCAGAGTTAGTGGTGGCGTGTTGTGGAGGGGTGGGGTAGGGGGTGGGTGGAAATTTGGGGGGGAATTTTTCCTCGAAATCAAAAATTTCACGTGTGGCGTACCGGTGGAGGTCGGAGTTAGTGGCGTCGTGTTGTGGAGTGGGATGGGGTAGGTGGTAATTTGGAGGGGGGATTTTCCCCCGAAACCCAAAATTTCACGTGTGGCGTACCGGTGCAGGTTGGAGTTAGTTGTGGCGTGTTGTGAAGGGGGTGGGGAGAGTGAAATTGGGGGGGATTTTTTCCCCGAAAACCAAAATTTCACGGGTGGCGTACCATTGGAGGTCGAAGTTAGTGATGGCGTGTTGTGGAGGGGTGGGGATGGGTGGGGGAACATTTGGGAGGGAAATTTTTTTCCCCGAAAACAAAAATTTCACGGGTGGCGTACCGGCGGAGGTCGGAATAATTAAGTGGTGGCGTGTTGTGGAGGGGGTGGCGGTGGGGATGAGGGGAAATTTGGGGGGAAAATTGACGGAACCCGGGCGAAGCCGGGTATAAAAGCTAGTATATATATATATACATATATATACATATATATATATATATATATATGATTGAAGATTTCTGTGATCTCCGTTCTTGTGAATATTATTGTTTCAACTGCATAATTGTACACTGCAACCGGTTGCGGTTTGTCAACCGGATTGTTGAATAAACGAAAATTATTATTATTATACATGCGAGAGGCGAGAACGGCGTCAAGATTTGACGTCATGCGAACTGTCGTCTGCTGGCTAATGGCGACGCGATAGTTTATATGCAACGGCAACGTGGCTGATTAAATCTGTATAGGCGCTAACTACGCGTCGAATTAAAACGCTCATACCTCGGGTTTTAAAGTGAATTGAGAGCTGAAAAGAGTCGCATTGACCTACAAATTTGATAAGAAGGATAAAAAAATTCGTCTCTCGAAAGTCGCCCGTTTCAGAGCCTTTCTTGGGACACCACGCATCCGGACATACATACAAACAGGAGGACAAACATTGAGCCTTATAATGTAGATTGTGTGTGTGCGTGTGCGTGTGCGTGTGTACAGTTAGTTTGGTAGGAGCATTGCTCTAGTCTACAGACCAACATCACTGAGTTCTGTTTGTCAGAGAGAAGAGAGCAGACCGTGGTGTACACAGTCTATAGGCTAATGCATCGGATCTCGTGAGTCGCAGTTTGCACCATGATGCAACTGATCAACAGGTATGCTAATCGTATCGAGGCCTTTGGAGGCAACCGTTGGCAAACAGAAGAGGAGCAGGAGGAGGAGGAGGAGCAGGAGGACGAGGAGGAGAAGGAGGAGAAGGAGGAGGAGGAGGAGGGTGATAAGGGCGATGGCAATTGAGGACGGGCGGCGGAAGAGTGGGTCCTTAGGAGGCCATTTTGGGAGGATGTCCTGCTTTGTCGATGACCCATGCACAGAATATACGCCGCCGTAGCCTACGTCGATCTTATCTCTCCAATCAACAGTCAACAGCGTTTGTCATCTGCTGCATGTAGAACGCGATTTATCCAATAACAGCCACTTGAAGCCACGTTGATGCTAGACTTTTATGCACAGCATAATATAGCCTACTTTAATTGGCTTAATATGCTCGTCGCGCACCCCCCTCCCCCCGCTCTCTCTCCTAACACAATTCTAACCTCAGTCTTCAATTATTGATTTCAGCCTAAAATTACGCGATGCATTGAAGCCTTTCGTTTATTCTCTGAAAAAATTATGGCCTCTTGCTGTCAGGTCTCCATGCAAAGGAGTGGGAATCTCTGACGGTCACTTACCTCCGATTAGATAGAATCCTCCGAGCAGAGACCCAATCAGAGCGATCTGACCTTTTCCAGCGTCGGGAAACTGGATGACAAGTTCGACATAGAGTATTCCAAAGGTGTAAAGGATTCCATCGACGATCAGATTGGAGACGAAAGAGGCGACGACGACGGCCCAGCCCCAGCCACCGTCGGGGGGAGTCGGCTGAACGACGGCGGAGGACACGGGGGCCTGCTGCTTCTTTTGACCATTCGGAGATGTTGACTTCTCATTAGCCATGCTTAGAAATCATGCGATGAGAAAAGTAGATGTATGAACGGAGAGAAGAAGAAGAAGGAGCAGAAAATATTGCGACGATCTATGGAAAGAAACATAGAATTATTCATTTGACAAGAATCATACACCATCCAATGTTAATCCTATAATCAAGATCACATTTTATCAGAAACAATCAGGTCGAACCACTTGGAGATTATGAGAAGTCCTCTAGTGTTTGCTTTAATTTGAGGACTCGCTTGCAGGGTCATGAAATCTGAGTCTGCATGCATGGCCGGGGCGCTAAGCAATCGCGAAATAATGAAGAAATAGATGGGTGGGGGAGAGGAAGAGGACAACCGATGATTTAGTCAACGCTTTTGCTCACTAACTGAAGGACCATCACGGACTATTCTTTCGGACTACTCTTACGGACTACTCTTACGGACTACTCTCACGGACAACCCTTCTGACTCAACGCAGCGCTCGTGAATAATGTAATGTAATGTAATCGCAAATTTATATAGCGGCTGTGTTATGGCTTCGACCCTGAGGGTGAGATCCTTCACCACCGCTACTCCACGTTTATATTGCGACCGAGCCACCCGCAGTAAAGATCCGAGAAATTAATCTCTGACCGACCGGGAATCGAACCCGGGCCGCCGGCGCGGTGAGCGGGCTACCAACCCACTCGGCCACCGAGGATCTCATTAATAAGCGCTTGGCTTTCGAATGGCGATTTAGAAATTTCGAGTTCACGATTACGATTACGAACTGAAGTACAGAGTGGGTTAAACGACTACCTAAGACCAGAAACCCACTAATATAGGACAATCGAAGACCAAAATACCCAGTTACAGTGCAATCGACTGAGGCCCAGCTGTCCTTTATTAATTCTGTAGAAACCTTTTGTAAAGATAATCAGCTAATAAAAAAGCTAGTCAGTGGTCACAAGGGAAGAATAAACACAGGACGGTTTCTTTAAAATTTTACGTTATATGCGTGTAAGCTGATATAGGCCTATATACAGGGTGGAAAAAATAACCCCCTAGTTTTTTTTCTCCAATATCTTGACCAAAACTAGGAATTTCGAAATGAAATTTTACAGAATTATAGACAATTCATATTGACACATGATGGCCAGATTTCATAAAAATATTTCAAACAGAACAATAGTTATACCACTTTTAGTGAGACCACCCACCGTTTTTTGACGATTCAAAAACGTAACGCAATGGACCAAAAACACGATTTTATTAAGTCATATCTCAAATAACTGTTTGGAAATGATCTTGATACTGGTAGTGCTTCAAAACTTGTGTTCAATGTGACCACCACCAGTGCCAAAACTTCTTTTGAGTATCTTTGCAAAACTCTTGACCCGTTCCAAAGGCAAATCTTCCCATATCAACTCCAATGCGCCCATCAATTCTCTTACTGCTCTTGGTTTTGGTTGCAGATTGTGATATTTCACCAGCATAGCTCTCCGCAATTGATTATCAATCCATCGGGTTCAAATCCGGAGATTTGTTTGTTTGTTTGTATGTGCACTTGTTATGGCGCCCCTTCAAGCTCTCTTCTACTCAGAGGCGCTCCCGAATGCAGAGCGAACACTGCATCGGAGTTTCACGCCGAAGCGCTGAGCAATTGTGAGTGAAGGACTTGCCCAAGGTCCTTACGCGGCGAGGTGGATTCGAACCTCGAACCTTCCGGCTTCAAGGCAACGACGCCACCACTACACCACCGCGCCCCACGATTTGGGGCCATTACCATTCTCAATAAAACAAGAACAATCGACATTGAACCGATCTCCGTTCATTTACGGCAGACCACTTAAATCTCAGCTTAACTCGTAATTTTTGCGCTCTCACTGTTTATAATCGTGAGTAAACGTTGCTCATAGTCTTTTATGATTATATCTCCAGGATCTTGCTCGAGAGGACTGGTGTCTCAATAAACATTTTGTCTGTCATTGTCACCTCGGCCATTTTCATATTTTAGAAATTTGAATTTCATTGCCTTAATAGCAAAATTATGAATCTGACAGATTCATTATTTACCAACTTGATTGTCATCTTGCTAAGTGACTTCGCAGTGACCTGCGGCTACACTGGTAGGCCCTACTATGTTTCTGTTTAAAATAGTAGTAATAATGATCATCTGGCAATATCAGGTCTATTTGATAACAATCATTTGAGATGAGACTTAATAAAATCGTGTTTTCGCTACTTTTTGGTGCGTTACGTTTTTGAATCGTCAAAAAACGGTGGGTGGTCTACCTAAAAGTGGTATAACTTTTGTTCTGTTTGAAATATGTTTATGAAATCTGGCTACCATGTGTAAATATGAATTGTCTTTAAGACTGTAAAATTTCAATTTGAAATTCTTACTTTTGGCCAAGATATTGGCAAAAACCTAGGGGTCTTTTTTGACGCACCCTGTATGTACATGTATAATGTGCGATGCAGCGTAGCCTATACACTATTACACATGCCGATGAATGCATGTAGTCAGGCGTAGCCTATATAGGCCTATAATTATATTATATTGAGCATACACGAACTACGTATGTATATATATATATAAATAATAATACCGTTACACAAAATAATATAGGCCTATCTTCAGACCATATAGGCCTATGTAGCTCCTTGTCATAGAGACAGAGCCAAAATAAAACAAAGTCGGTACAAAACCATTTGCATGACAGATGAATAATAATAATTAGTGATCGAGACGAACTGGATAGAGCAAAACTCAAACACGTTTGACAAATTGACAGATATCGCAAATATTATGATTTGAGCGACAGACATGATTCAGTTTTAATTACCTCATATACGTTTCCTATTATTCATAGCCAAAATATATGTAGGCTTACATAACGGTCACAGCCTAAACATGCAGATGCATAATTGTACATACATGTTTATGTAGTAGACCTATAGGCCCTACATATATACACATGATAGGCCTATGTGTATATAACTAGGAGGCCACGTATATGTTACACATAGACTTCGATGCAGAATATGATAAATTCATTCGACTTTTTACGAGATAGCATTGACATGATTAGATAGGCATTGACATGATCAGATAGCATTGACATGATTAGATAGCATTGACATGATTAGACACGTATGCTACCTGTGGCTTTGACCTCGTTTTGAGCTGCAGTTGACACGTGCTAATCTGAAGAGGGAGCACGTGGTATACGTTGACCTGACGTGATGCATCCTCAACATCATATGTGCATCTACGCGGTAGGACTAAGGGCTATAGGTCGAGCGAGCCTCACGTGCCTGTCACTTTGTCTTTCTCTCTCTGTCTCTCTGTCTCTCTGTGTCTCTCTGTCTATATCCGCTATAGAACATATATCCGCCTCAGTGTCCTATACTTCAAAACTTACTCATTCCTGTGTTCCCTAATCCCTATAATTAATTATCGTCTGTGTACGTAGATTCCTATAAAGTCGTCATTATCACGATGCTGCACAAGCAAGCATGCATAAGAAATGAAGGTCAGCTAATTACCTGCAAGTGAAGCAGCGCCGCCGCTTGTCCTCTTCGTCGTCGTCGTCGTCGTCGTCCTCTCTCCCTTTCTATTTCTTATCAATCGAATGTATATGCATACATATATATATGTGTGTGTATATATATATATAAGCTGCGTCCTCCAATTTAGTCAAAAGCCTAATCTAAAATACCCGCCATCCTACAAGGCCTATAGTGTAAGAGGTCTATTGACTGACTGCAGCCTTGACAGGTTGACTGCTGACTGCTGTCTCTCGATTGACACATCACGTGTCACACATAGACTTCGACTGACATATATCATAATCACGATTATATGAATCATAATCATTATTGCATAGGCCTACATGTATAGTTAATGACGGGCCGAGGTCGGGGTTGAGATATAATTATGCATACGGGAGAAGTCGCTGTTAATGATGCCTGTTATGCGGAGCAATAGTAGAGGCCTAAGTGAATAGACAATGTAGTGATCTGTGACGACAAAATAATAGTCAGCGTATGGGGTTCATAATTATTTTAAATAAAGCCTATAAATGTCAGAAGAATCTTTGCGAGGAGAACGAATAAATGCTGGGAGAATATTTGTCTGATGTACCACAGAAAGATAATATTTCAGACGTAGAGAAAGTCTTCAGCACATAATAACATCATTCGGTTTTGAGTCAGCAGTATGCTGACGACGTCCAGGCTTACACCCATTGCCTCCCTTCTAATGCTGTCAAAGCGGTTCGGATAATGAGCGGGACTTTGGATGCTCTAGAGGCATGGATGTCATCCAATAGACTACGCTTGAACCCATCTAAGACAAAATTTATTTGGTTGGGCACACGGCAGCAGCTTGCCAAGCTTGATCTATTTTCTCTTGCATCTGAATTTCCTGGCTTTGTCTTTGCAACCACGGTTCATGACCTCGGTATCCAACTTGACCAAGAACTCACTTTTGCTCCTCAACTTCACCGTCTTGCTCGAGACTGCTATTATCAGCTGCGCCAACTTCGCACTGTCATCCGTTCTCTTACGTCTGCTGCTACTCTTACTTTAGTGCATTCTTTCGTTACATCTCGCATCGACTATTGCTCTTCGCTCTACATTGGCCTCCCATCCAGCAGATTGACTTGTCTTGACCGGGTGTTGCGCTCTGCTGCACGCCTAATTGGGAAACTCCCTAAATATGATCATGTCTCAAACTACATGCTTGAGGTACTTCACTGGCTCCCTATTCGCCAGCGTATTGAGTTCAGGGTAGCTGCATTGGTATGGCGATGTTGTCAGGGCCTTGCTCCAACTTACCTCCGTGAGCTATGCAGCTCTACATTGGGTATCCAAGGACGTCGTCAGCTACGCTCTGCTGATAGGGGAGTCCTCTTAGTTCCTTTTGCTCGTACTACTACCATGAAGGATCGAGCCTTTTCTGTGGTTGGACCAGTGGTCTGGAATGGCCTTCCTTTTGAGCTACGCCTACACCCTGGGACTCTACCAGGATCCTTCCTTACTAAACTTAAAACTGTTCTTTTTGTGCGCGCTGGAGTCGGGAGCGCCTCTGAGTAGTTTTTTTCTTGAAGGAGCGCTATATAAATGTCTGAATGAATGAATGAATGAATAATAAGGTTATCTGAAAATATTATGTGTGCAGCACAGAACAACTTTGCATTGAATTCCAAAGCCTTTGACGATGTAAGGGGCATGATGCAGCCACCAAGAGAGTTGAGGCCGTTCGGGCTTGATGAGTTGCTAGGTTGTCAGACTCTGTGTGCATGTTATAGAGCGCCAGTTCGCCAGAAGGAGGAGGAGGAGGAGGAGAAGGAGGAGGAGGAGAAGGAGGAGGAGAAGGAGGAGGAGGAGGAGGAGGAGGAGGAGGAGGAGGAGGAGGAGGAGAAGGCGCATTGGAAGTTTAAGGTTTACGATTACGATTAGGCCTACTGGAATTACCGAGCAGAAAATTAAATTAGTATTCGCCAAATGGCCAACTAACTGATCAACCAGTCGATCGGAATTTATGTAGCGCCCCTTCAAGATCCCTATACTGAGAGGCACTACCGACCACGGTCTAGAGAAAAAGAGAAAACTTCAGCAGCTGGTGAAACTGAGGGCAGTCTGAGAGTTGTCGGTCGTTATAGTCAATGGAAGCTCGTTACAGGCTGTTGGACCAACCACAGAGAAGGAACGGCTCTGCATTTGTCGTGAAAGAAACGATTAAGTCACCGTGGACATCGGAGCGCAGAGCACGGCGACCAAAAAATGGAAATGGGTGAAACACTCACGCAAGGTGAGAAGGCGCCTAGCCTGATAAGCACCACGACACCTATGATCACGTGAGATCCTCAATGTGATGCGCTGTGGAAACGGAAACTACAGCGCATAGGCCTATTATAGTGGGATTTGCGGTCGGACTTGGCGAATCCGCTAATAAGTCGACACGCTCCAATCTGTCGATCCGAACCCGCATGAAACCAGCACAAAATAATGGAGGCGCGATAGTCGAGTCAGCTCAGCACAAACGCGTTAACAAAGGAGACCGCAGATAAAAAAGTCAGAGGGCGAGCAATAACTCTAATATGCCCCAATTGGTATTAGCAGCTATGGCACTCTGATCAACAATGAGGTATAAGTGTGAAATCTGAAATATAGAAGCACCCCAAGGTCACGTACCATTGAGGGAAAAGTCATAGAGGGAATTCAATGAAGAAAGAGAACTCCAGCCTAGCGTGGCCAGCAGCTCTTGCTTAGTGTCCAACTATAGATGAAGTAGGGTTGGAGTTGAAGGGGGGGCTGAGGCTGAACCAGTTTGAGGACATACCCATTGCCCGTTGCATTATATGCGCTGGCAGCCTTGATCGCTGCGGGTGGAGAGCCACATGCATTGCAGATAATTTACATGTATATATCTGTGTGTATTGTGTAAGCTGCGTATGCATACAGCTGGCTTAGCACGCCGTAAGATGCTAAGAACTAAACTCTTGCAATGAAAAGACGAGAAAACTGCAGCTATGATGGTCGCTAACTTTGTGCTTATAGCAGAGAAATCTGTGTCAAATCAGGTTGTGATTCTAATGGGTTACTTTCTCCTAAGAACGAAGCCAAACAACCACACATCGCCACTAAAATGTGGCCGCTACCATGGCAGCTATAGGCTATAGCTATAGGCCTACTAGTCTATTAATTTTGTGTAGCACACGTCACATTAACTTGCGCATTCTAAACTGTTGAAAAATTGATTCATGAATAGTTGTATATCATACTTGAATATCATGAATAGTTGAATATCATACCTGAATATCATGAATAGTTGAATATCATACCTGAATATCATGAATAGTTGAATATCATACCTGGATATCATGAATAGTTGAATATCATACCTGAATATCATGAATAGTTGAATATCATACCTGAATATCATGAATAGTTGAATATCATACCTGAATATCATGAACAGTTGAATATCATACCTGAATATCATGAACAGTTGAATATCATACCTGGATATCATGAATAGTTGAATATCATACCTGAATATCATGAACAGTTGAATATCATACCTGAATATCATGAACAGTTGAATATCATACCTGAATATCATGAACAGTTGAATATCATACCTGGATATCATGAATAGTTGAATATCATACCTGAATATCATGAACAGTTGAATATCATACCTGAATATCATGAACAGTTGAATATCATACCTGAATATCATGAATAGTTGAATATCATACCTGAATATCATGAACAGTTGAATATCATACCTGAATATCATGAACAGTTGAATATCATACCTGGATATCATGAATAGTTGAATATCATACCTGAATATCATGAATAGTTGAATATCATACCTGAATATCATGAACAGTTGAATATCATACCTGAATATCATGAACAGTTGAATATCATACCTGAATATCATGAATAGTTGAATATCATACCTGAATATCATGAACAGTTGAATATCATACCTGAATATCATGAACAGTTGAATATCATACCTGAATATCATGAATAGTTGAATATCATACCTGAATATCATGAACAGTTGAATATCATACCTGAATATCATGAATAGTTGAATATCATACCTGAATATCATGAACAGTTGAATATCATACCTGGATATCATGAACAGTTGAATATCATACCTGGATATCATGAATAGTTGAATATCATACCTGAATATCATGAACAGTTGAATATCATACCTGAATATCATGAATAGTTGAATATCATACCTGGATATCATGAATAGTTGAATATCATACCTGAATATATTGTGATGTGATAACATCCAACTTTACGCATGTTCCATATAAAAGGGAAGAACACCGAAATACCATACGGCAGCTCCGAACTGCCATCAACGCGAATCAAGGAGACAGACAGGCACATATAGATAGACTGTCTGTCTATCTACATGTATATGTGAAGACAGAGTGAGAGTGAGAGACAGAGAGAGAGACAGAGGCAGAGAGAGACAGATCGAGTAGATAGAGATATAGAGGCAGACAGTTAGAGGACTAAGAAAACCACTCGTATGCTACATTGACTGAAACGACGACGTCAACAACAGCAGAGCCCTAGACGGAGGTTCCGCTATTATCGACCTGCACCGTTGTCTCATAATGACAGATAATAAACTCAATTGTCTTTCTGTGACTTCGCCGGTGTCACGAAATAGTCTACTCCGCATTAATCGTATCCACAGACGAGGAGAAGTTGAAAAAATCCACTTCCATGTGTATTTATTTTTGCAAATTAACTTCCACCTGCTTTGCTTTGAACAATGACACTTAATTGCAGACCTGTATGTTTATTCCTACCACATAATTTTTGTTTTCTTTGGTTTTATAGCACTTAGAACATTTAGAACACTTAAGAACACACAGGGTCACTAACTAAATTCGAGTTGCCTTGCTCTGAACATTGCTTAGGACACTTAAAACAATCAGAGTCACTTCAACTTTTGATTAGGCATACAGCATAATTTTTTCAATTGTACGCATTTTCAAAAAATAGGGATAGAATGGTTTATCCCTCCGGATAGTCTATGCTGGTATATTTCATCCGGGGATATATTAATTAATCCCACCCGGATATCTTTAAGGGGGATAGAATATCCCGTGACACCAGCCTACGTTATCTTCATGGCACCTGCAGGTCGTCTAGGCACACATTCCGAAAACAACCTGAGATGAGGTGTGTACGTACAAGGTGCTTCATTCGCTTAGTAGCCTATAATTATAGGCTTAATAGACTTACATGCGGACAGGAATGCAGGCCTGCGCTAACAGCAGACACGAAAGTAATCGGTAATTAGAAGTTCGTTAGTTGTCTAGATTATAGAAGCTTCAGGCAACACTTTTGAAGTATCTGTTTATCTAAATCTAGCTTCATTCACTAGATTTAGCGTCGTCCAGGTATAATGATTGTCTGTTCATGTTAAAAGAACAAAGACAACAAAACAACTGAATGTCTTCCACCGGAGGTGCCTACGATCCATCCTGGGCATCTCATGGAAGGATCACATCAGAAATGAGGAGGTGTTGAAATTGGCGGGATCAAAAGACCTGCAGAGTATATCATCATTAGGAGAAGAGGAAGGTTGGTTGGACTACCAAAGGAGAGGATTGCGAGAACGGCGATAAGATGGGTGCCGGAGGGTGGAAAGCGAAGAAGAAGCAGACCAAGAAACACCTGAAGACGCGCATTCAAGGGAGACCTGGAGAGAATGGGGCTGGGTTGGGACGAGGCAGAGGAGGTGGCTGGCGATCATGTGCACGGAGTGGCGAAGACTTGTTGACCAATGCTCCGATCGGAACAGAAGGAAATAAGTCTAAGTAAGTCATGTTAAAACCAGCGACTTTATAAGTAGTTCATCTACAGCTACCAGTAGCACGGTGAAAATTTGAGCAAATTGAAATTTTTTACGGGTTGCGTAACTCGATCAAAGATTTCTGGACATTAGATCAGTCAACGCTGCTTTATACTCAATAAACCATAAAATATAGCCATAGATTTAATTGAACTTAATGCCATCAGTAACGACCATACACGAGTGCAAGAATAGAAAGCAGTGACAAGCAATGGTAGGGGTCGATAGGCGTAGGAGGCGGGATCCAGAGGGCAAATGCCCACAAATTTCGGGCGAGTCTGTTTTTCGGGCAAGTAGGCTTGGGAAAAAATATTCGACAAACTATGCCTGAAGTTCAATGCTCATTATCACACCATATTATGCCTATCTCCCTCTTCCGATTTGCTCGAATTGATGTAGAATTTAGATAGCCTACTAAGCTTATAGCTCACAACCACCATGGATAGGTAGACCTATAGCAGAAATTCGCGGAAAAGTTCCGAGTTGACGGTAGCATTTTGTAAATAAAGGCGAAAATCGCAACAAATTCACGAGCCGAAAGTTGCCAGAAAATCGCGGCAATAGATCACGGAATTCATGTTTGAATGACATCGAAATTTTCTACCATTCCTATAGCCATGGAACAAGATAGACACGATGCATCTCTTGATCAGCATTGAACGTGCAGCAATAGGCCTACATGTTCTGCAGCTGCAGATATACACCGGTCTGTTATTGAGACTTTCAGAAGGCTCAAGCAAGGCCGGTGAAAGAAATTCCTGGCCCCTAGGCAGAACTTTCACGAGTCCTTATAAGCTATCTTAAGGCTAGGTCTATATGAAGAAAAAGTTAAGAAACAAATTTGCCTCAATAAATTTTTTAATGCATTATCACATAACTGAGTATTCATTAGGCTACTTCTTCAAACAATTTGGAGAAGGACCGAATAATATTTTATTAGATATAATATAAGATAAACAGACTGGCATTTATTAGGCCTATGCTCCATTTTTGTTCCTGTTTAAAAAAAGACGTGACTTTTTGCTATTTTTAAAGAGGGTAAACTACCAGAGGTCTTACAAGGGGCGGATACAGAAATAAAATATTGGGTCTGAAAAAACAAAATTTCGTCGCCGTAAAATCTGATGACTTTCTGTAGTCATTTGGTGGAAATGTCAGAGAAAAAAAATTTGCACGCCAAAATAGTTGATGACCTTTTTTTAGTCGTTTATTCGAATTCTCGGGCAAAAAGATAGGCCTACCATTTCCCCAAAACAATACCATTTTCCGTCCCAAAATAGCTGGTGACTTTTCCCCTCCCTTTTGCTCTGTCTTCTCTGTCACCTATCCCACCATAATTATTTGTTGAAAGCCTATACGAACCTCATGGGGAGAACCTACGAAACAGCTGATGGTTGGGGGCCACGTCCACTTTCCCCGCCAGAATAGCTGGCGAGAAATATCCTAAGGAAATTTCTAAATGGGGGCCACAGCCGGATTTGCCTCACTGGATCCACCCCGCTATTATGTTATGGCTAAGCTGAATGTTAACTGAAGCTGACTTGAACCGATCATATCGCGTCTTGTCAGCTTGAAAATTAAAGATTATTCTTCTTATTGTAATTGAGACATCACAGCTGAATAAAGAAGCATTGTACGTTAGTTGACTGTTTAATGGTAAACTGGAGATGAAGAAAACCTTCTATGAAACAGACGCACCAATCAACATAATTATGACATCACTTAGACAACTGTCAGTCATATTTTAACGATCTCAGCAGACAACAGAGAAATTGACAACAATAATGCATAAGTACAGTATCATCATCATCATCGTCGTCGTCGTTGTCACAATAAATCCTTTTTTCTGGTAGTCACAGCCTCCGTAATAAATAAGTAAGTTAATTGATAAATTAAAACTACGGTCTTTATCACAACAGCAACAACACCACACCAACACGACTCAGGTCTACGTAGTATAAACGACGACAAAAGAATACAAATAGATTCGTCTGCAAGCAACTCCGATTATCGCTCCCCTTCGTCTTCCGCTAGAAAAACGCCGCCTTAACAACAGACACGCATACAAAACATACCTAGAATTATTTAAAGAGGGTTCGTTGTTGAATGCGTCTGAATGGATAGTTAATGGATTGTGATTGGAGTTTACTCTCAAACAACGTGCAGGCTAATCTGTGTCAGCGCTCCCACCACAGTGGCCTGCAACACACACAGTTCACGATGAAAGTCACACATCACTTCTTTCGATTTTTACAAGATTTTAAGATTTGGGAATCGACTACGGATTTGGAAATTTTGAATAGCAATCTGAGATTTTTTACTAAGGACTAGTTTTACCGATCTTTTCAACAGTCACAGCGAATAAGATTAGAAAAGACTCTCGCTCAGTGGCTCAGTGAAAGACGCATATTAGATCTAGGCTATTATTGCAACTTGAAAGACGCCTGTATTAGATCTATTATTGCAACTTGTGTCAGTGCAATTTGTCAATTCGATGCTATGCTCCGGTGTTTTTCCTGGCTGGTTCTCAATCTGACATTTTGTGAATAGAACTAATTGTAATTGTTAAGCACATTTTATATTTCAGCACAACTTATTCCTTTTCAGTTTTTTTTGCAACACTTTTGGTCAATTCTTGTGATTCTGTGACAGGATCTTGGAATTTCTTAAGCTGGAGAATGGTAGCTCTGCATGGTCAGGTCAAAGCAGCCTCAAAATTTAGACCCAGTTCCTGTCTATTTCATATGGATCGCTTATGAGATACCTATCCTCAAGGCAGAAGTTTTACAAACGGTCAACGCTGCTTCCTAATTCGTGCTTCATATCATCAGCCTGTCTGAGTCCCAGTTCTTCTTCTTGATCAGCGCTTAACATAAATCATCCAAATGATTTGTTTACTTTTACAATGACGTACATGTATTGCCATAAAGTGAGTGACAGCATTACAACAAAACAGACTTAATTTCTTCTATTCTGACCACATGAGCAAAGCGTCGTTACTGGACTCGGATTGGTTCGCATGACACCACGTGACAAAACGCAGGCCTCTTGTATTATTATTTTCTAAATAGAAAAAAGGTCGACGCAAATATACGAAGAAGAAGACGGCGCCTGCAGTATAGACAGATGCGATGATTCAAATCGATTCAATGCATCAATCAGGAACCGCAGACTGTGAAATTGCACATCACCTAAAACCAATTAAAACGCATTGTTTCACTAATCTAGACCTATTCAAATATGCATACGGTATATCATTATTTTAAAGCATTATGCAATATCAGTTTATAAGTCACCTACTTAGTTCTGGACTCTTCAGATCTGTCTGAGTCACTGCTGTTCTTTTTGGTTCTGTCTTAGGATCCATCCTATTCTTCATACACAGCAAACAATGTAGATCTATTTCCTTTTTCCAATCAATCTGCTTCTGGTCCCCTCTTTGATAATGACGTGCACGCTTATAATATCCATGGTCCTCTTTCAGCTCAGCTCATTCCAGATGGTTGGTTTCTCTCTTCCACAATTTGCAAAAATCTGTGGATGTCTTCCAACCGTCTTTCCTTAAATTCTTCCAAGACTCAACTTACATTTGAGATTTGATTTTATGCTTCTTGATGAAAACTTTCCTCTGTTTACCTTCTCTACTAGTGTACGTGACTTAGGTGTCACTCTGGACAGCTCTCTACATTTTCGGAGCATAATTAATACCAACGTTTGACGCTCCTTGTTGAACTCCGACGCATCAAGGCCATTCACAGATCTGTTTCTTCTTCCACTCTGAATAATTAGTCTATCATTCATTCATCTGTCTGATCTCGAATTATAGCACTTTGTATTCCTTTCCAAGACCCGCCTTTCTCCTACCCAGTCTGTCTGTCCTTAGAGAGAGCTGCTGTAGATTGGTTGCTCAATGCCCATCTTCCTGAATTCTCCATATCTCGTGGTAGCCTACATGGTCAATGAACAACACTGGCTTCCTCTAAGTCTAAGAGTCCCATATTCAGTTCAAAGTACTTGTTTTGATTCTCAAGTCCAAAATTGGTTTTGCTCAAAAATATCTCAGTGATTTCATTCGCTTTCCTCATTCTAAATCTTTTCTCCAACGTCTCCGTCTCCGCTCCTCGAACCGAACGATCTCTTTGTCCCGCCATCAAGAACTATTTTGGTTCAAACGAAATCATTTGCTGCCTTCGGACCTGCCCTCTGGAATCACATCCACTCCTCTTTCCGTGTTTCCAGTCTTTCCAGATCTGTTCTTACATCTCTGTCTCTTCAATCTCTGTCTCTCCTCAAAACGTGTTTATTCATTCGCATTGGAAGCAGCGCTGTCGAATGGTCACTACTGACTGCAGCGGCGCTACATAAGTTTTATGCATTACCTTACATTACAATTGAATATCAACAATGACAATTTCAGCCATAAGAAAACTATTATCATTTAGTATTCGTTCAAACGGTATCTTGCTTAACTTGTAACTTCACATTTAATTTCCTGATTACATGTATGATTGATATATTACTTGACCTGCCTAAGCAACACACACACACACACACACTATGATAAGCATGATAACATGATATAAGCTTAAACTTCTTCCGCTTTGCCTTATCTTGCGATATTATATTCATCAACATCCTTATATAGGCTCAGCGCCCGTAGGAGTCCGACGCCACTCTCTGCCTGAGTCTGTCTCGCATCATCATGCTGCCCAGCTTCAACCAGTCCGGTCAGCAGGTCTGCTCCACACCATTAACATCTTGGAGCAGATAGACCACCTTGTCTGAATGAAGAGAATATTCGGAGAGAGGCATGAAGGACAACCTGGGTCAGTGCCCGTATGTGTCCCACGCTCTCCCCCGACTCTCTCCACCGGTCTGTCCTGACCAGCCTGTGCAGTGTGCATGTCTGCTTCACATCATGACACCTTGAAGCATCTGGGTCGCTATGTCACTTGTGTCGTGGTTTTTGCGGATTTCAATCGTCTTGTTCTTTTACTGCCAGCGTATCGCCTCCCATCTGGCAAACCTTCCTCTTTTTGTCCGGGCTTAGGACCGGCACAGGGACGTTGTTGGTTCCCTGTGGCGGAGGATGGATGCAGTTTAACGTCGTGCCCAGGACTAGATATTATATTACTTTGTAATAATAATAATTATTTATGTAACTTGCTGAATAAAACAATTTGCTGCCATACCGGTTACTTTGAGTCGTTTGAATTGCCATTGGGCCTGCCCTGGGAAATGCCCTTCTCTCCTCAGATTTTTTTAGAGGGAAATAAAACTTAAGAACCTTGGCATAAGTATACAATTCTGTTCTTAAGAGACTTAAGAGAACTCGAAGCGTCCTTTACCCAGCGATACCAGGTCTGCAGCGTCCCTAGAAAGTTTTCGCAGCAGCTGTGCAACAGAACCTGCGTGTGTGTGTGTGCGTGCGTGTGTGCGTGTTCTTCTAACTCTATATACTGACATGTACCCTACATACCCTACATGTCTCCGAAGATGCCAGCGAACGTCTTGCGAAGGTTCTTCATCGTGTCCTCAGAATCTTCGAGATCGCGAGCAATTGCATCCACCGTTCCAGGAGAGGCCGGACCAGACGACCGCTGAACGCAGCCACCTTTTCCAGAACTTCATGTAGCGCAGAAGAAAACAAGCAGAAATAAGGCATTAGTTGAGAGCATCAGCATAAGATAGTCGGCCTCTAATGGTACCCCCCCAATGCTACCCCATGTAAAGTTACCAGATAAACAGAAACCAGAACCTTAACAAAAGATAAGCAAGGAGATTGAGATATAACTCTACCACCAGAGGAACAGTAGGCATACATTACCGCCAACTTGTTATAAACGCCTATGATCTGGAACATGAGCACAAAAATTTTAATTAACGGCTTTAGTTTCGCCAAGTAATTAGCCTAAGCCCTAAGCCCATAACTATGTCACGAGAAAGACAGAATTTTCAACGTTTTGCCTAATGGCCAAAACGCCGAACATCAGTTCCTCAACACTCAACAGGATTCAATGTTGCCATCGACCATGCAGCGACATTGAAAGACACTCCACAGCAGCGACAACAACAGCAACAACAACAACAACAGGAACAGCAGCAACAGCAGCAGCAACAGCAGCAGCAGAAGCAGCAGAGAAACGAGTGACAACTGATGCGAGGACATCAATCACATCAATTACATCAATTACATCAATTACATCAATTATTGCATCAATTACATCAATTACATCAAATACATCAATTACATCAAATACACCAATTACATCAATTACATCAATTACATCAATTACATTGATTACATCAATTGCATCAATTACATCAATTACATCAAATACATCAATTACATCAAATACACCAATTACATCAATTACATCAATTACATTGATTACATCAATTGCATCAATTACATCAATTACATCAATTACATCAAATACATCAATTACATCAAATACACCAATTACATCAATTACATCAATTACATTGATTACATCAATTGCATCAATTACATCAATTACATTGATTACATCAATTGCATCAATTACATCAATTACATCAATTACATCAATTACATCAATTACATCAATTACATCAATTACATCAATCACATCAATTACATCAATTACATCAATTACATCAATTACATCAAATACACCAATTACATCAATTGCATCAATTGCATCAATTGCATCAATTGCATCAATTACATCGATTACATCGATTACATCAATTACATCAATTACATCAATTACATCAATCACATCAATTACATCAATTACATCAATTACACCAATTACATCAATTACATCAATTACATTGATTACATCAATTGCATCAATTACATCAATTACATTGATTACATCAATTGCATCAATTACATCAATTACATCAATTACATCAATTACATCAATTACATCAATTACATCAATTACATCAATTACATCAATTACATCAATTACAATGCTAGTCATGCAGCTGACTTACTTGTTAGCTTCGTCGTCGAGCAACTAACTAAATGTCGACTTAGCTGATTCAACCTAATAATAACTAATAATAATAATAAAATAATAATAATAGTAACAATAATAATAAAAATAATAATAATAACTAATAATAATAATAAAATAATAATAATAGCAACAATAATAATAATAATTAGGTGATTGGTCCAATTGTTATAATCATGTAGCACTGGTGGGTGGTTTGTGTGGTGGTGGGGTGGGGAGGTGGGAGATGCAGCTGGGCTGGGTATCCGGTAAAAACCGCGCACACAAAACTGCGCACACAAAACCGCGAATCACAAAACCGCGCACGATCATTGCCGCGCACGATCTTAACCGCATTCAAGTATTTCAAAATGCATCCAGCTTCTATGTCAGATCTAAAAATACCTTCATCCAGTTCCCATTTCTCATGCGTTATTTTCGTCAATCCAGCTTCTATTTCATATCTAAAAATACCTTCATCCAGTTTCCATTTCTCATGCGTTATTTTCGTCAATCCAGCTTCCATTTCATATCTAAAAATACTTTCATCCAGCTTCCATTTCTCATGCGTTATTTTCGTCAATCCAGCTTCTATTTCACCTGTAAAAGAACCTTCATCCAGCCTCAATTTCTCTTGCGTTTTTCATCAATCTAGCCTCCATTTCACCTCTAAAATAATTTGAACCAGCTTCCATTTCTCAAGCGCTGGACCAGTTGTGTGTAGACAAGTTGTCGTTTGACGAGTTGTCTGTAGACCAGTTGTCATGGCACCGCTTAAATAGAAGTTAAATGAAAGTATTTTTAGATCTGACATAGAAGCTGGATGCATTTTGAAATACCTGAATGCTGTTATGATCGTGCGCGGTAATGATCGTGCGCGGTAATGATCGTGCGCGGTCTTGTGATTCGCGGTTTTATGTGCGCGGTTTTGTGTGCGCGGTTTTGTGCGCGGTTTTGTGCGCGCGGTTATGATAGTAAACCGCTGGGCTGCGTATATTGTGGCTGGGCGATGATACCAACGTGTCTGTAGCTACAACAGCCGTTGTTGTTGTTGCTGATGACCTCTGTCCAGTCTGGTCAGCTGATGCTGACCGGCTCTTCTGCGGACTCGGGGTCCCCTCAGTGACCGATCGAGCAGCGCTGACCGGAGGCTGACCCTGCTGTGACCTCGTCAACTCTGACTGACCCCCGCCGTTGGTGGCGTAGTGGTTGAGCACACCAGCGCTCGTCGTTTTACTATAAAAGAAACGACGCTTTTATGTTGCGATGGAGAAATGTCATGCGAGGCAATGTGATATGTCAAGATATGTGATGTCATGCGAGGCAATGTGATATGTCAAGATATGTGATGTCATGCGAGGTAATGTGATATGTCAAGATATGTGATGTCATGCGAGGTAATGTGATATGTCAAGATATGTGATGTTATGCGAGGAAATGTGATATGCCAAGATATGTGATGTCATGCGAGGCAATGTGATATGCCAAGATATGTGATGTTATGCGAGGAAATGTGATATGCCAAGATATGTGATGTCATGCGAGGAAATGTGATATGCCAAGATATGTGATGTCATGCGAGGCAATGTGATATGTCAAGATATGTGATGTCATGCGAGGCAATGTGATATGCCAAGATATGTGATGTCATGCGAGGCAATGTGATATGCCAAGATATGTGATGTCATGCGAGGCAATGTGATATGTCAAGATATGTGATGTCATGCGAGGCAATGTGATATGCCAAGATATGTGATGTCATGCGAGGCAATGTGATATGCCAAGATATGTGATGTCATGCGAGGCAATGTGCTATGTCAAGATATGTGATGTTATGTGAGGCAATGTGATATGTCAAGATATGTGATGTCATGCGAGGCAATGTGATATGTCAAGATATGTGATGTCATGCGAGGCAATGTGCTATGTCAAGATATGTGATGTTATGTGAGGCAATGTGATATGTCAAGATATGTGATGTCATGCGAGGCAATGTGATATGTCAAGATATATGATGTCTTGCGATGTTGTTATTTTATATGAAGACAAACTTAGCAGTAAATTATGGCAGCTTCTCAGAACTGAGGTTTCGCTAAAGACAACGTCATCTGCAGAAAGTCGATGACAACGCAACGGTTGTCGCAACCGCATTAGAACAGCTATACACAGACCTCATTAGAACAGCTATACACAACAGCTATACACAAACCTCATTAGAACAGCTATACACAAACCTCATTAGAACAGCTATAGGTCTACACACACAGGTCTACAGAAGTTATTTTCTATCTACATTAGATCTCTCAGAGGATTACGATACTGGATAATATACACATCTAGTTTGCTATTTAGTTTCATTTAGAATAATTGACAGCGCATTATGTGCTATAGGATGGAAACAGCATCCAGAGCAAAATTTAATAAGATTCGCTTCACAATGATCGACTTGATATGAACACGAAACACGTTCAGAAGTTGACAGCGACATATTCTCTCTGTCTTCAGCCTTCACCATTCGATCGTCTTTAGGAAGGAAATAGGAAATGACCGAAGATGCGACTACTTCGGATTACTTTATTATTTTTATTATTTCGATGGTGCATCCAATTTCACTGCAGATAAAATATAGCCTACCTCAGTCAAACGACGACTGAGAATCTTCGAAATGACTTGCCTGCGGAAGATAGAAGGCGTTACAAGAAGAGACAGAATATAAGAAACACAATGATCTATGAAAGATTGAACATCAAGCAGGATATAGGCCTAGGCTAGGCGAAAAAGTACGGAACAGAAGACTGCGATATTTTGGACATGTGTCAAGAATTGGGAACGAAAGATATCCAAAGATAGCGCTCAACGGATATGTACACGGGAAAAGATCAAGGGGGAGACCAAAGAAAAGATGGATAGATACGATAAGAGAGGACTGTGAGGCAATGGGAATGTCGGTGCAGGAGGCAACGCATGTGGCGCAGAACAGACAAAAGTGGAGAGATACCGTGGAAAAGCGGTTGACGCGTGCTGACGGCATCGCCTGACGGTCATAAGTCAAGTAAGTCAAGTCAAGTCGAATGCCTCAGTCTCATTGTCTGTCTGTCAGTTCGTCTCTCTGTCATCGTTGTGTGTCCGTGTGTCTGTGTGTTCGTGTGTCTGTGTGTTCGTGTGTCTGTGTGTCTGTGTGTCCGTGTGTCTGTGTGTCTGTGTGTCCGTGTGTCCGTGTGTTCGTGTGTCTGTGTATGATCGCATGTCAGACGAGAGAATTCTGTTAGTTCACCTGATGGACGTCTGCACCGGTTTGCAGTAGACTTCCATCTTTGTGACGATCAGATCAGCAATTAGTTTCCTGTCCTCCTCCTGAGTCTCCCCCAACAAAGGCATTGACGAATCATTGACCTAGACCACAATAGCAACAGCAATAGCAACAACACTAGCGAAAACAATAGCAACCGCACTAGCAACAACAACAATAGCAGCAACAATGACAACAACAATGGCAACAGCAACAAAATAAAACAACTATGTAGACAACAAAGATAGCTCTAATATCAACACGACCTGATCAATCAACCAATCAATCCCTCAATCAGAATTTATTGGAAAGAATCAATCAAGATCCCACAATCAGCGCTACATAAATAGGACGGCAATCAAGATAGCAATCAACGTGAAAAGAGGATTCTGGTTTGACATGTTCAATGTGAACATATAATTAAATAAGCCAGACGAGTTGAGTTCGTCAGTTGACGCATTGTGTATGAAACATCTGCTCAATGCAAGTCACGTGAACTGTGCATTGTGTGCAAGTGAGTTCAACGAAAGTCACTCAGCCTACAATTAAGTGAGGTATATAAGCTTACAAATTATACATACAAGTATACATGCATATATAAATACATACATAGATGCATAAATAGTACTAATGCTAGTAGTTACCTCCAGTATGTAATCCATTCCGTCTTTGCCCATGATCGCCTGTATTGCAATCATGTCTAATCCGCCGAACAGTTGGCTGCACTCATCGACCCACAGTTTGAATCTACAATCAAAGTTCAATCAAAGACCCAATCGTCAATGAGAAGCTGATCAAAGTGAGCGCCATTCACCGTTGGCCCACACATACCTATGCAGTGGCACAACCAGGGGCTGCTGGGGAGTGCTTGAACACCCCCCCCCCCCAGTCCTAAAAAGGTGACCCACACAATTTTTCAAAATCCGATAAGTTTTTGGGGGAGGTTGACCTCCAGCATCTCCCCCCCAAAGGGTTCTTTCGTTCTTTCAAACCACACAACAAACAAATTCTTTCAATCCTCTGTATGATAATTTTAATCAAATGCGCAGTTCATAAAGCACCAGATTTCTGTGTTTAGTTGGTCTACCTGAATTTGTCCGAGTTCGAGAATTTGTCTAGTGATAGATGAAAAGTCTTGGCGACAGGCTAGAGCCCTATGCCTTGACATTACATTGCCCACCAATTTATTGATTACTGGTATGGTTCGACTTAATTGATAGTACCGTGTATGCTATTTTATTAGAGCCCAGTTAAGAATTGCTTTCCTTAAAATCAGCATTATGATCTAGTTATTCAGCAGTATTTAATCTAGACATCTCTATCGGAGAAGGTCTCCCAGAAATGAATTTTTTCCCCAGAAAAATTTGACAAAATTATAGTTTTTAGTTGCAGCATACACTATTCTATCACATAAACTGCTATAATGTACCATGATCTAATTTACTGCTATGTAATAATAATGTTATTATTTACTATTATTTTATAATTACGACACTATCGTGATATTATGATAGGCTATCATGATGTGCATTATTTACCGTTAATATTTATACAAATACTACTTTTGTACAACTAGGCCCACATAGGCCTACATGGTTTCTTGCCAGCTTTCAAATTCGAGCTGTCAAATTTGAAATTGTTTGTTCCTTGAAGACTTCAACAGTTAGCCTACTACATCACTTCCAAGTTTTAATAGTTTGGTAATCTTGTTTGATTGTATACTATTAGTAACAATATCTACAAATTGTGACCTGGTCAGGCGGTCAGCAATTCAGGACCGTCTTGGCAGTAGCAATAAGCCGATTCCAGTGCTACAAAGTAAGCTTATATAGACCTAATTATACCTGCATCCGCAGTTATTCATTATAATAGTCCAGCTGATGAAGAATGGTGGTGATGATTCTAAAAATGGAAATAAATGGGAGGGAACATTTATTGAAGTCTTGCAATGAAATTATGATAAATAAATTTTGAGATAACTGCTTAATATGTTACTATTACAGTGTAGCCTACAATTTAGAAAATGTTTAAATAATGGAAGGAGACTTCTATTAAAGCCATGAAATAACGAGTAATTATGTTAAGATGACAATTTAAAAGCCTACCATTTCAGAATGAAAATTCAAAAATTTAAACAATGGGGAGGGAACATTTATTGAAGTGTTGGATCGTGTCTTTCAGAAATTAAATTGAGAGAAATTCGACAGCCTAACATGATACCATTACAGTGTGGAAATCTAAAAAAATTGATGTTGGGCTTTTTAAACGTAGGCTACAGTTTAAACGTACAAAATGTGCAATGCATTTATGCAGTTGTAGAAGCACTTCTGTGCCGCTAAAAGAGCTGGCAATCAAGAGTCTGAAACGTGTTCTAGCTGGTGTGAGCTTTAAAAGAATGTGTTGGTTTTTGGGGCTCCACTCCAGACACCGCTGGGGTAGCTTACGACACTCTTCTACACCCCTGGTCGGTACGAGCTTCGTGTCTTCGGCACTCACAGCTTCGCGCCTTCGGCGCTGACAATGTGAGCACCCCCAGAAAAATGTTCTGGTTTTGCCTCTGTACCCCTGCATAACAACCGAATGTAATGGAGAAGATTCATTGCTTCCTCTCTTAATCCACATTCTCTGTTTATCTCCCACATGCATGCATACATAGCCTAATCCGTCCATCGATGTCTCGCTAAGTCACTTGCGTTGAAGACTTGCTGCTCTAAATCTCTGGAGGTCTAAATCGGTCGCCATCCCTGCAGCTGAGCCTGAGGCTAAACCCATTCTCATCGGTGGCAACCGTGTCAAACGCTGCGCTCTCGCCAAGAAGAGAGCAAGAAGCAGCGTCGCACATTCTGTGCTGCAATGAATCTGGAGACGAGCAGCGAAAGATTCGCGATTCTGTTGACTGACCTTCTGACTAAAAAGTCAGATTGCAGCTTTCCGTTTCCTCATCTACCCAACTGTCATTTCTGAAGATCGTTGATTCAAGACCGAAGCCTCCAAACATGAAACATCTGCAGAGCTACAATTGTTTCGATCACCGATTAAAGGAGTTTGGTGGATCTTCTTCAGCTGTTAATGGCATCAGGATAAATTAGAGGATTCTTTAAGCGATGGTCAATGATGGGAGGTTTCATCCTGGCTGGCAGAACGCTTTCCATAAGTGACGCATCGCAGAGCAGCACGAAGAATGCTAGCAACTCTTTGATGAAGTCACGGACGAAGAAAGCAAAGATGTAGGATGAGGCGCTGACGACTTTGACTGTGTGGACGAGTGTAGGCCTACTCAGTTGTTGTTACATGTTTAACGACACTGCCATATCGAAGATGATTAGTGTCGCCACGCCATTTAGGTCCCCGTGGACGGACCGTGCTAGCCCGAGATTCCTTTTTCTTATCTCTGAAATAGCCACCTTCGGGAATCGAACCGCGGCCCACACGCTCTTTCACAGAGTGAATTGCGTACAGACGCGCGGCCTTCGACCTTACCGGTGTAGCCAAGCGAGTCAGTTGGTGTACTCAGTTCAACGCCAGTTGCCTTTATAGGCAAGTCGAACTGCTTGAACCAAAGTCTCATCGTCGATTCGTCGAGCAGGAAGGGGGAGGGGCTACGTACATGTACAATTGTACATACACCTCTGTGCCACGTCGAACACCAGAGACATTCTTTATAGCTTATATTATGATAGAGTAGAACGAACGGAATCAGCCAAGTAGATGTTTTCCTATCCGTGCATGAGTCTCGGGCGAGCATGTTCTCCCAGCAACAGTACTCCTCCTTTTCCTGGAACGGAAATGTTTTTGCCGCATTATAGCCACACCCATTCCAGTCGATCCATGTCCGACTTCGTCCTTAGGTTGTCGCAGCGCTCTCCAGGGCACTATGCATTCCGAATCGAAAATCACAAACTAAGATAACCGACTCTGATTCATCATAGCATACAACATGTCATGTAGTCATAGACTAGAGTCATCCATTCTACAGCCGTACACATCCGAATATCACATTCGACGAGAACAGAGAATATGCCGACTGCTTGAACATATTCATTGCCTTCCATCATTATTACTTTACAATATATATATATACATATACATATATATATATATAGTAAATAGTATGTCACTGTATGTCACATACATGTATGTGCATATGTGTGTATTCATGCAGTAATACATATATACAAAATACATACGAGACCGCGTATACACATTGCTCTTTCACAAATCCTATCCTGATTCCTCCTCTTCTCATCACATCCCTCGTCATTTCAATTCTAAACATCACCCACCTTAGCCGTCCATCTATCTGCCTGCCTGACTCTCCGGACTTGACCCGCTGCCTATCGATTTTGTTTTGATTGAGCGCCTGTGAATAAGCTGGTTCCCGCGACTTGGCTTTTGTGGGCGCTGTAGAAGTTTCGAGATTACGATTACGATTACGATTACGATTACACTGTTGTCTACAAATTTGACGAATGGACATCGAGGCAGCAGCAGCAGGAGCAGCAGCAGTATGAGCAACAAGTGAGAGGAGGAGGAGGAGAAGGAGGAAGAGGAGGAAGAGGAGGAGGAGGAGGAGGAAGAGGAGGAAGAGGAGGAAGAGGAAGAGGAGGAGGAGGAGGAGGAAGAGGAGGAGGAGCTGCTGCTCTCACTCTGTGACTCGACTGCGCCGGTGACCTTGAAGCTACACGCTTTCGTCGTGAATAAAATTTGCATACTGATGAGCGTCTGATGGATCGATACGACGCCGGGTTTTTCCGGTTGAGTAGGGATGAAGAGGAGGAAGAGGAGGAGAGTGGGGGAATGGTCATTGGGTTGTGAAGGAAGCATCGTCTCCTTCACGACAGGGTTTCTGAGGAGCAGGAGAGAGGGAGGAGCAGGAGAGAGGGATGAGCAGGAGAGAGGGAGGAGCAGGAGAGGTGGAGGAGGAACAGGAGGAGGAGGAGGCTGCGCTCATGAGGAGGCCAAGACAGGATGGAGAGAAGGAGAGGAGTAGATCGACGGTGATAGTGAAGAGAAGAGGAGGAGAAGGAGGAGAGAGGGAGGAGCAGGGAGCCATTGAAAGTAATAGGAAGAAGGAAAATGAGAATGAGACGGAGGTGGAGGTGGAGGAGAACTAAGAGAGGAGGCTAAGAAAGAAGGGAAAGCGGAGAGGAGGGGATCAACGGTGATAATGAACAAAAGAGGAGGAGGAGGAGGAAGAGGAGGAGGAGGAGGAGGAAGAGGAGGAGGAAGAGGGAGAGGAGGAGGAGGAAGAGAAGGAGGAAGAGGAGGAGGAAGAGGAGGAGGAGGAAGAGGAAGAGGAGGAGGAAGAGGAGGAAGAGGAGGAAGAGGAGGAAGAGGAGGAAGAGGAGGAAGAATAGAAGAAGGAAGAGGAGGAGGAGAAGGAGGAAGCGAAGGAGGAAGAGGAGGAAGAGAAGGAGAAAGAGGAGGAAGAGGAGCAGCAGTGAAAGTGGCTGCAGTGGTCAAGGGTTCGTTCAGTGACAGTAATATATGGATCACCGTCAAGAATAACATCAATTATGCAGAGTTTTTATTTTCGTCCCCAGAATTTGCTATGCACACACATGAAATAGATGATGATTTTTATTCTACGTGATAGAATATATACATATAAGTGTGGAAGAGTCTTCGTTTACAGTGGTGTATGACGTAGGGCATTGTAGGCTAGATGTGTATGTGCGTGCGCGTGCGCATGCGATTTTATGCATGAATATTATAAGTGCATGGACGCTTGCTACAGAGCATTTTAAGCTTCTGATCCTATATCATGTAAAATGTCATTAAGAACCGACATATGATTAATTATCAGGCCAAGCAAATAATGCTCATAGAAAAAACCGACCGACCGACCGACCGACCGACCGACCGACCGACCGACCGACCGACCGACCGACCGACCGACCGACCGACCGACCGACCGACCGACCGAGGCTTATAGGCTAACTGATGGATCCGAGTCGACAGTGATGGAAGGATGGAAAGTCGATATAATGATAATGTGAGCGAAATAGGACTTAGGACAGTATGCACGGGAGAGAGGCCACTATGTACAATTGTACATTGTAGTTTAATGTAACGACCATTTCGATGAGGTTATTTTGCTACAAGAAAAAGTTCAGTCTTACCATACTTTCAGATATTTTCTTATCTTTCACCCTCATACAGGAATGGTTCCGAAAAGTTAAAATCAACGATGTACGGTATACTGGTATAGCATTTTAAGTAGGGCATATATATATATAGCACGTGTTCAGAGTCCTCAAAAAGCGCATCTCAGAACAGCGAAAACAAAAGGCTAGACGACACACTTCAAAGTGAATTCAGGCAATGTAGAAATTTAAAAAGATGACACCCGAGGAGACAGCTGTGTCATCCCTGCCATCTTGTTTTAGCAGGATAAATGTGTCGAAGGCTGTATAATTCTGTATGGTAAATTATACAGACTTCATTTTGCTAGTCCAGTTTTCTTTTGGATGCATGTAAATCAGCCCGAATTGACCTGAAAGTAATCCACCTACCTACCTACTCGGCCAATGAAACGCTAAATATAGGATCAGATATTTCTTATAACTTATATTTCTTACAATAATTTATATCTTGACATTTGGTTCAATTAAGCGACACCCTATATACTGTAAGAATCATCCGATCTTACTAGAACTTAACTTCATGATCATATGATAACACACAATGCCTGACTTTGTTGACTTGCATTGCTTGTCTAATCCGTCATCGATTCTTAATCCTTTACCCGTTTGTCCCGACTTCTTATAACTTATATTTCTTACAATATTTCCGCTGAAAACGGGCTTAAAATTTAAAAATTAACCGGTTAAAGGTTAAGGACTGGCTATATATATAATTATTTATACACATATATATAATATATATATATATCAGAGGAGACCAAAGAGCCCTTTATAAATATGGCTTCATCCTCTTCATCCTCCTCTGCATCGGATTCGGTGGCCTTGATGTTCTTAGGTTCGAGACAAGTATGATAATTGTAGAAAAACAACTGGGAGTCAGAATATGCGTAGTTGTGGTGTGAAAGAAGACGGACTTAAATATGGGACCCTAAGAAAGACTGGAGTCAGCCCTCTGCAACCCCTGGCGGCAAAGACACGATTCATAATGTTTGGTATAGGACTGCGGGTCTCTTTGTTTGAACGGCAAAGTTATGATATGAGACAAGGCAGGCACGGCAATGTAAGGCGAGTTAAGACACGAGGTATAATAATATAATTATAATAATAATAATCTTAAATATATTTCTCAAAGTTTGTCTTTCCGTTTGCTTGTTCGTATGTCCGGATCTATTTTGACTCTTCGTCCGAGAAAAGGCTCGGACAGAGTGTCGGTTCAAAAACATTTTTGCAATTGATTCTTACCCAAATTATAAGGTCAACGCGACTATTTTCAGCTATCAATTCACTTAAAAACCTGAGATATTAGCGTTTTAATTAGATTTAATCACCCATGTTGCCGCATTAGTAAAGAGTCGACAGGCCGCATGACGTCATCCTCGCCCAATAATAATTTCCGTAACAATACGGTTGACAAAACGAAACCGGTTACAGTGTACAATTATGCAGTTGAAGCAATAATAACCACAAGAACGCGGATCACAGAAATATTAACTATACTAACAGAACAGACAGCCTGAAATAATTGTATTAGGCCACAGTCAGCAAACACACCCGCCCGTCAGAGGCGGGTCATGTTTGGCTTTTTGGGGAAGTGGGGTGGGGTGGAGGGGTGGCGAAAACCCGAAATTTATCGGTCAACGCTGGGTACCCCAGAGCTATCTGTCTAGTAATAATATAATTATTGTAAGGTGTTGGTTGATATACAATTATTACCTGTCGTTCATCGGAACTTGTTCGAGCATTGATGATCCGGTGTTCACTTTCCAGTTGCCAGAAATCGATGTGCGCCTTTAAATGTCGACAATCAATGATTACAACAACCATTCTCTCTCACCACATTAATATGCATACGATTATACAGGCTAATATTACACATAGTCCCCCACACAAGCTACGAAAGCGACCAAACCGTAACGTTCATCAGACCAAGACTGCAACTATGGAGACTTGCGAACCGTTTAGTTATAGGCTTTGTATTATAAGAAGACTTTAAATAAATGATGTTGCGGTGGATGAATGAATGTGACATCTGATGTCAGAACAAAACTCTCACCACCCTTCATACGTAAGTCACACATAACTCAATCTAACTGTTGCCATCATCACACACACACACACACAACACACACTTATGTCCTTCTTATGCATAATAATAACAATAAACTGAGAACTTCTAAAACATAATTCGATGGAAACTTCTGCCATCGATGGCAAATTCGAGACTAAATCCGATCGAAGATCAGAGAAAAAACGACGTAAATTTACAGTTGATGCAAGCACGGCAGTGAAGTCAACTAAGAAAATAAGTGCTGGATGTCTAAATCATGCAGAGCAAATGCAGAGAAGAAGGAGAAGGAGGAGAAGTAGAAGGAAGAGGAAGAGGAAGAAGCGGATAGCGTGAGATATCGTGAGGTATAGTATAGGCGACCGGAATGCTTTGTAGTTGTTTCCGATCTTCTGAATGTGTAGATCGTATTTGCTGTCGACGTATGGTTCCGTTGTGCAGTAGCATCGCGTGATGGCAACGACGCTCGTTATGTCCTGGAAGTCGTAGTGGCTGTCGATCTTCACCTAAGACAACACAAGCAACCGTATAGCAACAGCAACAGCATTTCAGATTGTGGAAAGTATGAGAGGGAAAGAGAGGGAATGTTAGAGATGCATGTATGGTAGCGACGGAAAGTGCGACGGTGCAGCTAAGGAGAGCGCGAGACATATTAAGATGCGCGAGAGAAATGGAAGTGTGTGTGTGTGTGTGTGTGTGTGTGTGTGTGTGTGTGTGTGTGTGTGTGTGTGTGTGTGTGTGTGTGTGTGTGTGTGTGAAAGTGAGATAACCAACAAATCCCATCATCACTCATAGCTCATCACTTAGCAGTATCCCTCCCACTTCTACACACCCTCTCTTTATGCTTGTCTGTCTCTGTCTGCCTCTCTGTGTTTCTACGTCTGTCTGTCTGTCTGTCTGTCTGTCTGTGTCTCTGTCTGTCTCTCTCCCTCACTCTTGAAGGTTCTCGTAAACGCTTTCCTTATAGCTCATCCTTACTCTCGTTTCCTACATCACACAATCACCGCCTCATTCTCTCACCATCATCATCCATCGTCATCACCTCAGTCGGTGCAGAAGAGTCCGACGGGTGCGTCATCTTCTACGACTGATGAGACGACGTCACTCGTCATCGATGTCGTCATTCAAGAACACCGTGTATACTGTATAGTAACTGATCTGTCGACCGACGCAGATTCTAGCATATGGTCCAGTGACTATCAGCAACAAGATACAAGGTCGTATCTGTCAACTGTGGATGCTAGGGATCTCTGTTGGTTGGTTGGATGGATCCTATGTGTGTGTCTATAAATATAATGAGTGCGCATGCGTGGGTCGGCACTTGTGACTTTCGTCATTCTCCGTTAATTGTTTTACTGAAGAAATTTCAATGAGAGAGGGAGAAAGGAAAAGAGTGACAGAGATACAAAGGGAGAGAGAGACAGATAGAGAGACAGGCAGAGACAGAGACAGGCAGAACCAGATCCAGAGAGAGATACAGAGAGATATACAAAGAGAGACAGAGACAAAGATTAGCAGGATAGTTTTCTTAGAAACTGGAAGTGGTGCTATGCAAAATTTTCAGTTACCATTACAGCTGCAACCAAGCCCATCATCATCATGCGTGGAGCTACGGCCCAGTCCAGAAGCTTCGCATATCTTGGTCCTACTTCTTGGAACCGCCTTCCTCACAAGCTCCGTTCTGAACTTCTTGGCCTTTCTCTTCCCCTGTTCCGTAAACGTCTGAAAACTATACTATTTGTTAGCGGTGAGCGGTGAGCTTGGGTCGGGAGCGCCACTGAATCTGTGAGCGGCGCTATATAAATGTTCAATTACTATTACTATTACTACTATCATCATCATCATCATCATCATCATCATCATCATCATCATCATCATCATCATCATCATCATCATCATCATCATCATCATCACCACCACCACCACACCATCACCCCCACCATCATCATCACCATCACCATCGTACTAACCATCATCATCATTATCATCATCATCACTACCACCATCATCATCATCACTGCAGACTTCCAGACTGTTCAGACTTCCGCATGTTGTTTTATTATGTCTCGGTTTGTCTCTGTTATGTCTCGCGCTATGATGGATCTTCTCTCTGTCATTCCCTGAAAGCGTCACAATTGCTTTCTCACTTCTTCACATCCATCCATCCTCCACTCACACGTTCGCCCTCTCATCTCCAGTTTGTCTCTCATTTGTCTCTCACTCACCTCAGGCGCTATCTCACTCGTCTACTAACTTTAAACCACTCAGCCGTCCGTCCGTCCGTCCGGTTGCATAGCGGCGTCTCCCTTTTATGTCAAACGGTTTCCTTAGTAAACTTAAAAACATTGCAGGTTTTTTAGAGTACAATTCATCATCTCAGAAATACATGGCGGTCATCCTCTTACAAATGCAATCATCACACGCATACACAACCAGGTCTATGTAGACTTCTCATTGCTGACAATGTCGGCCAGTTTAAGAAACCTATAAGATTTCTGGGCACAGAATTTTTCTGTATACTTTACAGTTTGTGGAAATGTCTTTCTGTGTCTCTGTGATTTCAATGGAGTTACTTCCGTCGGAAACTAGATTAAGTCTCGACTGAATCGACGTATAGCCTATAGCTTACCGTTCCAATTCCACCATGTGCGTGTCCTATTTTGACAACGACTGGAAACTTCGGAGTAACAAGCTGCAATATGAAAATTTGAATGGAATTACAAGCTGCATAAATGACCAGATCAATGACATTCCCACTCAGGAATTTTTCCATTAGGCGCGATCGACGAAACGTGCTTGATTTTGCAAACGGCCGTTGTTATCAACATTAATCCCACGATTACACTTTGTCTCATCTTTAATCTAAGCACCACAGATTGGTTTAGGGCCTACATCGGTTATTACGGCACCAAATCAGCTTAAATATGCGCTTTATAAAAAATCATTAATAGAGATACTGTATATCTTATGGGCGGAGACTTAATTAGGGGGTGACAGCGGGGGACGGTCCCCCCAAGGTTGTGGTGGGAGGACGGAGGTGCTTATATCCCCCCAATATTTCAGAAATGTCATTAAAAATTTCTACAGTGTTATCCACTGTTTATCCGTAATGATCAATTTTGTTAGGATGACAGCCTAAAATGCTATCATTTCAGTTTGCAAATTGAAAATATTTTAAACAATGGGAGGGGACATATATTGAAGTCTTAAGCCATGTCATTGAGCACTGAAATCATGAATAATTTTGTGAAGATGACAGTTAGAAAAGCTATGATTAGGAGAAGCCGGGGTAATTTCGGCCATTTTTCTTATTTTTGTAATAAATTGAAATGGGTTGACTGCTAAAATTAAATAAAATCACAAATGAATAAAGCAAGATTGGGACAATATTCTGCAAGGTTACTTTTTGGGAGAGAGGAAAACATTTGTGAGAAAACATTCTTTTTTAAAGTGATTTTTTGGCCGGATTTACCCCCAGTATACGGGGTGAATTCGGCCAACACAATTAATTTGATCCTCATAACAAACCAGATGATGTACATGTGTCGGTTCACACCGAAATCAGCATTAAGTCGGAAATTACACCTCAGAGATATTTAGGAAATACCTGGTAGTATGCGTGTGATTTTTTAAATTTTCTGCAGAATTTAATAAAAAATAATAATTTTTTTAAATTTATTCTTTCTAACTTTTTTAAAACACAATAGTGGCCTATAGAGCATGAAATGATGCGTCATAGTTATATTTTAAATTAAAACTGGGTATATTGGTTCAAAATATAAAGTTACTACCTTAAAATAGGCACTATGTACCATTCCTAACATCTTTGGGGTAAATTCGTCCACATGGCCGAATTTACCCCGACCCACTACCCTCCATAACAATTTGAACGAGCACGGACCGCATTTTTGTATCATGAATTTTGATAACCAAATTGGCAAAAACTATCGTGGTTTGCAGAATAAAAATCAAATAATTAACATTTGAACAAGATTACCTTCAATTCTTAGCATTTACTGTCACAGTATGGATAAGTGGATTAGGCTCGAACTCATTTTTTTTACTTTTAGCAAATTATACTCACATAAAAGTAAAACTATCTCGATAAACATACTTAATATGATATTATACGCTAGATGGCTGCATTAAAATCGTCCTATGCCCACTGGTTTCCTTGAAATCACCCTGGCCGAATTTACCCCATGGCCGAAATTACCCCGTCTTCCCCTACAGTGTGGAAATCCAAACAATTGGGATGCGACACTCTTAAGAATTAAACCTTGACTATCAGCATTGGAACTGAGTAATTTTATTAAGATGACAGCTTAAATTCCTACAATTAAAATATGGAAATTCAAAAAATCTAAACAATGTCGAGGTGACATTCATTAGGCCTAAAGTCTTAAGCCATGTCATTCAGCAATGAAATAATGAGATATTTTGTTGAGATCACATCCTAAAATGTTTCAATTACAGTGTAGAAACATAAAAAACAATGATGGAAAAACTTTGAAGTCTTAAATTAGGACTATTAGCACTCAAATGATGAGCAATTTAGTCAAAATGACAGCCTATAAATGCTACCATTGCAGGGTGGAAATTCAAAACATTTCAACAATGTGAGGGCAATTTTTAAGTCCTAAACCAGGACTATTAGCACTGAAATAATTAGCAATTTTGTTAAAATGACAGCCTAAAATGCTACAATTGCAGCATGAAAAATAAAAACATTCGACATTTAGGAAGGTGGCACAAACCCCTTTTCCTGCTCGGCGATCGTTTTACGACCGCTCGTAAAGCCCCCCAAAGTTCGGATCAAGTCTCCGCCTATGGTATATCTTCCATATTCCGGTCGTGTGCTGCCAGGAAAAGCTGTCTGCATGTTGCAGTAAGTCGAATTTAGAGCAGTCTGACCTACCATACCATGCATGATATCCTTTGCAAAATCACCCTTCAACTATTTGGTGCAGCCCACAAGGTTCTCAATTGATGAACAACAATATTAAGTAAAATGGTTTAAAACATTCAGAGCTTTTTTACCAGTTAATGCAAAAACTCTAAAAACGAGCACAGCCTCATGAAAGGCCTTTGAAATCAATATTCAAATAATTATCAGTTTCTACAATAACTATTATTGCAGCATTTGCTTTTTATAAAAGTCGAGCTTCTATTGTTGACCCGGTTACCTATATAGCCCAGAATAGCCAGACGGTGTTTGCAGCCTATATGCTATATCACCGTAGCTTAAAGCATCGTTGACCATCGGCTGATGCGCCATTGCAGTGCACATGGTTAGAACTTAAAACAGCGCCGCACATGGTAGGTAGAATTATTCTCACCATTTCTCTGTGATTCGGATAGTAAGACTGTTCGATGAGAGGGAACTTGTCTGGTCCAAGTCGCTGGTGGATTTGAATTAGATGGGCGAACTGTTACAAAAACAGAAGAAGAACGCGCATTGAAAGACTGGCATCGAATAAGTACACATACACACGCGCGCGCGCGCACATACAGGGTGCGCCCAAAAAAAGTAATCCCCTACGGTTTTCAGCCCATATCTTGGCAAAACATACGAATTTTTAAATGAAACTTTACAGTCTTAAAGGTAATTCATATATACATACAATGGTCAAATTAAAAAAAAAATTCAAGCAGAACAAAAGTTATATCACTTTTAGTGAGGCTACCCACCGTTTTTGACGATTCAAAAACGGGACGCAACAAAAAGTAACAAAAAACAATTTAATTATTCTGGTCAATATCTTGGCCGGAAGTAAGAATTTCGAAATGAAATTTTACAGGCTTAAAGACAACTCATATCTACACATGATGGCCAGATTTCAGCTAAATATTTCAAACAGAATAGAAGTTATATAGCACTTTTAAGGAGACCATTCGCCGTTTTTTGACGATTCAAAGACGTAACGCAACAAAAAGTAGCAAAAACACGATTTTATTAAGTCTCATCTCAAAAAATTGTTATCAAATAGGCTTTGATAATGCCAGATGATCATTATTATTACTATTAAAAAAAGGAACAGGGTACCAGCGTCGCTGCACGTCACTGAGAAGTCACTTAGCAAGATGACAATCAAATTGGTAAATAAGAAATCTGTCAGATTAATCAACAGGTCCATCAAGAACTTTGCAAAGAGACTCAAAAGAAGTTTTGGAACTGGTGGTGGGCACACCCGGCACACTGAACACAAGTTGTGAATCACTATCAAGTTCAGTTCCAAACAGTTATTTGAGACATGACCTGACAAAATCACGTTTTTGTTACTTTTTGTTGCGTTACGTTTTTTAATCGTCAGAAACGATGGGTGGCCTCACTAAAAGTGGTATAACTTTTGTCCTGTTTGAAATATTTTTATGAAATCTGGCAATCATGTGTAAATATGAATTGTCTTTAAACCTGCAAAGATTCATTTTGAAATTCTTACTTCTGGCCATGATATTAGCAAAAAACCTAAAATAAATTGCGTTTCGTTTTTGAATCGTCAAAAAACGGTGGGTGGCCTCACTAAAAGTGATATAACTTCTGTTCTGCTTGAAATATTTTTTTGTAATTTGACCATTGTACGTAAATATGAATTGCCTTTAAGACTGTAAAGTTTCATTTACAAATTCGTATGTTTGGCCAAGACATGGGCTGAAAACCGTAGGGGATTACTTTTTTTGGCGCACCCTGTACACATACAGTGTCATACACCGCAAACAACACACGCACACACACAACACACGCACACACACACACAGTTAGAACGCCAACCGACAGCGGCGTCAGTTATAGGGACGAATGTCGCTGCAGACATCTTTATCCTTATATTCTGACTTTTGCTCGGAGGAGATGAAGAACAGTGAATGAGTTTGCGGAATGGATTGCTGCTGGTTTAAGATAGATTTCGAAATTGCCAGTTGCTGGCGTAAATGGAAGGAAGGAAGGAAGACTAGAATTATGCTCTAATTAGAAATGAAATGACAACTCAGCAGCAGCGGTTCATCTTCTGATTTGGCTCTATAGAATGACTACAATAGGACGGACGGACGGACGGACGGACGGACGGAAGGACGGACGGACGGACGGAAGGACGGAAGGACGGACGGACGGACGGAAGGACGGAAGGACGGAAGGACGGACGGAAGGACAGACGGAAGGACGGACAGAAGGAAGGACGGAAGGAAGGACGGAAGGACGGACATTGATTGCCTAAGTCAGCGCCCCAACGCCAGGTGCCAGGACCGCACACACGGACACGCAATATGACAGCAGAGCATGATAGAAAAGACGGAAAAAGAATGAGAGCATAGCACAAGACCATACATGTTATCCATGGTGCAAGAGAGAGAGAGAGAGAGAGAGAGAGAGAGAGAGACAGACAGACAGACAGACAGAGACAGAGACAGACAGACAGAGAGAGAGAGAGAGAGACAGAGAGCTGTGGATACAACGTGTGCAGTCGTCGGTCGATTGGTTGGTTGGACCAGAGCCAGAAGGAGCAGATCAATGCGCCCAATAACAATCCTCATCGTCGTCGTCATCGTCGTCGTCGTCGTCGTCGTCGTCGTCGTCGTCGTCGTCGTCGTCGTCGTCGTCGTCGTCGTCGTCTTGTTTTTAGAGGCACACACACACACTTCTCGCTTCATAAGCAAACGAATTATTCTCAGTGATCGACACATTCCTTTCGTTCCGTTGTAATCCAACCCTGGTTTATATTTCAATAATAATTCTTTGCTTCACTCTCAGTGATCGTCCTCTGTTAACCATGTCAATAACAATCTTCTGTCTACTCATATAGTCATGCGCTGTCAGAGGTTTTGGTTCTGCATACAAATTGTATTTTTGCTGCCAGACATCTTGGCAAAAAGGTCAGAATCCGTACCATTAAGACAAGAAGAAGAAGTGAGTCTAAATGTGGCACTACACAACAATGCATAGCCTACACATCTCCACTGAAAGACCAACAATAACCGGGAGCGATGGCGGTATAGTAATGGATAACACGCTGGCGTAGAGTGCAAGACGTAACGATTTCGAGCCCCCGTTGGGCGGATATGCTTTGTAGGCTGCTATTATCGCCATATATTGCAGGCTGTCTGTTCAGCTGGAATGGTTGGCAACTTGGGATTTGTGTGTTCTGTGGTTTTCGTTCTAGTGAATTGTTTAAACTCCATGGTTGTACACTGTGGCAGGTTGCGGTCTGTCAACTGGATTGTTGAATAAAGAAAAATTGTATGCTCCAGACATTATTGCAAGAACAAAAGGAACAATGAGACGAAGAAGAAGAAAAAGAAGAATGAGAATACGAAGTAGATCGTGTATTAGACGCTTGTCCTGAACAACCATACAACATGTAGACGTGTGATGTGTTAGCGAATTCATTTGATTCTGTGAGATCAATTTCTCTCCCTCGCCAACTTATATTCCTATCGAGTTGGATGAGAGGCTGAGAGCGCAAGTACATGTAGGTCCTACTTTCGAAATGCTGAAGAATTCTGATGGGGGGGGGGGGTGTGATGAGGATGTAATGGGGGTGTTATGGGGGTGTGATGGGGTGTGATGGGGGGGATTTGAACGACGACCATTCAATTGACAGGCCAACTATACATCCCGCATCTTCTTTTCGCTCTCTGCCCTTAGGCAGATTGTTTGACATCTCCATTCCTCTCTGTTCTGCATGTACTTTCTTTTTCAGCTTCTGATAGCCATCTTTCATCATCCAGTCTAACAGTCTTTGTCTTGGTCTGCCTCTCGTTCTTTTTCCATCCATTTTCCCCTCTATGACTATTCGTAGCATCGAGTCTCCTCTGAGTGTGTGCCCTATCCATCTTCTTTGTCTTTCTCTAATTGTGTGTATCATCGATCTCTTTTCTCCGACTCTTCTCAATACCTCATCATTCCTTACATGATCCCTCCAGTTGATTCTTTCTATCCGTCTTCATATCCACATTTCGAATGCTTCTATTCTCTTGATGTCTTCCATCCTCATAGTCCATGTCTCTGATCCATATAACATCACACTCCATCTCCATCTATGATGGAGGTAGAGAGGAGGATGAGAAGGAGGAGGACGAGGAGGAGAAGAAGCAGTGGCAGCAGGGGGGTTTTAACTAATTTCTTTTTCAGCTCCTCATCCCGCATCTATTCCACACGAAAATGTTGGGGGTCATTGATGGCAGGTGTCGCCTCTGGAAAACAAATCGTTAAACGAGAGAGAGGAGGAGGTGGAGAAAAAGATAGATAATGAGGAGGAGGCGGAGGAGAAGAAGGAGGATAAAAAGGAGGAGGAGAAAGAAAAGGAAGAGGAGGAGGAGAAAGAAGAGAAGGGAGAAGAGGAGGAGGAAGGGGAGGAGGAAGTGGAGGAAGAAGATGAGGTGGAGGCAGAGGGAAGGATGAGAAGGAGGAGGACGAGGAGGAGAAGAGGCAGTGGCAGCAAGAGAAAGAGGAGAGGAAGGGATGGGAGGAGAGGAGGAGGGGAGGAAAAGGAGAAGGAGTAAAGAAGAAGGACAGGTGGAAGAGGAAGAGGAGGAAGGAGGAAGAGGAAAAGGAGAAGACAAAGTATCCGCCACTTCGGCTGTTGGAATAAGATAAAGTCATGAAGCAGACAGACCGAGAAATTTACAGAGACAGAGAGAGACAGGGAGAGAGAGAGAGAGAGAGAGACAGGGAGAGAGAGTGAGAGAGAGAGGGGGGAAGAGATTTCAAATAGCATTCCACGAAGATTCATTCCTCCATTCATTAGATGATTAGTTTGATCCTCTGTGTTTACTACGTCATTCGATCCCAGGGTTTAAAGTGGGTGGGAACGCGTGGGAACGGCGTTCCCACTGCTCTCGAAATTCTTTCTTAGCTTGCGTTCCCACTGCTCATCATGATGGAACTCAAAAACACATGCATTTCAATATAATTCTTCACCCGCGTTCCCACTGCTCACATTCAGCGTTCCCACTGCTCACACAAAGCACTTTAACCCCTGTTCGATCCTCTATCACAGTGCACGTGCACCCACCAACTCCTTTTAAAGTTGATAATTAATCATTATATTATGTCAATCCTAATTGTTCGTTGTTGTAAAACAAAAGCCTAGCGGGTCATTAGATCGTGCCACATATACTGTGGCACGATTGTTTATAAGCTTACAACAAATCAAAATATACAAAGGTAGGCTACTTTTTCGTATATTGATCGAATGTAAAGTTCAGGCATCTATTGTTTTTTCATATATTGCTCACCGTTTACGAACTGCTCTTTATAATAACAATTATGACGATGCGTGATAGTATACTTTAGCTGCAATTAAACAACCATTCAGCCGGATAAACTGTAATTAGCGATTTGTATGTTACGGAATGATTTTATATTTGTACGTCGGTCCAGTAATAATTATCGCCTGCAAATATTATTTATGCATATTGCCTACGCGTATAAAAAATTATAATTATAATAGCTTATATTCAACGCTAAAAGGCTACATTGCGTGTTTTTGCGTAGGCCTACAAGTTCACGGAGAAAAACTAAAAAAAGTCGTCAGCTTGAAGGGGGCGCTATGACAAGTATGCTACACATACAAACAAATAAGCATATACATTAGACCTAGCACTCCCTTTATTTAGACATTTTTCTAGCCTAAATGTATAGCCAGAATGCAGCATTACCTGTTCCTTTACATATGGATAGATGGATGAATGTATGGATGGATAGATGGATAGATGGATAGAATAGACGGACGAATGATTAGAGAGGAGAGTAGTGAGTGTCGGTGTGGTCGTATACTATGTACTTACGACCCATGGTTTGTCGAGAAAGTTGTAGACGGCGTTCAGTGAATTGATGCTCGGCACTCCTCCGTACTGAAGACCGATGACGATGTTCCTCCAGTCTTCGTTCGCGTCCTTCACGTGTTGTCGAACGAGCACAAAGTCCGGCTTAAAAGACCTACGCACACATCCACGCACACACATATCCACGCACTGATACAGACATACAGACAGACAGACAGTCGGAGGATAACGACGACTGAGAGTGTGTGTGTGTGTCTTTAACCCTTCAACAACCATGCACTGCATCATGTCTCTGCAGAGACATGTGATTCAGGACAATAATTGTATAGCGTCTATATATTCAAAACACATTGACGACGTCGGAATGGATTTTATAGTGTCATGAGAATGACGTTATAATCTGCAACCAAATTTTACTAGAGTAGCCTATTTGCGAGACCTATTTCCTGTTTGCGAGAGCCTTCTCATGCAGACTTTCTCATATATTATATGAGAAAGTCTGCATGAGAAGGCTCTCGCAAACGCGTAGAACCAACGAGTAGATTGTTATCAATGAGGAACAGGTTCGTATAGTTTCCTGCAAACATTTCCTACCAATCTGGCTGCAGCTCTACAAATCACTTAAACCAATTGAAGACTGAGTCACTGAAGTCCGACTGGAGTCGTATCTCGTACATGGATTGGGCTGGTCATCTTTGTTAATGCACAGCATAGTTAAACAGTCAGTAGCCTATGCGTAGTAAATCCTATGTTTGTATGCAATACAGATAACACGTATACGGCATAGCCTACCTGCATGCGTGCACAGGGCCGTAAATCTGTAGCTAAATGTGGGGAGGGAAAATTGTCCCTTCGGAATTGTGCGTATAGTATACCTCCCCCCAAGAATACCACCCAAAGTTAGTTTTAAAAATTGTTGGTTCGCGCACTATATAGACCTAACCTGTTACCCGCTTCTGTGTTCAGTGTCAAATGTTTAATGATCAAGTTAAACAACAACACGGTTATATTCTACAACAATGAGTTGACAAGGGGTTAAAACATGTCTGGACTTTGCGTGAATCTCAGTCAATTATAGGTCTAAGGTGAAAACTAATTTTAATTATACATAACTTTCTACTTGCAAGCTAATATAATCCACAACAAATACTTTATCATATCATTTTGTCGTTTTTGCCATCTCTTGCCTATCAATTGTTTTAATAGCTGAATTTATTCGGACTGAAATCCACAAAATAGGCTGGCTCTCGCTACCTATGTATAACTTCTGTGGACGCTGAAGTAGCCTACTCTGGAGATTGCGATTGCGGTTACAAATACAAACTGCAACCAAAACAGATTCATTATAGGCCTACTTAGAAGAACTCTGATCATAATGATAAAATTATAATGCTATTAGGCTATACAATGCTGTTAGTCACTTTTCTGGTGCACAGATTTAGGCAATGACTAGGCCTAATTGTTTCAAATTTGTTTGTGTAGCCTATGTGAAAATTTGTTCTTGATAGGAAATGCAGTGCACATTTGCACTATTTTCAAAGCACTTACCAGCACACCATCCACAAGTCATTTGGAAAAACGAAAGAGATGAGACTTCTGAAATCCTTTAACGCACCGCACTCTATTCACGAATTTTATTTGTTTAAATTTATTTGTAATCCTCTGTGCGGTATAACGTACGTGGTCTTGAGATGATGTGACAGGCCTATCAGTATTTCTTCTTCAAATCTGAGAGCCCATGCTTCAAATATGACTAGCCTATGTACTTGTGTATACATGTACATGTTATGCATGCATGCATGAACCGTCAATGCACGTATGCAAACTTATGTGCCAATTTACAAAGCGCCTCTTACAGTACTAGCTATTCAGAGGCACTCTCAGCGTGAAAGCCCCGAGGGAATAGGAAAGACCTGAAGCAGTGAATGGTTGAAGAATGGTTGAAGACGTCACCCTCTAATTAGATCTTAATAAGGATATATAAAGGGAGGTAGGTTATTCAACATAGAAGGGAGCTGACTCGCTTGGCCACATTGGCAAGGTCGATGGCGGCGCGTCTGTACGCTACTCTCTGAAAGAGAGCGTGCGGGCCACGGTTCGATTCCCAAAGGTGGCTATTTCAGAGATTCAAATCTCGGGCTAGAACGGTCCGTCCACGGGGACCTAAATGGCGTTGCGACACTAACCATCTTTGAAATGGCAGTGTCGTTAAACACGTAACAACAACATAGAAGGGTCTAATTCCACATGAAAGGGTCTACAATGGCAAAAGCTGGTGTTGGGCCATGTAAGTCCTTGCCCGAGGAACTAGATCAAGTCGATAAGCAAACCGATCAGCCGACCGGAGAGGGTGGGAAGGTACTGCAGAGAGGGTTCGTGCACCAAGTGACAAAGGTGCTTAAGAGCCTGTCCATTTTGAGTACAGGTAGGCCCTATGTATGGTATTGTGTGTGCGTGTGTGTGATTAGCTGTCTTCCTTTCTGCAGTCTTTCATGATGATAGACTATATTGGGCGTGTCAAGTCATAAATTCCTCTCTTTGTATTAATAAAGAAGAGATTCTATTGATCAATGAACAGATTTACACCTCTTTTAGCTGTGCGGCTTTTGATCACAGGGCAAACCTTCAAATATCCACGTTTCGAGCAATGTGCCGTCGTTTACAGCTTGCCTACTCTAGCATTTGTGACGCAGCTGAGAAAAATTGTGGGGAGGGAATTCCTTCACGTTCCCTCCCCAGGTCTAAGAGTGGGAAGGGAATTCCCTCCCTTCCCTCCCCGGGATTTACGGCCCTGTGCGTGCATGCATTATGCGCGTAATGCTCGTGGTCCCAGTTTGTAGCTTGGAAACCGCCTTCGACATCATAACATTATGCCGATGGATCTATTAATATGTCTATCTTTTGATCTACTTACCTCACAACTCTGGTTCCGCTTCGAGTGACCTGGATGTCAACAACTGTTCCTGATTCCGTGTATGACGCCAAATTGATCTCTGAGAATTCCGCCTAACGTCAAAAACATTACCACCAATCATTAAATGGGTCGACATACAGTGTATAGCTGCTTCTAGAACAACTGTCAAAGGGGATTTGTTAAAAGTAAAAAATCACAATTAAAATTAATTGTCTTCAGTATACAGCCATATATAGTAACTTGTCTTAAAAAGAAATAACGGCAAGAAAGGTTTCACCGTTACTTTCACGTATATATATGTAGGCCTACCGTTACTTTCACATATACATATATATGTAGGTCTACACATTCACACATCACCCGAATCGTAATCGTAATCATAATCTCCAAATTTATAAATCCCTACTCGAAAGCCAAGCGCGGGGCACCAGCTTATTCACGACCGCTGCGTTGAGTCAAAAGGGTTGTCCGCAAGAGTAGTCCATGGCATAGGCGTAAGGGACATTTCGGCAGTGGGGGGGGCAAATATTTTTACTTTTCCCCAAAAGTATACTTTTCTTTTGGCGGACAGCGAGTCGCCGACATTTTTTCCATCGACCAAATTTTCCGATGACGTTTTTTAGTCATTTCGTACAAATCTTTAGAAAGTATAGTTGTTTTACCGCTGTGTGCCTGAAACATCCTCCCATGCCTGTTTGCCAGAAGAAAGGTTCGTCCGCCCATGACTGTTTTGCCCGAAAAACACATTTGCCAGAAATGGGGGGGGGCATTTGCCCCTCTGGACCCCTACCTCCTACGCCTATGGTCCATGGTGATCCGGGTCTATAGGGGCGGAACAGATAGACGCTATCAACAAATCTCATGTGTCGTTATCCTAACATAAGCTTATAAGTACCGTTTATTTAGAGATACCTGTTCAACGCGAATGTCCCAATCGCCGAAGATTTTCCGTCCTCGAAAGTACTTGTTCCTTCACAGAAATAAAGCCGTACATACTGATCAACATCTTCGGATAATCTGAGCACGTGCCCTAGTAATTGAGATTTACCCCAAAATCCAGGGGAGAATTTAATTTAATATTAAGAACCTCTCTAGAAACAGAGACAAATATCTTAAATATGAACAGAAATCCATTATGCAAACAAAGGTTTATCTATATTTTCAAAATCTTGAAGTCTTTAAGACATCAATAATATGATCAATATGAACTAAACTTGTAGGCTGTGTAGACAAGACGTATGTCACATAAGTATTGCGTAACTGGATGTTGCTTGTCCGAAGACGAGAAAAATTCCTTCAATGAGGAATTATTCATATGCGAATAACCTCGCAGAGAAAAGAAGGAGCTCATAGATGGCGAAGATGGCGATTGAAAGTCGGTCATTTCAAAAGCAAGATGGCGATTAATGAGATGATCGTAAAATTTGTAGAATATAATAAACGAATGTTTTATCCAATCCAAAGTCATAGAGGACGTACACTGATAATGCGTATTTAAAACATTCTTTTCCAGTCACATGATAAAACTATTTTAAAAAGGATAATAAATAACTGAAGAAACTTTGTAGACGTTTAACGGTATAACCCGACTTCGAGATTTGGAGTGCTGATCGATTGCTAAAAACCGACAATTTGAATCTAGAGATCTATGAGCAGAACGAAGTCTTCTGCACATATTTTTCTCTACTTCTTGTTGGTTGTGGTCGTCGTCAGAATAGTCGCTATAGTTCTCAAAGCGATGGATGATCTGCTGCGCTTTTCACACTCTGTGCGTCCGTCCGTCCGTCCGTCCGTCCGTCGTTTTCCACTAATTCCCGTCGACAGGAGAGAATCCTTCTCCTCCTTTCCTCTTCCTTCTCCTCCTCCTTCTTCTCCTCCTCCTTCTCCTCCTCCTCCCCTCTTCCTTCTCCTCCTCCTTCTTCTCCTCCTCCTCCTTCTTCTCCTCCTCCTCTTCGTCGTCGTCGTCTTCGTCTTCGTCGTCTTCTTCTTCTCTTAGCGACGGTGAAGGCAAAACGAGACCCGACGGAATAGGACTGACACTGGAAAGAAAGGCGATCATTTGGAAAGAAGGAGAAATGAGACGTCGTCGTCGTTTCCCGTTATCCTTCGACTCCACCTGGAATAATTCTCTTCATGGAGTGAGGTCAGCTATCGCGGAAACACCATTCCGTGGAAGAAGGCCATTCCGTCGGATGCAACGCAATTTCACGGGAAAGGCGTCGAATTAGACGATGATGACACGCATGCAGAAACGCAATTGCCATTGAGTGGATTAAAATGTTGCTCCAAGTGTAATTATGTCTTGAAAACTAGTCAAGTGCGTCGTTCGGGGCAGCATGCAAGAGGGTGGGTGGGTGTGGTGGGTGGGTTGGTTGGCAGACTGGACGTACGTGGTTAAGACAAGAAAAGGTTGAACAAATAATAAAAAGCGATTGAAAACTTGTTGAAAGCAGATAACACTGCTGAGAATCATGAGGACAAACAGATGAACTGCTGGTTAAAAACAGACAATGAAGCTGGATTAAATAATATGAGGGATAAAAGCTGCAAGAAGAGATGTGCAACTGTGGACGCATAGAGCGAAACTCGATTTCTGGATTTATACGTAAAGTGGATATTGCATTTAATCCGGTGGGGCATTTTTTATTGAACCACCCTGTATGTCGTTTTCTTGATTGCATAGAATTTGCATTTGCATTATTTATTGAGCCACCTTATAGAATAGAGATAAAACAGATCTCGTATCATCTGTGAGTAGCCTAACAGTGAGTTCTAATCTCTGCAAAGGCAGAACACCACAGAAAACGCTTTTGGTTAACGGAAGAGCCATTGTTGTCGAATATGCTATTAATAAGAGTTCATTTATCTTGGATCAGCCTTCGTAAAACAGTGATAGAGCAACAGCCGATTAATGATAGAAGCGTACAATAGAGAAACGCTTGTCTTCACCTGCCGTGCATCCAATGCAGATATCTAAGATTTCTTGGCTAACCTTACACTAAACCTTACCCTGTCTACTATTATCTCCTCTAACATAACTCAATCTTAGATCACCGTTTATACATGTAAACTTACCATATTTTAGATCACTACTCTATCTTGGATAAACTTTCTAAACCAAACCTCTCTTCAATGATCTTGCACAAGTTTCCCTATCTTACGTCCCTATTTATACCTCACTGCAGTGCAGCAGTCATAACTCATCTGTTCTCAGCAGAGGTTGAATCGAGCAAATGTTGTCCACCATTAACTCACCAGTCGACGCTTGGGTTGTCAATGACGAGCAGCGTCTTGCATCGTTCCTTGTTGTACGTCTGCTTCTGATTCGATGACGCAGATGACGACCCGAACAATCCTCTCGCCAAGCCTTGCACGCTCGTGCTCTTCGACGGTGAACTCGGTGCACTCGGAGACGGACCTTTCTTCGGGAGGCTGAAGTTGAAGCCACTTCCACCGATCTCTGAGGCCCCAGCGCCAGCCGAGGCAGCGGACACCGAGTCCTGAAGGTCACCCTGAAGGTCGTTGGAACTGAACCGACGACGTAGGTAGTTCATGCCAGTGGAAATCCCGTCGCGAAAATTGAACGCCATCCTGGAAGAGGAAGAGATGGGATGACAATGGATGGAACGAACAACGACGACGACGACGACGACGACGACGGGGCTTTTGCTGATTCGAAGAGGCTGGAGGGAAGAAGGGTGGCGGATGGAAGAGTCAGTAGGAGATTGGAAAGACAGAAACGATCAAAGGACGACAGTCGATCGAAGGAGGGCCTTCTGAGCAGCAGCAGCAGCAACAGCAGCAGAGAGGGACATCGAGACTTTGCTCTGTAGATTAAGAGAAACAGAACCATCATTGCAGACTGACAGTCAATCAATCAATCAATCAATCATTATTTTATTGATCCGCAGATTTTTGAAATTGACATTGCAAAGAAATGGTACAGCTTATCAGGATAAAAAGCAATGCCTAAAAGAGACAGGACTCTAACTATTGGTTAACCCCATTTATCAACTGCATCAACATTGGTTTCATGCACGTGAATTAGAAAAGCGTGAAACCAAGCAATAAGAAACATAATAGGCCTATGTGTCCACTGTCCAACCTCGTTGGACAAATGCTACCAAACTAAAATCGACTGATAGCAACAGAATCTAAATAAGACAGAGGACAAACTGTTTCTTAAACGATGGCTACCCTGCTGTAGTGCTGAACGAATTCCACTGCAGGAGGTGAGTTCCATAGAATTATAGTAGAACATATAGAACATGCCCGGTGCTCATAGTACGGTGGTTATACTTATAGGATATAAGTATAGTATTTATCACAACAGAAGGCATGCTGTCATTTCCTTTCATATCCTATGAATACAGAAATGGAGATCAAATACTTGTTATAGGAATGATGAATCAAATTTCGATATTTTATGCTCAAGTCATCATTGCATTGCATGCTTAGTTTCTATTCCACACAATTTAATCGACATGATTGGAATCGCATGGCGCTGTAGTTGGCCTGCAGATACGTTTTTCAAACAAGAATGATAGTTAGAAACACAGGCAGGAGTACAATAGGAAAGGTACGGCATAGGGTAGATGGGATAGTAGTATAAATTGAGTAGTACATGTGATGGCAAAACGCGACTAACACGATACATTACAGCTAATACTTTTGAAAAGTTGAAGGATATTTGATAAATTTAGTCCTTCCAGGTTAAGCGACTATCTATAATAAGCGACAAGAAATTGGCACGTCTTCACTTCTAAAGCGAATTTGCTATTTCACTAAACAGATGTTTGTGTTTAGATTAGGATTGAGTGGATGTGAACAAAGCACACTACTGATTGATGTTGGTCATTATACCGTTAACAATAATCGCAACATTGCATTGCATGCATCAGCTCAGGAAATATTCTGAAAATCCTTCAAATCTTCGTGAGACTCGTGTTAGTAGGGCGCTATGTAAATGGCCGCATACATACACATATTCATACATGTTCAATGATGTTCAAGGTATACATACACACATTCATACATGTTCAATGATGTTCAAGGTATACATACACACATTCATACATGTTCAATGATGTTCAAGGTATACATGCACACATTCATACATGTTCAATGATGTTCAAGGTATACATACACACATTCATACATGTTCAATGATGTTCAAGGTATACATACACACATTCATACATGTTCAATGATGTTCAAGGTATACATACACACATTCATACATGTTCAATGATGTTCAAGGTATACATACACACATTCAGAGCCGTTTTAAGGCAAAGGCACGCGAGGCACGTGCCTAGGGCCCCGCGCAACAGGGGGGCACCGCGACGACCCAAAATACTACATCGCATTACAAATTAGCAACATAATTAATAATTAATTATTATACGAACTTTAACGTAGATCTATGCTAAACTAGGCCTACTCTATATCTGACGTACACTGAGAGATTGAGGCGGAAATAGGGTTACGTTCAGGCATCTCTCGGGTTGTGGGCAACTTCACCCAGAAAATAATGACTATAGGCCTACCGGTACCCAAAACATTTGACCACATAATTATAGTTTTAATTGCTGTTTACATTATTGTATTACACGAACTCTAGTAATATATGATTATGATGATAAAATTGGCCAATAAAATATATCGGCCTATATGATAACATCATATTAGGCTGCAATGAGCTTTACTGCTGCTGCAACACACTTTACTGTTAATATTTGTATATGACTATTTTTGCACGACTAATTGCATCTTTCCATGCTACCTTTCAAATGTCTAATTGCCAAATTTTCTAAATGTTTTGTTCCTTGAACACTTAGTAGGCTAAAACAGTATATAGGCTATCATTACTATACACGGCGCCCCGATTTTGGAAGTTCTTCCTTGGTTTGTGTAACATCTGTAACGATTCAGATAAAATTTAATGTGTCCTGAATGGGTCAGCAATGCGCATGACCTTTTTCAGCAACGGGAATAGCCTAGGCCTATAGCCTATAGGCCTAATTAAGCTAATAATTATTCATGTGAAAGAATGGCTTACGCAATTACAAACCTGTCTGCATGCAGTTATTCAATAATTATAGTGTAATGGTCCAGAAGCAGCAGAACTGAGCTGCTGAACTTGATACGTTGAGAAATTCTTATTGTAATAATAATTAATTATAGGGCCTACTTATTGAAATTTCCAAGCACTCTTTTGTTATAAACACTTATAGAGTAACTTTTGTTAAGATATCGGCTTACAAAATGCAATGCTGCCATTACAATGTGGAAATTGAAAAAGAAATTATAATAATGGTAAGAATATTTATTGAAGTCTTAGGCTAGGCCTACTCATGTTAGCACTGCAATAGTTGATCAATTTTGCTAGGATGCAGCTAAAAAATGCGCAGTCATTGCAATGTGAAAATTCAAAAATTTCTGGTGTGGAGGGCAAATTTCTTCCCCATACTTTCCCCTCTCGGCGCTACACGTCTCAGCAATAATTGACCGGCAAATACCCGTTCTCAGTTCCCAGAAACCTTGATTTCACAGCAGCTTTAAAGAGTCTATAGATGGACTCATGGCTAGGCCTACTTTTATGGTTAGGGTTTGTGCCTAGGGCCCCAAAACTCCTTAAAACGGCCCTGCACACATTCATACATGTTCAATGATGTTCAAGGTATACATACACACATTCATACATGTTCAATGATGTTCAAGGTATACATACACACATTCATACATGTTCAATGATGTTCAAGGTATACATACACACACATTCATACATGTTCAATGATGTTCAAGGTTTGATTCAAACCAGTTAACCACCAGTATAATATATATAGCCTAGAAGTTCAATATTAATGAGAGGTCAAGTGATGCAGATCTATGTGAAAAAGAACAGACAGACAGACAGACAGACAGACAGACAGACAGACAGGCAGGCAGACAGACAGACAGACAGACAGACATGCAGACAGACAGACAGAAAGACAGGCAGAATGATGGACGGACACGTTGAGACACGTTGCATTGTTGGATGTATTTTGTATTAGTTTTCTTGTTATTGTTCGCGCTGCTGTGATCGTTTCGTATATGGATCTGTGTATTGTTATTCGCCGATTCTGCTTGCAATTCATGGCCACCGGTGACTATGAGAGAGAAATAAAACCGACAGAATATCATTCGGTAAATGGTCTGTTCATTGCCAGCAGCGCATTCCCCACTGACAGCTTAAAACCATTCATCCAATATTACATATATATATACATACATATCATAATACATATATACATATATATACATATTTCTTCTCATGCAAAAACTAGGCACTAGTCAATGACCCGAGAGAGAAAACAGTATCAGATGCAGCCGACCCAGACCCCCCTTCCCTATCTCTGTTCTCTCTTTTCTCTCTTTTATCTCTTTTCTCTCTTTTCTCTCTCCTCTCTTTTCTCTCTCTTCTCTCTTTTCTCTTTTCGCTCAATCATCTGATGTCGATGTTCCTCGTCTTCCTCTTTCCTCATCTTCAACGCTTCATATTATATTCTCCATTATCTGAATCGCATCTCTTCCTCCGCCAGTACCGTCACCCTTCGTTGTTCTCTCTCCCCCTCTCTCCTGCACTCCCTCTCTCTCTCCCTCTCTCCCTCCTCCCTCTCTCTCTCTCTCTCTCTATCTATCTATCTATCTATCTATCTATCTATCTCTCGTTTCCCCTACTCTCTATCAAAGATAAAATATCTTCAACTTGCAATATACCGCTACGTAACCGAAAGGCTTTTTTATCTCGTTCAGCTATATAGCAACGCATAAAAAACAATCTTCAAGGCTGAACGTTTCATTTTCGCCCACCTAAGCCTATCTGTCAATGCTGAATGCTTAGTCCTCATAATTATCAGCATGTGAACTTGGTTGCACCGAGTGCTTACTAATAGCTTCGCCAGCTCCGGGTGGTATCCCGTTCTCTCTCATGACGCGGTTGTCGTCCTTGTCCACGCCTTTTCTACAAGTCGAATTGACAACTGTTGCTCCCTCCTTGCTGGCCTTCCCCTTGGGGTTCTGGGGCGACTCGATCGAGTCCTGCGTTCGGCTGCTCGCCATGTTGGACGGCTTCCTAAATTTGCCCCTGTCTCTGCCTATATGCGTGATGTGCTGCACTGGCTGCCTAAAATGTCCCAGCGAATCTCATACCACATTGCTGCGTTGGTCTCTCGTTGCGTCCTTGGCTGCGCTGCATCTTACCTGCGTGATCTTTGCCGCCCAGTGTCTGACGTTGCAGCGCGTCGAGTCCTTCGCTACTCGGCTAGGGGTGAGCCTCTGGTTCCGCGGGCTCGCTTGGCAGCGCCGTGCTTTCTCGGTTGTAGGGCTTTGCGTTTGGAATGACCTCCCGGTTGCGTTTCGCTCCTTACTTATGGTCCATCCAGTAGGGTTCTGCAAGTCTCACAAATCTTTTGTCTTCAGTCGTGGTTGGGCTGGGAGCGCCTCTGAGTAGCTCCTTGAAGAGGCGCTATATAAATGCTCTGAATGAATGGATGAATGAATGAATGAATGAATGAATGAATGAACGAATGAATATCCTCAGCAAATATTGTGGTCGACAGTAATAAAATATTATTCTTTTTTGTGACTCGCATCAAAGCATTGATGGGTTCTCGGACTTGCCAGATGAGAGCATAAAACTCATTGATTTTCTACCCTCTGCTGATTCTCGCTTCGACTTCTCCAATAGAGCATGACTCTTGGCAGTGGTTTCATTGAAAAAGATCACGAACTGTGCGTTATGACAATGGGCGTATATGCATATAATAGTAATCGTTATAGAGATTCATTTACATAAAATATCATGGCTTCATATCATGTTCGTTGGATAGTTACACTTGATGTTGCATGCCTTTCAAAGCTCACAAGTGTAGTGCACAACAACAACAACAACAACAACAGCAACAGCATTTATAATATGCGATTGAAAAGGATAGTAAACAGTCCGTCGACATTTCATCTGAAGCTGAACAGAATCTGAATTTAACGACGACTCTGCTTTGAAGTCAGAATAATTAATTAATCATTCTAATAATTATTTAGATAATTAGTTATTCTAACAACTAGTTAAATAATTAGTTATTCTAATAATTAGTTAAATAATTAGTTATTCTAACAATTAATTAAATAATTAGTTATTCTAATAATTAGTTAAATAACTAGTTATTCTAATAATTGTTTAGATAATTAGTTATTCTAACAATTAATTAAATAATTAGTTATTCTAATAATTAGTTAAATAATTAGTTATTCTAACAATTAATTAAATAATTAGTTATTCTAATAATTAGTTAAATAATTAGTTATTCTAACAATTAATTAAATAATTAGTTATTCTAATAATTATTTAAATAATTGGTTATTCTAACAATTAGTTATTCTAATGGTCGAAGGAACGCAAGTGTCGTCGTCGTCCATATTGAGACGACGACGAATGTGCTTCTCATCAGCAGCAAAATATGAAGCAGAAAGTTGAATAATTGTCCAAATAAATATTGACCCAGTCGATGCTGGACACAGTGAGTTGTCGCTTGTTCCGTTATACTTGAATCTATCAAGACGTCTGTACTGGTCATGACAGTTAGCCTTAATATTATTGATGATATTACTTTCATCATCATCATCATCATCATCATCATCATCATCATCATCATCATCATCATCATCATCATCACCATCATCATCATCATCATCATCATCATCATCATCGTCATCAATGTTTTAAAAGCGTTGCAAGCACCCATATGCCACCAGGACATCAGAATCTTAGTAGGCTACCCGCGTCTTCTGATTACCCGGTATACTGCATGCAATTAGGTTTTCAAAACAATTTATGTGTTTTTAGATGCGGCTATGTCTTCAGAACTACCGATCACATCAGTTTGACTCATATATATTGCATTCGCTCCAAATGAATGCAACCGCGTCCTAAAAGTTAGGGGGATCCAATGGAAATTCTGAGTACAGGAGTAATAATAGCGAGCGCGAAACGCGCGAAACGCGCGAAGCCGCCATTGCTATTATACCCCTATAACGATTAGGGAGTATGGGAGCATCGTACGCTCCCCCAGCTGGGTGGGTAGGATCCCAGAAATCGACGCAATTTTGATCATTTGATGCCATATCGAGTGCATTTTGGGTACTAGTTTACAGGTACCTCAAATTTTGCAACGATGATATCGAAATAGAAGTACCTAAACCACCTCGATCTGCTGAGAAAGTCTAAATCTTAATCAGTCAATCAATCACTTAATTAGCCATAGGAATATTGACATTTGGCATTACTCACAAATTAAAAAAAATGGTACAGCCTCTGGGGATGCAAAGCTTACAATAAAGGGACAGACGACTTATTCGACAAATATTCATTGACTTTAATGTACACATAAATTAAGACACAGTGGAACCAAAGAGAATCATGATCGAGTGTTCATTTCCATCTAACCGGGAAAAGTGACAGATGTCCCGCTAATTATTAGAGCAACCTATCTATCTTAGAAACGGTAAAATGGTACAAAAATTATAGTCATATATCCAAATTATCCATTGATTCAAATGCACATATAAATCAGCACACAGCGGAACTAAAGAACGAGAAACGTATAATTATGTGTTCATTTCTATCTCCTGACAGTGTAGACACTGTAGACCATAATTATAGGCGAAGACTTGGTGCTGACTTGGGGAGACGAACGAGCGGCCGAAGGAAGGTCGGCGAGGCGCAAAGAGCAGAGCAGGGGTCTGGGTTTGGGGAGGGGATGTGCCCTCTCCCAATCTCGAAATATTTTGTATTTCCACACTGCAATGGTAGCATTGGGGGGCCCGGTAGAGTAATGGTTAACACGCTGGCGAAGAGTGCGAGAGGTAGCAGGTTCGAGCCCCCGTTGGGCGGATATGCTTTGTAGGCTGCTATTAGCGCCGTTGTAATTGCAAAGCTGTCTGTTCAGTTAGTAGTTAAGTTTAATTAAGATTACTGCATAACTTGTAAATGTAAAGCGCAGTGCGTCTTGCAGGCGCTCAATTAAAGAAAAGATTATTATTATAATTATTTTCGTCTCACTAATGACGGTCAACTTAGGCGGACATCTATTCACTTCTTCAGAGTCTCTATACATTTCTTTGCATCGTCCGCTCTCTGTCTTCTTCTCGTTCTTCTTCTTCTTCTTCTTCTTCTTCTTCTTCTTCTTCTTCTTCTTCTCGTTCTTCTCTTTCTGCGTCGATTCAGAGGAACAGATTCTGATTCCATCGGTCACCTTTGTCAACATCAAGTCATCGTGTCTGAGAATTTATATAGCGCCTCTGTATAAATAAGTTCTGGCTGTTGAGAATGGTTGTTGTGGTCATCGTCAACTTCAAGCACAGTCAGATGCATGAAATAATCGGTTCTGTGCGGTTGAAAAGCAATCATCGATCACATCAGATGTCCTATTCGAATATATAGCTGCAGGTTCGATGTAGAGTGATTGTATAGGCTGTAGGTAAGCGCACTCTTTCTCTCTGCCACCGTCTAACACACATCGCTGAACCACATGCACACGAATTATGGCAAATGTATACGCATACAATGATACATGTAGACACATACATGTACATAATAATATGGAGTAGGTTTACCTGGCGGATGGTATGATCAGCTATGGTAGATGCGACAGTAGCAGTAGCAGTGGCAGTTGCTGTCCCTCCACAAGACAGACAAACAGAGAAAACCCTCGACGCATTTAGACAGGGAACCACGGTTTGACTACCACCACTACCACCACTGCTGCTGGTGCTGATGATATTGGCATCGATGATGGCCTTCTTTCCTTCCCTACGATATGCTTCTGCTGCATTGGCTGCTGCTGCTGCTGCTGCTGCTGGTCAGGCAACTGGGCGGCGGGCGGAGGCGGAAGCAGCGGCGGCGCTGTTCCTCTGCATCTGATGACGATGCCAATTAATGGACGTCGTATACTTACTCGTGCAGCTGTGCGCATGCCTTCCCGATGCCACCATTGCTGCTGCCATTGCTGCTGCCATCGCTGGTGCTGCTGCTGCCATCGCCGCTGCCATCGCTGGTGGTGCTGCTGGTGGTGCAGATGCCCCTTGGCTGGCGACGGTTCTGCTGCAGAGGCTGCTGAGTAGAAATTGGCATTGGATGGTCGGACGGACGTAGCAGCACAGTCGATCGATACGAAGACGTCGACGACGAGGCTCCAAGTGGATTGCATGACAGAAAGACAGGCACACAGACGGACAGACAGGCAGGAACACAGGCGGACGGGAAGAAGGCAGGCAGACAGACAGACAGGCAGGCATGCAGGCAGGCAGGCAGGCACACACACAGGCAGACGGACAGACAGGCAGGCAGGCACACAGGCAGACAGACAGACAGGCAGGCAGGCACACAGGCAGACAGGCAGGCAGACGGACAGACAGGCAGGCAGGCAGACAGACGGACGGACAGACAGACAGGCAGGCACACAGGCAGACGGACAGACAGACAGGCAGGCAGACAGACAGGCAGACGGACAGACAAACAGACAGGCAGACGGACGGACAGACAGGCAGGCAGACAGGTAGGCAGATCGACAGCAGCAGCAGCAGCAGCAGCGATGACCAGAGCCAACCGGCAAAACATTCTGTCTATCTGTCAGGAATAGTCTGTCTGTCTGTTTATCTGTCTGTCTCTATGTCTGTCTCTCCATCCTTATGTCTCTGTCCGTCTCTGTCTGCCTCGATATCTCTTACCTCGTTGCTTGTCTCCGAGTAAAACTCGGGTGGTCATCCAATTCTGCTTTATGTGGCAGCACAATGCTAAAACATTCTCCGACAGACCAAACCACAAACGCTGCTCACCAACGGCCACCACGATCACCATAACCACCACCACCATCACCACCACGACCACAATAACCATTAACCACAATGATCAATCAAAATAATGTATTCTGGTGTCAGACTTGTGTAAAGCTTTCATAGCACACACTTCAGGTCCAATGTTCGATTACATAAAACTGAATCGAAATACGTTGCACGCTTTAACATTATACGAATGTGAGATGGAAGAGAGGTGGAAGCAGCGAACAGCATTCCAACATGAAACCATCTGCAATGGATCTTCCAGCATGAGTTCATCTCCAAAGGTTATAAGACAATAGTTCTCAATAGCCTTGTTCGTTGCAACACGCTGTTCACTAGTATCAATAAGACAAACATTTTATTGTATTGTTGCTTTAAATTTATTGTATTGTAGGCTATTGCAGCTGTGAATTTGCAATGCCCTCTCGCAGTGCTCACCAATCAATCAGAGGGACTTCCAGTGCAAAGACGCATAGAAAAGAAAGCGCAGCTTTGAAAGACATCGAAAGGATAATAATTATTTATGCTTCTGCCAGTTAACAGCGTCGATGGACGTCGTGTAGGCTAAATGGAGAGAGAGCTGATTGGTCCAAAGTACAGAACCTATGAAGACAAAAGCTCAAATTTTGACCAAAGCAGTTCTTGCTCGCGAGACAATTAAGGAGATCACGTCTGTCAAGTGAGAGTAGTAGACGAGGAGAGGAGGCTGAAGTCAAGATATTATAGACAGATGAGATCACGAAGATATTTGTCATGGGCGCTAGGCCAGAATAAGACCGTAGGGTGAGTAGGCTAAGCAAATTAAAATCAGAACCTTGAGCTGAAGCAAACATGCTTAAGCTGCAGAAGGGCTTTTTTAACGTGCAGTTCTACACACAACAATGTGCAGTTGTAAATGAATTTGTGCAGTTGTGGATGCACTTCTGTGCAGTTAAAGCTAGTCTAAAGTAGGGCTGTGATCAAGGGTATACGCGGGTAGACCCTAAGCCCCTAACTATTGCATTGGCTTCCAGTTCAGCAAAGATCTGGATTCAAATTGGGGCCGACTGTTTATTAAATTCTATTTCAACTCAGTTCTTATTCCTCAGACTATTATTCATTATTCACTTCATTTATTTATCCATTTCTATAGCGCCCCTTCAAGCCCACTATTCGGAGGCGCTCCAGATTACAGCGCGGATACTGCATCGGAGTTTCACGCCGAAGCGCCCTAGCAATTGCGGGTGGATGACTTGCTCAAGGTCCCTACACGTCGGCTTGAGGTGGATTCGAACTTGAACTTGCAACCCTCCGGCTGCAAGACAACGAACAAACCCACTACACATGCACAGCACCTCACATCCACTTAGTAAAACAAAATCATCACTAGATAACTTTACAATGCGGTACTTGAGTCCTTTGTTGTGTTTGATGTTGCAGCAATTATTGCTAAGTAACTCAGGGTCTTCTTACATTCTTGATTTGTGAATGTTATTAGCATCAGTGATAGCATTGGTCAGTCATCTTAATTGTTTCTTATTCTATAGGGTGGACCAAACAGTAGGCTACCCCATACGGTTTATTGCCAATATCTTGGCCAAAAGTAAGAATTATTCAATCAAATTTTAGGCCTACAGGCTTAAAGGTCATTCATATTTACGTAGGCCTACAGTGGCCGAATTTATTAAAAATAGCTCAAATAATAAAAAATTTATATCACGTTTAGTGAGTCCACGTGCGTTGATTTTTGACGATTCAAAAACATAACGCGACAAAAAGTAAAAGAACAATTTTACTGTCACATCTCAAATAATTGTCATCAAATAAGTGTTAATGTTGCAAGATATAGGCCCAATAGGCCTAATTATTAATTCATTATTGCGATGACTTCTCTTGTTGTACAACTTTGTTGCGTCATCGTTATGGACAAGTTGCAGCTACGAGGTCGCGCCGTGGGGCGCGGTGGTGTAGTGGTGGCGTCGTTGCCTTGAAGCCGGAAGGTTCGAGGTTCGAATCCACCTCGCCGCGTAAGCACCTTGGGCAAGTCCTTCACTCACAATTGCTCAGCGCTTCGGCGTGAAACTCCGATGCAGTGCCCGCTCTGCATTCGGGAGCGCCTCAGAGTAGAGCGAGCTTGAAGAGGCGCTATAACAAGTGCACATACAAACAAAAAACAAAAATACGAATTAGGTAGCTTCTTATTCCATTTCCACCAATTTTTTCGTCTATTGTGCCCTGGTTAAGCAATTCAGAGAATTTTTTATCGGCAGTTTAAATTCTTTATTTGTGACTGTTATTAGGCCTAATATTAGTAGTCCGCCATTCTGCTTCAGTAGGGATATAGGCCTATACAGTGGCGGCGCCAGGATTTCAGTTTTGGGGGCTGAATTTGTGGGCGAAAATTTTCTGTTTTCAGTCACCAAAATTTCTGACGACCATTTTTTTAGTCATCGGCCAAAATCTCAAGAAAATTTTTCATTTCAGCCGTCAAATTTTCTGACGACCATACGTCTGGCAAACTCGTGTGTGCCTTTGCGGTTATTTTCGGGGTGGGGCTAAAGGGGTTAATCGTGCAAATATTTCATTTTTACATGTGGGAAAAATGGATGGCCTTTCTTATGGGGAGGGCTTAGTCCCCCTCGCCTTCCCCCCCTAGCGCCACTACTGGATATATAAAATATGAGCCATGTTGCTATAGCCTATTCGGATATTAGGTCTAGCTTTGTGCTAAGGACTAGTGGCGGCGCTAAGGGGGGTTAAGCCCCCCGCCCATAAAAGACTAAGCCCCCTAAAAAGGTCAGCTGGGGTTTTTTCACACAAAACTGCCTATATTTCTACGATTTTCGACCGGATGACTAAAAAAAGGTCGTCAGAAATTTTGGCGGATGAGAATGGAAAATTTCCTCCGCTAGGACTCAGCCCCCCAAAACTGAAATCCTGGCACCGCCGCTGCTAAGGACTCTTCCTGTGACGACATCTGTAGACTGTAGCTCATTGTTCTAGAAATATGCCTGTTTGTTTACGTTGGTTTTATTATTAATACGTCACTGATTATAAATTCTGCAAAGCATTTTGCAATTTTTACAAAGCATATGCAAACAACACAATTGTAACGTCATTAACTGTTTATAGTGACGCGTTTTGTTATGATAATGGCTACGGCACTCCGTATTATGACGACATCTCCTTGTTCTACAAACATTATTGTTAGCGTATACGTCATTATATAGATTAATTTTGTTCACGGATACTATGTTGCTGCCAAAATGATATCTTTGCTATGGACTACTTATTCACTGTGACGATATATCTTTGTGGTGCAAAAAATACATAAAACTTTACCTAGTATTGTGGCGAAATTCGCCTGTGCAGCTGCCGCAGTCCCCTCCCCTCCTCCTTCGCCTCCGCGGACTTGTTTACGCGTTCGCCGGCTTCGATTTGGCGGCCGTTTCGCGCCGTCGTTCGCACGTGTGTAGACTGTAGAGGTCCCCTCCCCTCCTCCTGCGCTTCCGCGGTCCGGACCTCTGACGTAAAAGTCCCCTCACCTCCTCCTTCGCCTCCAAAGTCCCCTGTCCGGACCTCTGACGTCACAGACCCTCTTAGTGCGCCTGCGCGGATCTTGTGTGGGTCTTGCGCGCTAAGTCCCCTCTCCCCCTCCTTCGTCTCCAAAGACCCCTGTCCGGACCTCTGACGTCACAGACCCCCCTAGTGCGCATGCGCGGACCTCGTAAGCTGAAGTCCCCTCCCCTCCTCCTGCGCTTCCGCGGTCCGGACCTCTGACGTAGAAGTCCCCTTCCCTCCTCCTTTGCCTCCAAAGACCCCGGTCCGGACCTCTGACGTAGCGGTCCCCTCCCCTCCGCCTGCGCATCCCCGGACCGGACCCCTGTCCCCTCGGTCAGGTATAAATAGGAGCGCGGCCTCCATGCATGAGCTCAGTCGTCACCTGGAGAGAGCTCAGTCCGTCGCAGTCCGTCCGAGAAGTGCAGCTCAGTCGTCACCTGGAGAGAGCTCAGTCCGTCGCAGTCCGTCCGAGAAGTGCAGCTCAGTCGTCACCTGGAGAGAGCTCTGTCCGTCACAGTCCGTCCGAGAAGTGCAGTAGTCGTCGTCGTGAGCAGCAGTCGTCGCCGCTGCCGGGTGTCGTCGTCGCAGCAGAGGAGACCGTCGTCGTTGCGGCTGTCAGTCGCCAGTGGGAGCTGCCGTCGCTGAGTATCGGTCGTCGGAGCTCGCCGTTGCCGCCGCCGCAGTACGCCGCTGCCGTGTAGTTCCTGTGTTCGTCGCAGTGGGGCGCCCCGTAGTCAGCCATCGCTGTGGGAGCCGCCATTTTGGTATATGACCGTCCGCTGCTGGGGTACGATTGTTCGCTGTGTATCACGTGCATGCCTGCTGTGACGTGTGGAGCTGTGACAATATATCGTCTGAAAATACATCGTGTCTTCGGGTCTTCGTACGGTAGTGGGAGCACTGTTAAGCCCTTCGAAAGACGACGGAGGCCGGACTTGCGCCCATCTGGAGCGACACGCAAGCCTTACCACCTGGTGGGAGAGTTCGCCATCCCCTCTAGCTCCTGCCAGCCGCGCTTGAGGCGGCCGGTTTTCCGTTACAGTATCAGGTACCTACAATGCTAACATAAAATACATATAATTATATGTCAAGGGCCGGTGTCACGAAATAGAGCGTCATCCGTATTAATCGTACCCGCCCCAGATGAAGAGAAGTTGAAAAACACCACTTCCACGTGTATTTATTTCCAGTGGCGGCGCCAGGATTTCAGTTTCGGGGGGGCTGAAGCCTCGCAGCGAAAATTTCATATTTTCATCTGTCAAAATTTCTGGTTTTTTTAGTCATTGACCGAAATCTCAGGAAAATTTTCTATTTTCGCCGCCAAAATTTCTGACGACCTTTTTTTTAGTCGTCAGCCGAAAATTGTGGATTTTTCAATGTAAAAAAAATTCGGATGGCCCTTTTTTAGGGGGTCTGAGCCTCTTGTAGGGGGGCTTAGCCCCCCTAGCGCCGCCACTGAAGTGCGGTAAAACCATGACTTATGGCAGTCGAGGGCATCTGTGCTTCACGAAATGTGCTTGGACTTAGCCATGCTTAAATGTCAATTATGCTGTGCAATAATTGTGTTGACAATGAAAATTATTTCCTGCCTCGATCTGATGAAGAAAATAAAAATAATAATATTATAATATTCATTATTCATATATAAATATGAATATCGTCTTCACTTTGTTGTGTGTGATGATTTGTTTGTGCAAATTTTTTGTCAAGTCATCTAAACTATGTAGGCGTGCACAATTTTGCAGTTATATTACATTTTGTAGGCGATTGACCTTTAGGCTAAAGACTTGCACAGAATCTTACCTTTCGGATACAGCATGTCGTGTGTAAATTATAACGAACGTCATAATATTCCAATAATTGTATCGCATTTTACAGCATTATTTTGAGAGTTTTTTGCTGATTATAATAATGATGAGATGATTTGTAAAGTAACGAGGCTTAAGGAAAAAAAATTGCTATATAAATGCTTTATATGGTGTAGACCTAGCCCTCCAGTCCCATTTATTAAGCTACTATTAAGAAGACCCTGAAAGCGCAGCATAGTTGCATTCAAACGTACAGCATGCAGCTGTAGCCCTAGATCGATCTTTACTTTAGTTTTGGCAATAATTGGCAAAGTTTCGACTACCGGTATTGTAATTTTACATTTTATCCAGTGTAAAGAGAATTCTGTTAGTAGGTCCGTCCGTTCGTCTGCGTGTACCGTACGTGCGTGTAGGCACTATACGTTCTTAGATCGAGGACTGCGGTTAATTAACCTGTTTAGACTGTACGTGCGATAGGCCAATTATATTTTTTACAAACAATAGGCCTGCTAGCCTACAACTATGATTTTCTTCAGTTGCTATTTTCAAAATAGCATATTTTGAGAGGCATGAAATCACAATCTTTGTATAACAGCCCAGCAATTTTTAAATTTGATATAAAGCATGGGGGTAGAGTAGCCTAGTGGTTAACACGCTGGCCTAGAGTGCGAGAGGTAGTGAGTTCGAGCCCCCGTTGGGCGGATTTGCTTTGTAGGCTGCCATCGGCGCCGTGTAATTACAAAGCTGTCTGTTCAGTTAGTAGTTAAGTTTAATTAAGATTACTGCATAACATGTAAATGTAAAGCGCAGTGCGTCTTGCAGGCGTTTAATTAAAGAAAAGCTATTATTATATTATATTATATTATATTATATTATATTATATTATATTATATATACTCTGGCGTTGACTTTCTGAATCAACACACGACAACAGGGAAACAGTCGAATTCAAATTATGACAAACATTATGACGCAATAACGACGTCATCGGTCTATTATTTCGATCGACTTTATGAATAAAATTAATTATTGTCAGTCGCAGCTCAAATAATATTATTATTAACGTTTACTAATTTCAATTTTGTTATTAATAACTATTAACTAAATTTGAAACGCGCCTGCGGCTACATCGACATCGAAGAGCAAGACTACTTGATCATCCGACTACAGTTTCCGAAATTTTCCAGAAAATCTGCCGGTCTTCTCGGAAGTTCATTCGATGACTGCTCCAACAACTTCGATGTTTTAGTCCATCGACATTAGCAGGTCAACCTAAATAATTTAATACAGAACTTTGAATTTGTATCGAAAATTTAAAGTTGCAGATCTTAACTAGAAATTTAGAAGAAATTTGGGGGCATAACTATAGTACCGGGGATCGACGTGTCAGTTAGGGTCAGGTTGGCGTCGTGATCGAGTATCGCTTAGGGTTTAGGTTAGGCGTCGCGTGCTGGTAGTTAGGGTTTAGGTTAGGCGTCGCGTGTTAGTAGTTAGGGTTTAGGTTAGGCGTCGCGTGTTGGTAGAGTTAGGGTTTAGGTTAGGCGTCGCGTGTTAGTAGTTAGGGTTTAGGTTAGGCGTCGCGTGTTGGTATAGTTAGGGTTTAGGTTAGGCGTCGCGTGTTGGTAGTTAGGGTTTAGGTTAGGCGTCGCGTGTTAGTAGTTAGGGTTTAGGTTAGGCGTCGCGTGTTGGTAGTTAGGGTTTAGGTTAGGCGTCGCGTGTTGGTAGTTAGGGTTTAGGTTAGGCGTCGCGTGCTGGTAGTTAGGGTTTAGGTTAGGCGTCGCGTGTTAGTAGTTAGGGTTTAGGTTAGGCGTCGCGTGTTGGTAGTTAGGGTTTAGGTTAGGCGTCGCGTGTTGGTAGTTAGGGTTTAGGTTAGGCGTCGCGTATTGCTAGTTAGGGTATAGGTTAGGCGTCGCGTGTTGGTAGTTAGGGTTTAGATTAGGCCTAGGCGACGCGTGTTGGTAGTTAGGGTTTAGGTTAGGCGTCGCGTGTTGGTAGTTAGGGTTTAGGTTAGGCGTCGCGTGTTGGTAGTTATAGGGTTTAGGTTAGGCGTCGCGTGTTGGTAGTTAGGGTTTAGGTTAGGCGTCGCGTGTTGGTATAGTTAGGGTTTAGGTTAGGCGTCGCGTGTTGGTAGTTAGGGTTTAGGTTAGGCGTCGAGTGTTGGTAGTTAGGGTTTAGGTTAGGCGTCGCGTGTTGGTAATTAGGGTTTAGGTTAGGCGTCGCGTGTTAGTAGTTAGGGTTTAGGTTAGGCGTCGCGTGTTGGTAGTTAGGGTTTAGGTTAGGCGTCGCGTGTTGGTAGTTAGGGTTTAGGTTAGGCGTCGCGTGTTGGTAGTTAGGGTTTAGGTTAGGCGTCGCGTGTTGGTAGTTAGGGTTTAGGTTAGGCGTCGCGTGTTGGTAGTTAGGGTTTAGGTTAGGCGTCGCGTGTTGGTAGTTAGGGTTTAGGTTAGGCGTCGCGTGTTGGTAGTTAGGGTTTAGGTTAGGCGTCGCGTGTTGGTAGTTAGGGTTTAGGTTAGGCGTCGCGTGTTGGTAGTTAGGGTTTAGGTTAGGCGTCGCGTGTTGGTAGTTAGGGTTTAGGTTAGGCGTCGCGTGTTGGTAGTTAGGGTTTAGGTTAGGCGTCGCGTGTTGGTAGTTAGGGTTTAGGTTAGGCGTCGCGTGTTGGTAGTTAGGGTTTAGGTTAGGCGTCGCGTGTTGGTAGAGTTAGGGTTTAGGTTAGGCGTCGCGTGTTGGTAGTTAGGGTTTAGGTTAGGCGTCGCGTATTGGTAGTTAGGGTTTAGGTTAGGCGTCGCGTGTTGGTAGAGTTAGGGTTTAGGTTAGGCGTCGCGTGTTGGTAGTTAGGGTTTAGATTAGGCCTAGGCGTCGCGTGTTGGTAGTTAAGGTTTAGGTTTGGCGTCGCGTGTTGGTAGAGTTAGGGTTTAGGTTAGGCGTCGCGTGTTGGTAGTTAGGGTTTAGGTTAGGCGTCGCGTGTTGGTAGTTAGGGTTTAGGTTAGGCGTCGCGTGTTGGTAGTTAGGGTTTAGGTTAGGCGTCGCGTATTGCTAGTTAGGGTATAGGTTAGGCGTCGCGTGTTGGTAGTTAGGGTTTAGATTAGGCCTAGGCGACGCGTGTTGGTAGTTAGGGTTTAGGTTAGGCGTCGCGTGTTGGTAGTTAGGGTTTAGGTTAGGCGTCGCGTGTTGGTAGTTATAGGATTTAGGTTAGGCGTCGCGTGTTGGTAGTTAGGGTTTAGGTTAGGCGTCGCGTGTTGGTAGTTAGGGTTTAGGTTAGGTGTCGCGTGTTGGTAGTTATAGGGTTTAGGTTAGGCGTCGCGTGTTGGTAGTTAGGGTTTAGGTTAGGCGTCGCGTGTTGGTAGTTAGGGTTTAGGTTAGGCGTCGCGTGTTGGTAGTTAGGGTTTAGGTTAGGCGTCGCGTGTTAGTAGTTAGGGTTTAGGTTAGGCGTCGCGTGTTAGTAGTTAGGGTTTAGGTTAGGCGTCGCGTGTTGGTATAGTTAGGGTTTAGGTTAGGCGTCGCGTGTTAGTAGTTAGGGTTTAGGTTAGGCGTCGCGTGTTGGTAGTTAGGGTTTAGGTTAGGCGTCGCGTGTTGGTAGTTAGGGTTTAGGTTAGGCGTCGCGTGTTAGTAGTTAGGGTTTAGGTTAGGCGTCGCGTGTTGGTAGTTAGGGTTTAGGTTAGGCGTCGCGTGTTGGTAGTTAGGGTTTAGGTTAGGCGTCGCGTGTTGGTAGTTAGGGTTTAGGTTAAACGTCGCGTGTTGGTAGTTAGGGTTTAGGTTAGGCGTCGCGTGTTGGTAGTTAGGGTATAGGTTAGGCGTCGCGTGTTGGTAGTTAGGGTTTAGGTTAGGCGTCGCGTGTTGGAAGTTAGGGTTTAGGTTAGGCGTCGCGTGTTAGTAGTTAGGGTTTAAATTAGGCGTCGCGTGTTGGTAGTTAGGGTTTAGGTTAGGCGTCGCGTGTTGGTAGTTAGGGTTTAGGTTAGGCGTCGCGTGTTAGTAGTTAGGGTTTAGGTTAGGCGTCGCGTGTTAGTAGTTAGGGTTTAGGTTAGGCGTCGCGTGTTGGTATAGTTAGGGTTTAGGTTAGGCGTCGCGTGTTAGTAGTTAGGGTTTAGGTTAGGCGTCGCGTGTTGGTAGTTAGGGTTTAGGTTAGGCGTCGCGTGTTGGTAGTTAGGGTTTAGGTTAGGCGTCGCGTGTTAGTAGTTAGGGTTTAGGTTAGGCGTCGCGTGTTGGTAGTTAGGGTTTAGGTTAGGCGTCGCGTGTTGGTAGTTAGGGTTTAGGTTAGGCGTCGCGTGTTGGTAGTTAGGGTTTAGGTTAGGCGTCGCGTGTTGGTAGTTAGGGTTTAGGTTAGGCGTCGCGTGTTGGTAGTTAGGGTTTAGGTTAGGCGTCGCGTGTTGGTAGTTAGGGTTTAGGTTAGGCGTCGCGTGTTGGTAGAGTTAGGGTTTAGGTTAGGCGTCGCGTGTTGTTAGTTAGGGTTTAGGTTAGGCGTCGCGTGTTGGTAGTTAGGGTTTAGGTTAGGCGTCGCGTGTTGGTAGAGTTAGGGTTTAGGTTAGGCGTCGCGTGTTGGTAGTTAGGGTTTAGGTTAGGCGTCGCGTGTTGGTAGTTAGGGTTTAGGTTAGGCGTCGCGTGTTAGTAGTTAGGGTTTAGATTAGGCGTCGCGTGTTGGTAGTTAGGGTTTAGGTTAGGCGTCGCGTGTTGGTAGAGTTAGGGTTTAGGTTAGGCGTCGCGTGTTGGTAGTTAGGGTTTAGGTTAGGCGTCGCGTGTTGGTAGTTAGGGTTTAGGTTAGGCGTCGCGTATTGCTAGTTAGGGTATAGGTTAGGCGTCGCGTGTTGGTAGTTAGGGTTTAGATTAGGCCTAGGCGACGCGTGTTGGTAGTTAGGGTTTAGGTTAGGCGTCGCGTGTTGGTAGTTAGGGTTTAGGTTAGGCGTCGCGTGTTGGTAGTTATAGGGTTTAGGTTAGGCGTCGCGTGTTGGTAGTTAGGGTTTAGGTTAGGCGTCGCGTGTTGGTATAGTTAGGGTTTAGGTTAGGCGTCGCGTGTTGGTAGTTAGGGTTTAGGTTAGGCGTCGAGTGTTGGTAGTTAGGGTTTAGGTTAGGCGTCGCGTGTTGGTAATTAGGGTTTAGGTTAGGCGTCGCGTGTTAGTAGTTAGGGTTTAGGTTAGGCGTCGCGTGTTGGTAGTTAGGGTTTAGGTTAGGCGTCGCGTGTTGGTAGTTAGGGTTTAGGTTAGGCGTCGCGTGTTGGTAGTTAGGGTTTAGGTTAGGCGTCGCGTGTTGGTAGTTAGGGTTTAGGTTAGGCGTCGCGTGTTGGTAGTTAGGGTTTAGGTTAGGCGTCGCGTGTTGGTAGTTAGGGTTTAGGTTAGGCGTCGCGTGTTGGTAGTTAGGGTTTAGGTTAGGCGTCGCGTGTTGGTAGTTAGGGTTTAGGTTAGGCGTCGCGTGTTGGTAGTTAGGGTTTAGGTTAGGCGTCGCGTGTTGGTAGTTAGGGTTTAGGTTAGGCGTCGCGTGTTGGTAGTTAGGGTTTAGGTTAGGCGTCGCGTGTTGGTAGTTAGGGTTTAGGTTAGGCGTCGCGTGTTGGTAGTTAGGGTTTAGGTTAGGCGTCGCGTGTTGGTAGAGTTAGGGTTTAGGTTAGGCGTCGCGTGTTGGTAGTTAGGGTTTAGGTTAGGCGTCGCGTATTGGTAGTTAGGGTTTAGGTTAGGCGTCGCGTGTTGGTAGAGTTAGGGTTTAGGTTAGGCGTCGCGTGTTGGTAGTTAGGGTTTAGATTAGGCCTAGGCGTCGCGTGTTGGTAGTTAAGGTTTAGGTTTGGCGTCGCGTGTTGGTAGAGTTAGGGTTTAGGTTAGGCGTCGCGTGTTGGTAGTTAGGGTTTAGGTTAGGCGTCGCGTGTTGGTAGTTAGGGTTTAGGTTAGGCGTCGCGTGTTGGTAGTTAGGGTTTAGGTTAGGCGTCGCGTATTGCTAGTTAGGGTATAGGTTAGGCGTCGCGTGTTGGTAGTTAGGGTTTAGATTAGGCCTAGGCGACGCGTGTTGGTAGTTAGGGTTTAGGTTAGGCGTCGCGTGTTGGTAGTTAGGGTTTAGGTTAGGCGTCGCGTGTTGGTAGTTATAGGATTTAGGTTAGGCGTCGCGTGTTGGTAGTTAGGGTTTAGGTTAGGCGTCGCGTGTTGGTAGTTAGGGTTTAGGTTAGGTGTCGCGTGTTGGTAGTTATAGGGTTTAGGTTAGGCGTCGCGTGTTGGTAGTTAGGGTTTAGGTTAGGCGTCGCGTGTTGGTAGTTAGGGTTTAGGTTAGGCGTCGCGTGTTGGTAGTTAGGGTTTAGGTTAGGCGTCGCGTGTTAGTAGTTAGGGTTTAGGTTAGGCGTCGCGTGTTAGTAGTTAGGGTTTAGGTTAGGCGTCGCGTGTTGGTATAGTTAGGGTTTAGGTTAGGCGTCGCGTGTTAGTAGTTAGGGTTTAGGTTAGGCGTCGCGTGTTGGTAGTTAGGGTTTAGGTTAGGCGTCGCGTGTTGGTAGTTAGGGTTTAGGTTAGGCGTCGCGTGTTAGTAGTTAGGGTTTAGGTTAGGCGTCGCGTGTTGGTAGTTAGGGTTTAGGTTAGGCGTCGCGTGTTGGTAGTTAGGGTTTAGGTTAGGCGTCGCGTGTTGGTAGTTAGGGTTTAGGTTAGGCGTCGCGTGTTGGTAGTTAGGGTTTAGGTTAGGCGTCGCGTGTTGGTAGTTAGGGTATAGGTTAGGCGTCGCGTGTTGGTAGTTAGGGTTTAGGTTAGGCGTCGCGTGTTGGAAGTTAGGGTTTAGGTTAGGCGTCGCGTGTTAGTAGTTAGGGTTTAAATTAGGCGTCGCGTGTTGGTAGTTAGGGTTTAGGTTAGGCGTCGCGTGTTGGTAGTTAGGGTTTAGGTTAGGCGTCGCGTGTTAGTAGTTAGGGTTTAGGTTAGGCGTCGCGTGTTAGTAGTTAGGGTTTAGGTTAGGCGTCGCGTGTTGGTATAGTTAGGGTTTAGGTTAGGCGTCGCGTGTTAGTAGTTAGGGTTTAGGTTAGGCGTCGCGTGTTGGTAGTTAGGGTTTAGGTTAGGCGTCGCGTGTTGGTAGTTAGGGTTTAGGTTAGGCGTCGCGTGTTAGTAGTTAGGGTTTAGGTTAGGCGTCGCGTGTTGGTAGTTAGGGTTTAGGTTAGGCGTCGCGTGTTGGTAGTTAGGGTTTAGGTTAGGCGTCGCGTGTTGGTAGTTAGGGTTTAGGTTAGGCGTCGCGTGTTGGTAGTTAGGGTTTAGGTTAGGCGTCGCGTGTTGGTAGTTAGGGTTTAGGTTAGGCGTCGCGTGTTGGTAGTTAGGGTTTAGGTTAGGCGTCGCGTGTTGGTAGAGTTAGGGTTTAGGTTAGGCGTCGCGTGTTGTTAGTTAGGGTTTAGGTTAGGCGTCGCGTGTTGGTAGTTAGGGTTTAGGTTAGGCGTCGCGTGTTGGTAGAGTTAGGGTTTAGGTTAGGCGTCGCGTGTTGGTAGTTAGGGTTTAGGTTAGGCGTCGCGTGTTGGTAGTTAGGGTTTAGGTTAGGCGTCGCGTGTTAGTAGTTAGGGTTTAGATTAGGCGTCGCGTGTTGGTAGTTAGGGTTTAGGTTAGGCGTCGCGTGTTGGTAGAGTTAGGGTTTAGGTTAGGCGTCGCGTGTTGGTAGTTAGGGTTTAGGTTAGGCGTCGCGTGTTGGTAGTTAGGGTTTAGGTTAGGCGTCGCGTGTTGGTAGTTAGGGTTTAGGTTAGGCGTCGCGTGTTGGTAGAGTTAGGGTTTAGGTTAGGCGTCGCGTGTTAGTAGTTAGGGTTTAGGTTAGGCGTCGCGTGTTGGTAGAGTTAGGGTTTAGGTTAGGCGTCGCGTGTTGGTAGTTAGGGTTTAGGTTAGGCGTCGCGTGTTGGTAGTTAGGGTTTAGGTTAGGCGTCGCGTGCTGGTAGTTAGGGTTTAGGTTAGGCGTCGCGTGCTGGTAGTTAGGGTTTAGGTTAGGCGTCGCGTGTTGGTAGAGTTAGGGTTTAGGTTAGGCGTCGCGTGTTGGTAGTTAGGGTTTATGTTAGGCGTCGCGTGCTGGTAGTTAGGGTTTAGGTTAGGCTTCGCGTGTTGGTAGAGTTAGGGTTTAGGTTAGGCGTCGCGTGTTGGTAGAGTTAGGGTTTAGGCTAGGCGTCGCGTGTTGGTAGTTAGGGTTTAGATTAGGCCTAGGCGTCGCGTGTTGGTAGTTAGGGTTTAGATTAGGCCTAGGCGTCGCGTGTTGGTAGTTAGGGTTTAGGTTAGGCGTCGCGTGTTGGTAGTTAGGGTTTAGGTTAGGCGTCGCGTGTTGGTAGAGTTAGGGTTTAGGTTAGGCGTCGCGTGTTGGTAGAGTTAGGGTTTAGGTTAGGCGTCGCGTGTTGGTAGTTAGGGTTTAGGTTAGGCGTCGCGGACTGGTAGTTAGGGTTTAGGTTAGGCGTCGCGTGCTGGTAGTTAGGGTTTAGGTTAGGCGTCGCGTGTTGGTAGAGTTAGGGTGTAGGTTAGGCGTCGCGTGCTGGTAGTTAAGGTTTAGGTTAGGCGTCGCGTGCTGGTAGTTAAGGTTTAGGTTAGGCGTCGCGTGTTGTAGGTTAGGCGTCGCGTGCTGGTAGTTAGGGTTTAGGTTAGGCGTCGCGTGCTGGTAGAGTTAGGGTTTAGGTTAGGCGTCGCGTGTTGGTAGTTAGGGTTTAGGTTAGGCGTCGCGTGTTGGTAGAGTTAGGGTTTAGGTTAGGCGTCGCGTGTTGGTAGTTAGGGTTTAGGTTAGGCGTCGCGTGTTGGTAGAGTTAGGGTTTAGGTTAGGCGTCGCGTGTTGGTAGAGTTAGGGTTTAGGTTAGGCGTCGCGTGTTGGTAGTTAGGGTTTAGGTTAGGCGTCGCGTGCTGGTAGTTAAGGTTTAGGTTAGGCGTCGCGTGTTGGTAGTTAAGGTTTAGGTTAGGCGTCGCGTGTTGGTAGTTAGGGTTTAGGTTAGGCGTCGCGTGTTGGTAGAGTTAGGGTTTAGGTTAGGCGTCGCGTGTTGGTAGTTAGGGTTTAGGTTAGGCGTCTCGTGCTGGTAGTTAGGGTTTAGGTTAGGCGTCGCGTGTTGGTAAAGTTAGGGTTTAGGTTAGGCGTCGCGTGTTGGTAGTTAGGGTTTAGGTTAGGCGTCGCGTGCTGGTAGTTAGGGTTTAGGTTAGGCGTCGCGTGTTGGTAGAGTTAGGGTTTAGGTTAGGCGTCGCGTGTTGGTAGTTAGGGTTTAGGTTAGGCGTCGCGTGTTGGTAGAGTTAGGGTTTAGGTTAGGCGTCGCGTGTTGGTAGTTAGGGTTTAGGTTAGGCGTCGCGTGTTGGTAGTTAGGGTTTATGTTAGGCGTCGCGTGCTGGTAGTTAGGGTTTAGGTTAGGCTTCGCGTGTTGGTAGAGTTAGGGTTTAGGTTAGGCGTCGCGTGTTGGTAGTTAGGGTTTAGGTTAGGCGTCGCGTGTTGGTAGAGTTAGGGTTTAGGTTAGGCGTCGCGTGTTGGTAGTTAGGGTTTAGGTTAGGCGTCGCGTGCTGGTAGTTAGGGTTTAGGTTAGGCGTCGCGTGTTGGTAGAGTTAGGGTTTAGGTTAGGCGTCGCGTGTTGGTAGTTAGGGTTTAGGTTAGGCGTCGCGTGTTGGTAGAGTTAGGGTTTAGGTTAGGCGTCGCGTGTTGGTAGTTAGGGTTTAGGTTAGGCGTCGCGTGCTGGTAGAGTTAGGGTTTAGGTTAGGCGTCGCGTGTTGGTAGTTAGGGTTTAGGTTAGGCATCGCGTGTTGGTAGAGTTAGGGTTTAGGTTAGGCGTCGCGTGTTGGTAGTTAGGGTTTAGGTAAGGCGTCGCGTGTTGGTAGAGTTAGGGTTTAGGTTAGGCGTCGCGTGTTGGTAGTTAGGGTTTAGGTCAGGCGTCGCGTGTTGGTAGAGTTATGGTTTAGGTTAGGCGTCGCGTGTTGGTAGTTAGGGTTTAGGTTAGGCGTCGCGTGTTGGTAGTTAGGGTTTAGGTTAGGCGTCGCGTGTTGGTAGTTAGGGTTTAGGTTAGGCGTCGCGTGCTGGTAGTTAAGGTTTAGGTTAGGCGTCGCGTGTTGGTAGTTAAGGTTTAGGTTAGGCGTCGCGTGTTGGTAGTTAGGGCTTAGGTTAGGCGTCGCGTGTTGGTAGAGTTAGGGTTTAGGTTAGGCGTCGCGTGTTGGTAGTTAGGGTTTAGGTTAGGCGTCTCGTGCTGGTAGTTAGGGTTTAGGTTAGGCGTCGCGTGTTGGTAGTTAAGGTTTAGGTTAGGCGTCGCGTGTTGGTAGTTAGGGTTTAGGTTAGGCGTCGCGTGTTGGTAGAGTTAGGGTTTAGGTTAGGCGTCGCGTGTCTGTAGTTAGGGTTTAGGTCAGGCGTCGCGTGTTGGTAGTTAGAGTTTAGGTTAGGCGTCGCGTGCTGGTAGTTAGGGTTTAGGTTAGGCGTCGCGTGTTGGTAGTTAAGGTTTAGGTTAGGCGTCGCGTGTTGGTAGTTAGGGTTTAGGTTAGGCGTCGCGTGTTGGTAGTTAAGGTTTAGGTTAGGCGTCGCGTGCTGGTAGTTAGGGTT
>OX457047.1:13346833-13414333 GCA_949752735.1 Lumbricus terrestris | reverse complement strand
AGAACACTTTAAATTTGACCCGTGACTGAATTCACCACTACACCACCGCGCACCACATCCGAATCAAGGCTAGACGAGAAGGGACAAGTTCCGCTAGCAATTAAGATTACAATGTTTTGTGGTGTAGGTTTTCATTAGCGATATGGTGATGCTATTAATTATTATCGGTAATGCGCTCCTGTTTGCAATGGAGCTACGTACGTGACCTCACACAAGTTACCCGGCCACAGAACGCTATAAATAGGCTACGCTGCGGCAGGGGCCACCACCGTACGTAATCGTAATCTCAGGAGTTTACATATTATGGCCTAAAGTGATTAATATGACAAACTTGAAAATAAATATAGAAAAGACAAAAACAATGGCATTTGGAAAAGGAGAAATAGAAAGTAACATCAAAATTGGAGAAGAAATTATCGAAAATGTAAAGGAATTCGTATACTTAGGGAGCCTCTTGACTTCAGATAACGACTGCACGAAGGAAATTAAAAGAAGAATCAGCAAAGCAAAAGGGATATTAGCAGGATTTAACAACATATGGAGGAGCAAATCAATGCCGCATACAACAAAGAAAAAGATATTAGAAACATGTGTATTCAGCACAGCGTTATATGCATGCGAAACCTGGACACTAAAAAAGGAAGACAAAAGGAGGATACTAGCGTTCGAAATGTATTGTTACAGAAGAATACTACAAATAAAGTGGACACAGAAAATAACTAACGTAGAAGTGCGAAGAAGACTTAACAGCAAATCAGATATGATAGAAACAATAATCAAAAGGAAATTACAACTATTCGGACACATCTGTAGAATGGGTGATGGTAGAAAGATAAAGCAGGTAATGATAGGAATCATGGAGGGAGCAGGGAGGAAGGGAAGACCATGCAGGGAATGGCTGCAGGACATAGAAGAGTGGTGTGGAATAAACATACAAGAGTTAACACATCGAGCAAAGGATCGGGAATTATGGAGAAGAGTAGTCAAGTGCGCAGTGGACACCTACGGGCTATCAGCCCATGGATCTTGAAGAAGAAGAAGAAGAAAGTGATTAAGCTTAGTATAAAATTGACTTTTCACAACGAGTAGGCATACATTTATGATTATGAATAAATAATCACACGTGTCAGAGCAACTTCATAATTTCTTAGAGCTATAATTAAATCCAATGTCATCCATCCGGTAGTTTGGCTGATCCGTGAAGGACCGTAGTACGTGTGATCCAAGCACATCGAACGACACAGATGCTTAGGATAACAGTCACTCTTCGCACAGTTAATGACGATCGACGTTCAGTCTAAGTTAAGAAGAACGAATTAGAGTGCGAAATTCATCCGCGGTTAAGTTGATTAGAAGAAAAACGACGAATGCATTGAACAGAATATGACGAATGATCGACATCGCAACAGATGCGAATAAATATTATATCGAGTCAGAAGTGGACCAGACTGCAGCAGCAGCAGCAGCAGCCGCAGCATCAGTTCGTCGGTCATCAGTGTGATCTATAAGATGTGTACATCGTCAACGGACTGGGTGGTCTCTCCGGTTCCGGAAACTCCGTCAGATCCATGGTGAGGACGCGGCTGATGATGCAGTTCCCTTGCTGAATGATGATGAACAGCATATTCAAAATTCCAATTGATGTTAATTGACCTATTTGTCGGCTGACCAATCATAACACAAGGCGGGTCTACTATTGACCCAGTTAATAGCCTATAGCTGTCTCCCATACTAATTAGTGCTTTACAGTTTAGATACGGAAAAGTTTGCAATCTTCTTAGACTGCAGTTGTCTGCACTGAGGTTAGAAAATATAATTACTTCAAAAACCGTGGACTATGCGACCATGCCTCAGGAAGCAATCATAGGCTAATAATCGAAGTAAGTTTGATTGCAATTGATGAATAGGCAGAATAAGGACCATATTTGTATAGGCCACATATATTTGTTTGTATGTGCACTTGTTATAGCGCCCCTTCAATCTCCCTACTCAGAGGAGCTCCCGACTACAGCACGGACACTGCATCGATTTTCACTCGGAAAGAAATGTGCCAGTTTATTTTAATTTTAAGCTGAGTGATAGCAAATGTCTCGTCTATTTGAGCGTATAATGCGTCCAAATCCGCTTATGTGATGTTTATCTGGACAATCGTGTGGAATAATTGTTTTCGACGATTCAGTACCATCTACGATCATCTCCACATGGCAGCCGCCACCATGTCACATGGTCGGCAACAGCTAGAAACTTATTGTCCAGATCCGAATTTCATTCGCTTCTCCCAGAAATGGATTATAAAGACGAGACAACAATTCTGTTAAGTCACGAATACAATCTTATCGGGCACTATATACTTCGAATGTATAGACTTTGTAGCATCGGCTAGACGTACTAATGAACTGGCGATTCTTCATACACATCACCATCGTGAAGCGAGCGTCAGTAGCGCTCATATAGTAGCTGCTTATAACTCAATGACAGTAATTCAACATCAACTGTCTATTTTAACATCAACGACATGACTGTTGGTAGTTAGGGTTTAGGTTAGGCGTCGCGTGTTGGTGAGTGCCAGGGCATGCCTGCTGCAATTTTATTACATTTTTATTACTAAACTTTATTATTACTTCTGTGTGTTATTTTTACATCTCTGACCTGTAACCTAGTGCGGTATGTCACCTGGATTGGTCCTACTTTGAATTAAATGAATATACTAAGTAATTTAATAAAAGAAATTCGTGGTATGGCTTTAAAGTCCCCATCAACACAAACCATTAGAGCTGCTATTTCATGACTTTATGATAGACGACTGCATGCTAAATGCTCAGTGCTATCCAAGACTGCACTATCACAAGAAACTATGCCGTATTGTCTGTAAAAGTGATAGCCAGTATGGTTTAAGTTCTGCACAAAATTTGCTGCAACAGTCAAGATGAACTTGAATCGAAAAAACACAAATCACTGAGCAAAATAATCGACATGTCGAATATTCCAAACGTAAAGTAATGCTCAGTTTTCGGCATCCTCGAAATCTGTGAGGTCGATAGTTAGAGTCTTACTGACAACACAGTCAGAAGGCTACAACATCACAAGACAACATGCAGAAAAAGATTAAACATGCAACAAAAGACAACCATTTTATCGACAAAACATATCCTATACAAACAGCTAAGTCACACGCTGCATATTCCACATACCGTACATAACGAGCACAAACACAATCACGCACAGACGGTTGCTTTCAAATTTCAATAATACAGTGCTAAAACATAACGATCATTCTACCTGATACTCTGGAAACCAAAGAAATTTCAGGACCGAGACAGCAGCAGACATTCAATCAAGCGATACTCTTAGTCATGCTTGGTCAGCGGGACAAATAGCATAGCAAATACTCCATATTGTAATACAATAAATTGCATTGATTATAATGTACAAGGAACCAATCAAAGGTCACTTCAAGCGAAATCGTAATTAAAAATCGCAATCCATTGAAGATCAGAGATAAGAAGAATGGTAAAATCTTCAATTAGTGCAGAACGAGTGGCATGAATATTGAAGAGAACAGAAGTTTTAAATGAGAGGTAACAGCTCAACCTTTTCCAATGCTTTATGCATTGAAACGGAGTTTAAATATGGGCGACTGCTTGATAAATCATGAGGAGACAGAAATGGATGTTTCAGTAGTATGGAAGCAACAGCAAATGCAAAGACAAGCGGAAAAGCTGCCTTTGAGAAGAGAAATGAAGACAACGAGGAGAAAGTGTAATGGCTGAGGTCTTTCTGAGAAGAAATGCAACCACTTGTCAGTAGCAAGTGACTACACATAGTTTTCTAAGGTAGTAATTGTAATAAAGACAATTTCTCTTCATCGTTGCCATTAGCAAGCTACTGGTAGTAGGTAGTAGATTGCATCTGTCTGTGAAACTAGATTGGAGCATCGTCAATGCCTTTCAAGCCGGTTGCATATAGCCTTCTGGCAGCAGGTATACATGCAGCTGTACCAGGGATGGGTAAGATATGCAACAACCTTTGACTTATTCTCACAAAGTCATAGTTGATGTCACATGGGCAACAAGTCAAGTAGCTATCAGTACTGTCCAGTGTCCATGACCTGAATGGAGAGGCAAGAATACAAACAGATGTAAGCTTATGAAAAATATATGTTCGCATGTAAAGTTTAAAGGTTTACTGAATAAATGTTTAAGTGAAGAACTCGGAATTAATAGCATGCATATTTTAATTCAGTTTATCACTGATTCCAGTAACTTCTAAGGCAATGCAAAGTCGAATTCGGGAGTCACTGATGAGATGAAGACCTAAGAAGAATAACTGACGAAATGAAGACCTAAGAAGAATCACTGACAAGATGACAAATGAGGAGAATTGTTGATAAAATGAACACTCGAGACTCGAGAGGTGATAAATTTACTCGCCTTACACCAGTCTCGATTCTGAACTTTCTTTGGTTATACATTGTATCTCACCATATCACACCAATAACTTATTAATAATATTTAACACACCATGCAAAAACATTTTAAAATACAAATATAAGCAAAAATAATAAAACCAAAATATTCACTCACATCAACACACCAAAACGTTTAAAAAACAGAGCATGACTAAACGGTAAAACGACTGCTACTAATCCAAATTAAATCTATAGATATTTTAATCAAGTTGAATTGAGATGAACAAAACAGAGACAAGAATTACATCAAATTCCTCCATTGATCATATTTAATTTTGAATTTTATTTCACAAGATGCTAAGTGGAGTAGAATGAGTAACATTCAAATGAATTCTGTTTCATTTTGCAATGCAAAGCACAGCAGGGTAATCTGTCATTTTGAAGGTCTTTTATATGCCAGTCAAAGACTTTATCATCAAAGCATTTCTGAATTTAAATTAAATAATTTGTTTTCCATGAGATGTAGTATTGTAGTAGTGGCTCAGTGTCAACACTGTTTTTAGAAAATGCATGGGTAATGGAATCTTACTTAGTTGAAATATTTGACAACAACAACAACTTTTTAATGCCACAAAGATGCAGAGATAACGTTGAGAGGGTTGGGAAGAAGAGAGCTTCCTTCCTACCTCTGGATAGATTCCAATCAGTGCATCCGATCGATTGTAGAATTCCTCTTTCAGTGAAATGACGATGCACTGGAAATTGCTTTCCGACTGCTCCTTGATGTAGCTGGCAACCTGGACAAAATTAAAACTCAGAAAAATCGAATCTAATCTATCCATGCACTTCACCTATTTCGCAAGTCTCTTCAGACACAATAACCTGAAGCATAAAATATAGCATAACAATAATTTAACTCATTGGACAAGAGATGGAGGGCAAGACAGAGACAGAGGAGTTCAGTTATTTAAGATTATCTTATATTCTCATTTTAAGCTTGCAAACAATAATGAACAGACTGGTAATTGAAAAATTGTTTAAGCGCTTTAAAAACTGACCTTGCCAATGTTGGTATTGTCAAGAGCCGCATCCACTTCATCAAGAACAAAGAATGGAGCTGGTTGATAGCTGAAAAAACACATAACCGTCGATTCAGACATAATGTAAACTTTGACAAATTTCATTCACGTTAACTAGCTGCACTACTGCCGCTGACTAGCTACACTTCAGATTAGCATTCTGTGCGGTTTTCTCTCATTAACAATTTTATTAATAATAGTGAACTACACAAAGATCTCCCTCCTTAAGTCCAATCCATGAACTGGACATCAGAAGGCAGAACAGTAAACAAAACCCAATCAAGTGAATGACTCTATAACTTATTGCATTTGTACAGACGAAGTCCATCCAAAATGGAAAGCCTTCTTGTCTGTTCCATGACGTGTTGATATCTGTGGACAACCAGTTTTGAAACTGAAGCGTGAAAGCCCAGAAGAAGAAGCTAGTCTTTTCGTGGAACTACTACTGTAGAAAGCTTTGTACAAAATACAAAGTGAAAGCTAAATTGTGACATTCAATAGCACACTGGCTAATAATAACAACATTATATAAACACCAAATTAATTATAAAATTTAAAAGCCCAAGTAACCATGGAGGGTCCAAATGTTTTGATCGACAGACCTGTGTATAGCAAAGAGCAGAGCCAGTGCTGCAACCGTCTTCTCTCCACCTGAGAGGTTGTCCATTGGTCGGAAGCGTTTTCCAGGAGCGACACAGTTGTAGTTAATGCCATCAAGGTATGGTTCTTCAGCATTCTCTGGTCCAAGGAAAGCCTGCGCACTCTGATTCTTCGACAAAGCCTACGAGCATCCATAACAGAATTACCAGTATATATCCAAAGAAAGACATTACGCAAGACAATAGCATTACACAACCAACTGCACCCAAAACAACTGTTTATGTTCCATTATGACCAAGTGAATACATGAAGGCCTTTATCACTAAATCAGAAAGTTCAATTCCTCGGGCACTAAATTAAAGGAGCAATAATATTCACTACTTGCTGAGTGACAAATAGACTGTGCCAGTTCCCTGTTATCTTAATGACTTTCTGAACTCTTTTGAAAATAGTTGTTAATGATGTACAGTTGTACACTGTTGTACACAAACAAAAGGTTGGAGATCTACACCAAGTAGCAGAAAGCAAAGACTAACTTTGTAGATGTCATCGATCTTGTTTGAGACGTGTTCAAAGCAGTTCATGAACCGGTCAAAGCGTTCCTTTCGCACTCTCTCAAAAGCCTGCTTGCATTTCTTCGCTCGCTTGCGTGCTGTTTCAAACTCATCAGACGTCTCTTGAGCTTTGGCTTTGACGGTTTCCAATCTGTTTCCAATCAGATATCATACCCAACAGTCAATTGGCTTTCAGGACTTACATGAAAACATGCAGACAATTAAGGCTGCCTTATAAAGATCAATTCAAAGGTGTACATAGCCTGCATAAACTCATAATCATCATTATTTGCTCCGAGATAATGTAAGGCAACAGCAATTGTATCATGCTCTTACCAATTACAGGTACAGCATGTTCACAAGCACTGAGAAGGAGTGCCTTCTGTGTTTACACTGCATTTGCACGATGCTCTCAGTACTAGAAATCGCCTTTAGCAAAAATTTTGCAAGCATGACATTGCTGACCATAATGAAACTGCTGCAAGTCTTACAGCATACATAATTTTCAACATGGATTGCCAGCAGCTGGCAACAAAAGGCACTAAAGACAGACGATCATAAAAAGATATATAGAGAAAGCAAGTCCTACTTTTCCAAAGCCTTCATATTTGGAGCTGCAATCCTCTGAAGTGTTGAATTCATGTCTGAAATCTGTTTGTTCAGTTGGTCAAGCACCTTCTTCACTTCATCCAAACTCTCCAGCTGAAACAGAAACCAAATCACACCAAAGACGCTGCAGATGTACTCAGACAGACTAAGTTGCATTGTCATAAGAACAACACATCTACAGTGAAAATGCCAGAAACTTCCACTGCCATCTTCAGCCTTATATATCCTGCAACCATTGCATGAAAAGGTTAAGGCTGATTGTCCTAACAAACTGAACAGTGACTTATCTATAGTTACTTTACAACATTTAGACAAATGCTTACCAAGTAAGAGTACTGCATGTACTTGCAAATCAGTTTCAAAAACCACACATTTCATTAAAGCACCTATGAAATGATGGATTGTCAAAGTCATGGCATGGACAATTCAACTGGCTGGATTTCGTGTTTATAGCAAGAGAAATGATGACATACGTCTTTATTGTCATCTGATAAGCGTGAGTAGTCGATAACGATATGAGCCTCTCGTTCGTAGATGGCTCGAGCGCCCTGCGTATTCATACTCTCTCCTGTGCTGTTATCAACCTGACTTGAAGATTCTCCCTCCTGCGTTATATCGTCCATTGTACCTTGCGACATTGGAAGATGAATGCCCTCCATCTAAACACCAATTCAAAGGACGATGAATGCCCTCCATCTAAACACCAATTCAAAGGAAGATGAATGCCCTCCATACCAATTCAAAGGAAGATGAATGCCCTCCATCTAAACACCAATTCAAAGGAAGATGAATACCCTCCATCTAAACACCAATTCAAAGGAAGATGAATACCCTCCATCTAAACACCAATTCCAAGGCATCAAAATGAAGCAGATACAAATGCCTGTCAAGGTCATCTATAGCAGACAATGAAACATTCTCAACAGTTGCAACATACATGTGACAATAGGCCTTCAGCATATGACTAAAACTGATTTATGCCCAACATGAGAGAGAAACAATTCAGCCAGGTCTATAGCGCTTAATACACCACGACTGATGAATATGAAATTATGTAACTAATCATCGATAGCAAACTGAGCAGCAGAGATGAAATAAACCTATAAACTGAAAACAATAACTAGCCTTGCATGATTTCAGAAGGCTATGGCGGTCAGCTCTCTTTTGTTCCAGTTTAATTTCCAAAGCTGTGATTGTCTTCTGGACGCTGCTGCATTCTTTCTGCTGTGATGTCAGACGCTTGCGTACGTCGCTCACCTCACCTTCAATGTCGTCTGCCTGCGACTTAACCGTCAGCTTCTTCTGCTTCAGCTGCTCCTGGCCCTGCATCTCTTCATCAATTACCTACTCAAACCACATCAGCACATTACAAACAATGACAATCAACAGACAATCAAGTATCACAGCTTTCTTCAGCTGCTAACCATATTCACTTCCCAAAGGGAAGTTGTAAAAACCGATTTCACACTACATTAAGACATCATAACCCTAATTACAATTCAGCTAGTCTGTCCCTATCAATTATACTGCATCTCTTCAGATGTCATGTAAAATATAGCTTTAATATAAACTGAAAAAGTAACAAATATTGCAAACTAAGAGACAATTCACTCTGACGCACAATTAAAATCTCAATATTATTCATACAACCTTCATCTGCTTCTGTTCATCTTTCTTCAGCTTCTCCAGTTCTCTTTCGTCCTCGGCGACTGTCTCTTCCCACTTCTTCACGTTAACTGAATGAATCAAGCAGAACAATGACTTGTCTACTTCACGAAATACATTATTAGCACAGACTACACTTATGATCAAGTCCAACCCTATAACTACTTCTAAAACAACAATTTATACGAATAAACAATCAGCTTCAACTGATAATACACAAACAGCACATGTATCAAAAAAGTTTTGCCACTTCAAGACAGTCAGTCCATTGATACGTTGAGATGTAACTTAACAGAAATCTTACATTACATACCTATGAGCTGGAATTTTAGAACATCTACTCGAATAAGATAGCAATATAAGATATAACCTTGCATGATTATAAAATATAAGATAGTTCAGTTAATGCTACATTTATTCTATTCAAAAGAAAGCTGCAGAAAGATATGGAACAGAAGGAACTTACGCATGGTATCTCTGGATTTTTCAAACTCCAGTTGGTTGATAAGCCGCATCTTCTGGTTCTCAAACTCCATTCGCTTTTGCGCTCGCTCTTCCTGGACACGCAGCTCACGTTCTTCGTACTGACTGAATGGACATAATAACCAACGTGCTTTTATACAATTGTCACAGATTTGCCAGACCCATGCAAACAATTATTTCTGTACACATTACAAAACTTAATTTACTAAAAAGCAAAATGCCCAAAATCCCATACAGGAAAGTTAACATTTCCTGCACTGTAGCTCAGGAAGAACTTTTGCAAGAGTTGTGTGCTTATGACTGAATATACGTATTACGTAAACCACTTTTTGTGCACCTTCAAAAAACTGCCTTGAACATGTCTGTCAAAGAAATCTAAAGACCTGTACAGAGGCTGTGACTCAATGACAAGGAAGACAATTCAATGTAAGTTGAGTAGTCAAGTGACCCAAATACGTCCAAGTGAAAATGTTGCAAGTTCAGTTACAACATTAAGTTATGCCAAAAGGACAACTCACCGAATGTTTTCAACGCCAATCTCTTCACAGAATGCCTCAAATACTTCGTCCTCAACACAATCCATTTTCACCTTAACTTCGCGCAGTTTTGTTCCTCTCTCGCTCATTGTCTGACGAATAGTTTCTATCTCTGGCTGTCACGATCAACAAAACAAACATCAACAGCATAAAATTAAATATTTTGGGTTTTTTCTTTCAATAGTATTTGAACATCTGTAAGTCAGAACACTCATGTTGCACAGTTTTCATCGTACATATCTTTATAAATGCCACGATTTGTGATCACAAAAATTGTTAATTTTCATCAGGTACAGAGATATTCTGCCATAATGTGCAGCAAATAAATTAATTACAGTATTATTATACAGTACTATTATTATTATACACAGTTTCTGCTGCTTGGCATCTCAACAGTTAAAAGTTTTAGAAACTTCCGCTCATTCTAATTTAAATAAGAACGAATAAGGCATTAACTCAATGATCTACTTACATCTGCTGATTCCTTTTTCAGTTTGTAGTTCTCCAAATCTTTTTCAAGTTGCTGAATTGACCGGCTTTGCTTCAAAATGAAACCAAGCATACAAAATGAAAAAGTGGCCAACAGCAACAATCAGTTTCACGAACAAAACAGGTGCAATGGCAAATGAACGAGAGCAGATTCACGTCTAGAACTTATCATAACATGCTTAAATAAAAATATAGTTGGTGACATTGATCCCAAACAGAAATTAGCATTACTCAATGTTGTCATAGTAACGTGATTTCTACATCTGGTGGTTCTTCAGATGGCCTCCAAAGGCAGCCATATATAATGAGAGTCCAGAGCAACAATCAGAACCCTATCTCAAAGTTGTCTTTTTTAAAGAAAATTTCTGTTGTTCATAAATTATTAAGTTGATCAGCAACCAAATACATATAAAACCAAACTTCATTTGAATTTTTCTTTGCAATGTTGTTTTTGATGATTTCAACCAATATCTGTTCATCAGGCAACAAAAAGTCACCTTTTTGCTTTCTCCTCAATAATATTCTGCCAAGAAAAGTTGATGGGTTCAGGTAATGATTACCAGAGGTTGATAGAGGTAGGAATTTTTTTCAAAACATACATATCAGCTTTATGACCTTGAAAACACTTATAAATTTCATGAATAGGTACAATACCATGCTGCTAAACATGTGTGTTGTAATATCATAGGAAGCAAAAGTGATGCCTAAGCCCCAACCACCAAATTGGTCATTTCATAAGGTTCAACACTGCAGGTAAAAAGCCCACAATAGCACAGTACCAGAAATCAGAGGCAAATGGACTCTAAAAAGAGCCGCAGATAACAGACAGAAAGAATATCATGAGAAACAAACCGTGTTGTCTCTGTCCGTGATGGAATACTTCAGTCTCGTTTCGAGGCCTTTAATCTGCGACCGGATGGTGTTCAGCTCCGACTCTTTTCTCTTCTGCTTCATCTGTTCCTTCAGTTCCTCTGACAACTTCTCCTTCTTCGCCTTCAGCTGGTTGAGCATCTTCTCATCCCATCGTCGCGCCTTCATCTTCAGATCACTTGCACCACCAGATATGACGCCCGACTTTTGAAAGAGAGTTCCATCCAGCGACACAGACTGAAAGATCAAAACATCCATAGATACCACAGTGCTGGCGATGGACAGGGACGATATGCGTTGCCCGATGTGCACACCAGCATGGGAAGGACTAAGTACTAAGTAAGCACCAACGTACTTCCAACGTCTAACAAGAGTGATCTACAACCACAATCTAACAGCACACAGTGAAGAATCCTTCTCAAATTAATTATTACATGCTTCTCTGGATAGCAGTTCTTAGTTTAAAAAATGGAACAGGCAAGTCTCATTGACCGTGTTCTACTAGAGTCTCTATTTTCCGGCTGAATCACTTTCAATTGTTGCCATAAGCTGAGACTTCAGTTCACTTACAATGAAGTCATGGTTCAATGGTCTTGAACACACGCAGTAGAAAGCAGATTGGAAATTTCATTAGCAAAGATTAAAAGCTAAATTAGTATTGCCTAAAATCTAATTGTATAGACCCACATGGTATGGAGGCATGGTCTTGTCATGAACTTTGAGAAGACCAAAACGATGGTGTTTGGGGCAAAGGAATTACCTAGGAAGATGGAAATAGACGGTAGTCACTGTAACCAAATGGAGAATGTAGAAAAATGTACATATCTAAGATGCATCAAAACACATGACTTAGACACCAAGAAAGAGGTATGGGCGAGAATCGCAAAGCCAACAACAGCCCTAAAGGTATTGGATAAAGTCTGGAAGAGTAAATCCATACATCTACAAACAAAATTAGACACACTGAGAACCTGCGTGTTCACTGTTCAGCAGTATGCAGTATGGATGCAAGGCATGGACAATAAGCAAAGGAATGGAGTCAAAGATGTTAGCCTTCAAGAGGAAATGCTGCAGAAAATTGATGAGCATCGGATGGATGCAGAAAATGACAAACTCAAAACTATATATGAGCAAATAGAAGCAGCAGAAAACCTTATGCAGATAATAGTAACCAGGAAGCTGGAGCTATTTGGTCACATTTGCAGAATGAGTGATGACAGAAAAATAAAGAGGGTGATGTTCGGAAGAATGGAGGGAGTCAACAGGAGGGGTAGACCACATGCAAAAGGAATGGCTGGACAACATAACAGACTGGTGCGGGGCGCCAATACCTGACATATGCGGCCTTGGAAAGACAAAAAAGGCGAGGATTAACGAGGATGGTAGTGGGCACCTACGGGCACTGGTCCCTTGGTTCTTGACGATGATGATGATGATGATGATGATGATGATAGACCAACATTACCCCACTTTACACGCATGTTCTGCAAGCCTTGACACATTCATCAAAGTATCTGATTTGCTAATAAGGCAAAGAATAGCTCTTCTGCACAAGACAGTAACATAATGAACTGTAGAAACATCTGCATTTAAAACAATTTAGGTAGATACAAATCACTATTTGAAATGCTTCCAATGGTAATGAGACAATCATGCACCAAGCCTGCATTTAAGTTGCCTCTCTATGGACTTGGAAAGTACTGAATATTATTTGGAGATGGATAATCCTACCTTATGTCTTTCAGTAAGGCTAAAGGCGACCTTGCGTGCATCCTCCACTGTCTCACACACCAAAGCATTTCCACACGCAAACAACAGAGCCTTCTTGATACATGGCGGGTCATAGCGAATGACGTCAACCACGAGCTTAACATTCTTTGGTTCTTTGATGTCTCTGTTTTAAACAGATCCATAACCAGACACAATAACACCGTCAAAATATGTCTGCTAAACTGCACAGCCCAGATCATAAAATGATCACATATAGCAGCTATAAATTAAATAATTATCGTTAATTTATCATATGCAGTTTGTGCGTTTTACATTTTGTCAACAAATCCGTGAAATTAAGTAGACTGCAATGCAGAAATGAGAATAGTGCATGGAGTATAGAACGCAGAGTCATCATAGATTCCTGATAAGGCATTACTATTCAACTTCCTGTCTATCTGGTTTATACTGGTTCCTTTGCCTAACTTCAATGTACAATTTAAAACTTTTGCAAATGCATTGACCGACGCGCAGACCTGCACGGGAAGGACTAAGTAACTAAGCAAATGCTCTATACTTGCAAGAACCTACAATTTCTTGAAATTTTTTCCAAAAAATCGATTTCAATAAGCATATCTCAGAAACAGTTATGACTGAACCTAGCAAGAAATTATTTACTGGTACTTGATGAGGCAAAATGACATTCATTAGCAGACATGTTTGTCCATTATCTCATCAATGGTGGACTTACGAAATTGTGCCCTGACTGAGTCAGAAAAATTTATCCAATTATGAGACCTTTACAAGTATTAATGGTAAGGAATCAATAAGTGTCAAAGTTCTATATATATATAATAAATGTTCAATTTTCTACATTTAAGATAACAAAGATTCTTCAAAGACAAACTTTCACCAACCTAAGTTTTTCGTTCACTGGTTTGACCTCAACGTAGTCCAGCGGCAGAAATGTTTCTGGTTCAATTCGCTGTTCTTTCATGTACTGGATGCAGTCTTTGGCCGTCTTCTCCGAGTCACAGGCAATGGCATCCATGTACTTGCCTAGGACCTTTGTAATTGCCACCTGGTATTTCTTATGACTTGGCTCACACAGATCAATCAGCCGACCGTACTGAAAGCATTGCACACAGGTCTTCCATTTCAATGCAGAATTGAGAATTTCACAGCAGAGCATAGACACAACACATGAGTACAACGAAATAATGCAGTACGCACATTCAGAGTAAGTCTAACCATAACTAATATCGAAAGAAACCAAATCCCAACGGTAAGTAACAAAACAGCGCATCCACTAATACAGTAGATGACAGCAGTGACCATCAGTTCATTTCTCATGCATTTAACTGCACAACAGCAAAAAAGGTATAGGATCGCTGCTCTGGTTCGGCAATGTCAACTTGGTATTGCCACAGACTACCTGCAGTTCTGTTGCTCCACAGGTATCCAAGGTCCCACCACTCCGTTCTGTATAGAAGGGTGTGCTCTTTGTTCCATTTGCACTAACTGCAACTAAAGATGCAGAATTGAGCCTTTTACGTGGTGGGTTCAGTCATCTGGAATAGGCTCCCACGGGAGCTCTGTCTGCTTCCTGGGGCTCTTACTGAAGCATTTTCTACAAAATAAAAACTGCACTTTTTTATCATGTCAGAGTCAGGAGCACTTCTGAGTAGCTTTGTTGAAAAAGTGCCATATAAATTCTGAAATGAATGAAAACAGCATCTGTCTTACTCCCTTCTCTCTCTCTTTCCTTCTGTAATGTAACAGAGGATAACTAACCACTCCAGGGAAAAGTCTTTTGAGGTTGTCTATAAGCTCTGCCTTCTTAACAGCCCTCGCTGATTCATGTTTGTCGACCTAAAATTTCAACAAACCAGTTATCAAGACAAACTTTCAACCAGGAGACGATCCTATGTCTGTTTGTCATGCTTCCAAGAACAGAGTCAAGCGACAAAATTAGAAGAATCAAAGCTGAAAGCTGACTATTCATAAAAGAGAAAATCCACCAGTTTGTCTCAAATGTGAAAATGTGTCGTCATCAACAGTCAAGACCATATATGATGATTCAATCTCAGTGCCACATCAGCAGAAATATTAGTTACCTTTGTGGCTGTTTTGTCACATGAAGTGCATTTCTGTGCATACATCCGCTCTGAGACTGTCACAGAACATTTAAACAGAATCTCTCAAAGCACTGCACAAGTGAACTGACTAAATGCATAATTGTCTCCCAACAAAAAACCGCATCACAGAAACTGACCTTCGCTTCTCCAAGTTGTTCAACAACCGATTCGAGTTCGGTCTGGATCTCGTTGATCCTGACACGCGCTGTTTCCACGTCCACTGACAACACAGACTCCAGCTTCTTCTGCTCCTCCACGGCTTGTTTACTTGATCTATTAAAAGCAAGAAAACAATCACCATCACTTCCAGGTATCGATGTCACAAATAATGCTTTAAATTGACAATAGAAGCTAAAATAATGTAGTTGAGGAACAATGAACACAAAAATGGAATCACTAAACACCTACAAATGAATCAATATTACACTGTAAACCTGCAAATTTTAATTTGAGTCATGGTCAACACTGTTTTGATATCAACACAAAATCACACAAATTCTGCACACAGTATGAGCAATAGTTTCTCTTCGTGCACATTTGCTGGATTTTGTGATGTAGATCACAAGAGATCACATCAACTATCTGTGTAGCAAAATGTCAGATTCTGGATTAATCATTATTTGTTAAATATTGCTTCATTTGGTTAACTTGTTTAAAAGCATTCAACTGAATGTTTTGGGATGAGAAATGAAACTTGCAATAACATTGTTCACCAACTGAACTGTTACTGAATGGTATGACATCAGGTAAACAATTTGATGTAATATGCTAATTAGCAACAAATAAATGCCCAGATACAATACGATACAAAATAGAACAAGGATACCCAATGACTCATAGCTCCGTGAACTTCAAATCTGGACTCGAGACTTATTTATTTCTCATGGCCTATCCTGCTGTTAGTATAGTATGTGAGGCGCCCTTGTAACGGCGTGGCTGTGTTACGGCGCCATAGAAATCGTCATTGTTATTATTATTATTGTTATTCAAAGGCCTTGTCTCAGGCTTTAAAATGACAAAAAAATTATTGCTCTAACTTTATTCTAACCGAAGATATAAGGTGAAAAGTGATCCGATTAAACTAATTAATTAACCAATTAACTTGATTAAAACAGACGAATTTGCATATAAGTAAGTAAGTAAGTATATACTTTAATGGACCGCCTGCAAACGCAATCAGTTATGAACAACAATGAATATGAGCATATATATATATACATAACTAAATAATCAATAGGCCTAATAAAGTATAAGTGAAAATGCAGTTAATTTCATTGTTACATAAAGTATGCTAAATAGCAGAATAAACATCGATAGTCATTTATATATCATTCGTGTAATAAAACCTTTCCTAGTTAAGGTATCAGCATATGGAATCTCTCGATTGTGTGATCGAGGGCGGAGGGAGTAGGTAACATATCAAGAGCATTAAAATAACTTGAAAACTTGTGTTTTAAAGAAATTGTAAGAATAAATTTTTTTTAAATTATTTTTTTGTTTAAATTCTGCACAGAAATAAAAATTCACAAACATACTATTTCCCTAAATATCTCTGATGTGTAAATTACGACTTAATGTTGATTTCGGTCTGGACAGCCGCATTTGAGGACAGTACAATAAATACAATGCAATTATAGCACCTTTAAGTAACTTATAAACTTGTTTTTTACTGATCTGGACATATGCGTTTTAAGACAGTTTGAGAACGTTTGCTACACAGGGTAAAGTGCAGCAGTACATAAATGCAATGGACAAAACTGAGCCAGCCACTCGCAGAGCGGGAGGAAGACTGTTCCAGCATCTGGGGCCGGCCACCGAGAAAGCGCGGTCACCGAATCGGTTTTTCATCCGCCGTACGCGAAGATCGCTTTTGTCGAGCGATCTAAGTCGCAACCCGGAGGCGGAGGAGTGAGTCCCGATGCAAAAATCACGCAGATAATCGGGCGCGGCTCCGTGGAGGGACTTGTACACAAGTAGACAGATCTTAAATTCAATTCTCTGTGGAACAGGCAGCCAGTGTAGAACATCGCGAAGTAACGGCGTCACGTGATCATATTTCGTTCGGTTGCACAGCAGTCTCGCAGCAGCATTGAAGACTGACTGCAGGCAAGCCAGAAGACTCTTGGGCGAACCGACCAGCAGGCTGTTACAACGGTCAACCTGAGAGGTGACAAAGGCAGCGACGGCCGCCTTTGCAGCCTCGAAAGGCAGGGATCTGATGCAGCCCCTCAGGAGGCGGAGCTGACGGAAGCAGCATCAGAAATGATGTATCAAACTCAATAACTTGGAAAATGACCTTAATGCTGGTTTTGGTGTGTGGCACCACAAATATTTAAACATATATTGCAATGTAATCAAACATATAGTACTCTCTCTTGCTTCCACAACACATTGCAACACACAGATCTATGACAACTGCTCAGACTGGTCTGAACTCTGAAACGAAGCAATACAAACCGGATGTATTCGTTAAGTTTCTCTGTACGCTGGCGGCTCTCTTCCAGCTCATGTTCCTTCTGCTTGAGATGCGCATCCAGTTCATTCTTCTTGCGCATCTCATTATCCAACCGGTCCTGGTCCATCTTCTGCTCACGATTGATGGTGTCCAGTGCCTGGAGAAGGGCTGCTGCTCTCTTTCCCGCTTCCTCCTTCAATCGATGGTACTCCTTGACCTGCAATCATAGACCAACATGGTCAGCATTGTGTAGTGAGATTGAAAAATAAACTACCCAACAGCTGATCAATCTCTGACCATAAAATCACAAGTAGAATGCTACTGAAGGAATTATTTCAAATCAACATCAGAGTGGATACCACCATCATCACCATGCCAATGGCCTAACATGTAAGGCAATCCAACGAACCTGGTTCTCTTCCAGCTGCATGTTGCGACCTTGCGACTGAGATTCCTCTTCGATGAACTCCTCATATTCGATGCGCTTCTGTTCCACAACCTTCAGTTCCTGTTCCAGTTCAGTTATCTGTTTGTTTTTTTTCAAATCAGAACAAGTCATTCAGAAGCCAAATGAAAACAAGCAGAAAGCGAGAGCAGTAAGGTAACAAAGTCTAGTCAAGTGCTGGTCTAATAAGATTCGCTTGGACATCACATGTATCATTCAACAGCCAAAGCACAGAAAGTCACTACACAAGATTTCAATGATATCTCAATAGAAACATATACAAACAAAAAGAACAGAGCAATGTGAACAAATAATTAAAAAGTTAATACTATTTCTTCCATACAGTATTTCAATTGGACCAGAAATATAGCAATCTTACATCCTGCTCATGACTTTCATTTGCTTTCTTTGCGCTTTTTAGAGACTTCCTGCAAAACAGAAAACAAGAGAACTACATTCTCATGACAGGCTCTTAAAGGCATTACATAATTGTCACACATTCATAACGATAATTACATTTTCTCTTCTGCCAGTCCATTTCTCTGTCTGCAGTCATGATTATAAGAAATGTAAAAAAATAACCAAAACCCTTTTATTCAAGCAAATTATGTCAGAAGAAAAGAAAACTATCATTCTACAGAGAGTTGTACAGTAAATGTCTTAGTGTTCACCATTCGCATCAAAAGCCTTGCTTGCATGCAATATCTTTAACATAAGAATCACATCTCTGACTCACTTACCAAATATTTTATTAAGTTTATGATACTAGCAAAACTCATTTATAAAACAATTCAAACACATTAGACAACAAGTACTGGAATGTCATCTGTATACCTATCACAGTATTTTAATCCAGCTCAGATAGAGTGTAAAGCTAATCCTAATGGATAGAATTTTACATCATTGTGCGTTTTCAAAATCTAAAGAACCCAACTCAACTGTTCCAGGTACAGATGCAACCTCATATATGGTTTCTTATTACGATAAATGCATCCATTGCTTGCGATACCTGGCAGATTCCAGCTTCTTAATCAGGTGAGCCGTCTTCTCCTTTGCTTTTATATAGAGAGGTCTTTTCTTGTTCAGCTCCACTTCCTCAAAACACAATTTATACCAATTCAATCAACAACAACAACAACACTCTGTCTGTCTGTCTGTCTGTCTGCTTGTCTGTCAGTAATTATGAGTTTTAACCCTTTACCGAGCAAAGCGCAGTAATTGGCATAGGCAACAATAGCAATATCACAAAAACTCACATAAATCTCAATATAGGTAGATCAACAAACAAACAACCCTATGATCAAGAGTTGGCAAATTAGTACTTACCCAGTAATCTGCTCTTGTCTTTACTCTTTGCAACAGACACGAAATGCAATTAACCCCCTTTCGCTGCCCTTGTGACGAGCGACGTTCGTCATGAACCATCCGTAGATTGTGTGCCCTCATGACGAGTGCCGCCGCTCATCAAAAAATACAATTGACTCTGTGCTTAATGTGGCACTGGAGGCACTGTTAATTATTATTCAAAGTATAGGCACCTGAGAGTCCATTCTGTATGTTCGTCAATTATTTTGGCTGGTATTAGACTACTTTTGCGCTCAGTTTATACGGTAATTCTCGATGTAGCCTAGCCCACCAAATAATGTCGATGTTCAACGTGTTATTGAGCGTTTCATTGCAGATGTATCTAAGTCATTTTCAACCTTGTTTTGCGATAAATTAAACTTCTGCCTCCACGTTTGATAATATTACATGGATGTAAAGTAGTTTGCGATTTATTTACTGCAGCAGTGCATCATGCTTTGATCTAGGGATGTTAAACGATAACCGGAAATCCTGTTATCGGTTCTGAATCCGATAACCGGTTTTTATAATTTACCAAACGATAATCATATTTATGTTTCTTATTATTATCGCAGCAAAAAATACCAAAAATGATGCATTTAGTATTAGATTTTTTCGAAATTTCATCCAATATGGCCGGCACTCATCTGTGCATAGACATCTTACATTTTAATGTCTGATGTCTATGAATGAGTGTGTATATATATTATGTCTGTCTGAAATTTCTGTTCGGTCTGCTCTGCAATCTGATTTCGAGTTACTAGCGAACCGAGTTGCAACCAACGACCTTATGTACATGTATATTGCAACTGGCCCTTAATACCTACCTACCTTTTTACTCTATGGAAATTTCACTGATCTATGTTTTGTAATAGGCAGCATGGCGGTCGTTGAGCATGGTTGGAAAATCACTAATAGAAAGTTCCTTTTTGTTGTAAAGACACGTGTTTATTAAGAATATCTTTTATTTATGTTGAATTATGAAGATTTATTAGAAACATACAGTGTAAATCATGTTCATTTTGAATATCTAATTAGAAACAAAAAAACGTCATTGATGCTGGATTGCGGTACGTAATAGCCTGCATAGATTCATTTGAAATATATAACATTTCCGAGAGACAATTAAAAACCGATAACCGGTTTAAAACTGAATTTTACAAATCGATATATTAACACCCCTACTTTGATCAATGCAATCGTACCCGACTCCCAACAGGAAGATGTCTTTTGGGAAATAACTGAAGAGATCACAAAGTCAGACCATCGTCGTGTTTGTTACATTCTGAAAGGCAGTCCCACTGCACCAGGTGTCCATCTAAGCCTGCTCTTTACATAGATGATTGCTTTGCTCTTGATAATACTAAATAAAGCTCTGGTAGTATCTGAGGACAAATGAATGGATACGCATAGAGCTTGGTATTGAAAACGATGAGTCGCTACAGCAAACAATGCTAAGAAGAAAGTTGTGTTTCTTGGTCATGTTATGCGTTCAAATGGTCTAGAAAAAGATATGATGCTGGCATACGAAGAGGGAAGAAGAAAACAAGGGCAACCAAGGAAAAGGTGGATGGATGAGATTCACGAAACAACAGGAATGAATTTGAAAGAACTAAGGCAGGCGACATCAGAAAGAAAGATATGGAGAAAATGGATCATGTCGGTCGCTAGAGCTCAGAGAGCCGAAAGCACAAAGTGACAAGGTGAGTATCCGAGTAAAATGGTGACCCAGTCTGCAGCATTCAGTTCTAAGTACCTGAGCTCTTCTAGCACACTATATAGGTGGTCAGTTTCTGGCCAAAAAATTAGTAATATTGGCATTTGTTCACATAAACATGGGATTTTTTATTGTTATAGTCACGAATTATAGTAATTGGAATAGTGAATGTCGCACATAAACTATATAATTGCAACAATAAATAATTATGTACATTTGCATGTTATGTGGTGGCACACGGGGCATCGTTTAGCCCATAATGGCGTGGCAGCAAAGGGATTAACTGATCCTCACACTTTTCATCAGTAGATTAGCAAGTCAAATATATTTTCAGCTACAATAAGTCTAAGGGTTTTAGAAAGACCTGACGCTTCCAAAATGCCAATGAAACAAGCGACAAGACAGACTGCCAACAAAAAGAGAGGACATTAATCTTACTGATTCTTTGATCTGCTGCTCCATTTTCGTGATGTCACGAATGAGCTTCCCATGTTCTTTCTTCTTCTCGCGAACTTCCTCCTCAATCCTCTGCTGCTTGCGTGTTTCCTTTTCAAGGATCTGATTCTTTCGAGCCATCTCAGCCGCCAGTTCATCGATTTCTCTTTCATTGTGGTACAGCTTGAACAGCTGAAGTTCCAACTCCAAATCCGCCTTCACAGATAAACTGAAAACTTTACATCCTCTCCTCCAAACAAATTTTTGCAGTACACAACCTCTGGCTTTACATAATTCTTCACCTCCTTTCTCATTTTACAAAGAAAGATTTGACCTCCATCATTTATGACACCTTCACCTCCTTTCTCATTTTACAAAAAAGGATTTGACCACTGTCATTTATCTCCTAATTTCCTGTGTAATCTCCTTAGATTACATTTAAAAGTGAAGATAAAAATTTCATGTCCAAGAAGCAAATTGAGTAGCTGAGTAAATAAAAAAATACAATAAAACCGCACTTACGCATACATGCACAAACTACTAAAGCAACCACCAAATAGATAATTACATAAATTGTGGTGGACTCAGTGCCATGGAGCCGGAGGGTTCCAGGTTCGAATTCACCTCAAGCTGCCGTGTAGGGACCTTAAGCAAGCCCTGTACTCGCAATTGCTCGTGCGCTCCGGTGTGAAACTCCAATGCAGTGTCCTTGAACATTGTATTCGAGAGTGCCTCTCAGTAGAGAGCTGCAGCAAATGAGAGAAATAAATAAATTAATAAATAACTAGAATAACCATTACCAGTTGGTTCCTCAGGCGCTGGTACCTCTCTGCCTCATCCTTCTCCATTTTCGCTTCCTTCTTCTCAGCTGCGATGTTCCTCTTCTTATGGTAATTAAACTGCGTGTCCTCTTCCGCCTTCAGCATCTCCGCTTTTGTCCGATCGTATTCTTCTTTCAGCTCAATAGACCTGAGATTGTAAAACTAAAATTCAATATGTTTTTCCAAAACACATCTAACTTAATTTTGTACGTTTTCATGTCCTAACAAATGGTTTTCCAGTTTCATCCAATCTGTTATTTTGGAAAGATTATTCACCGTCTTAAACAAACACAAAAATGGGTAAATTACGAGTACGTTTCAACAATTTCATTACAATTCACAACATTTGTTTTAAAACAATTCATCAAATGACTTCTAAAGCACCGTCGCTATAAAGTATAAGGTGTCAGCTATGATGCCATAAAATCATATCTATGCCAATCTGGAGGGAATTCATGTAGCTCTATAACAAACCAAATATTCTCCGTTTATTGCTTAGTTTTCTTTGATCTTCTGATTTTTCTGTCTTTCTGTCCATATTTTCAACAAGTCTACTTTTCAAATGCAACAACTGAACAATTAGAAACATAGGTTTTTGCTTTGCTGGAGGAACCATTTATCAAGTGGGATGTCGGCATATAGCATTGTGCAAATGAACTGACCTGCTCATCTCCTCAAACATAGCCGTACGCTCCTTGGCGTTTTTCATCGCAATCGATTCCACTTGTCCTTGAAAGACCAAGAAATTCTTTGACTTCATAAGGACGCCAATCTTCTCGAGAGCTGACGCATATTCCTCGACTTTCACAGACTGAACAAGAAACTCTAGAACTTAATAACTCTCTACTTGACACAAATAATAATAAGCATAACAATCACGTTTTCAGAGATTAACAATACAAAATATAAGTCATAAATGGGTCATTCATTCATTCATACATTCACTTCGATAATTTATATAGCGCCTCTTAAATTTATCTACTCAGAGGCGCTCCCAGCCCAGCCACAGCTAAAAAAATAAGATTTGAGCAACTTATAAAATGCAGGTGAATTTACTCCATGCGTAAGTCGCAAGGTTAGTGGGAGGCCATTCCAGATAGCAGGACCTACAATAGAAATGGCTCGGCACTGTCTGGTAGAAGTGCGAGTTCGAGGAACCAAAAGCTCACCTCGTTGTCGCAGAGCGAAAAGTTCGACGGGCTGCAAGGTCGAAGACAGGTCAACAAAGGCTAGACAGGTATGATGGAGCACAATCAAGAAGGCATCGCCATACAAGTGCAGCAACTCATGTCATGTCAGTAATCCTATGAATAAAGTTACTAGAAGCTCACACAAGCTTAAGTATAATAAGTGCTACAAGCTTTTACTTATTAGGATTCGATCTTATATCTAAACACCTTAATGAAGCAGAAAAAGTTAAGCTGACCAATATTTGTGTAAAACAGGCAGAAACCTCAATATATGCATCTCTAGTATAGGGTCTATTATAGCACAAACTGTTACTATTACAATGTCATGAATGATGATCATGAACATATTATTAGTCTGATTTTAATCATTTGTAAAACATGATGGCCAAACATGCGTTAGGCCTAAGTATGAGGCAGTGTGGATAAAATGTGTCTTATTATCAAAATTTGCTATGTACTTAAAACTGAGCTTTATTAATAGCATGATATAAACCAAGTTCAATGCAAAAAGAGTTTCAGCAGAACACAAAGCACATGTAAAGTTTGCCAACCTTGCCATTAATTCTATAATCCGATGTTGAGTTAATGATAACACGGCTGAAGTGAGTCTCAGCTTCATCTGTATCTTCATAGACAGCTGTAACAACAGCTCTGTTTGAAGCTGGCTTTCCTACTGGTGCACCATGAATGAGATCCTATGAGGACAGCAGAACAGCATACATGTGAGAATTTGTGTTACCAGTCAGAAGCAAGTTACAATAATCTTTGACCTGAAGCAATGAATTATAGAGAATCATGGTTTAGAACTTGCTGTGTGTAAGTTACATTAAATGCAGAAGATACATCACATTAACATGCATAAAATCAATGAAACAATTAAACACTTTATCCATAATACAGAAATTCCATCAGAATTAGATAAATCTGAAATGAAATCAACAATACATCACCAGAGACTGACATTCAAAATCTGTCACGATTTGTACAATTTGACATGAAAAAATATTGTTGTCAACAGATATTCTGCTGAATGACATATAAATATTAAAACAACTTGAAAATCACTGACAACAGACATTTCTATTAACTGGATTACATAAAATACCTACAGCCATTGTTAATCTGATATATAGCAGATCTCTGTATGCAAAAGAAAAGCAATTATCTCCTTATCAGCATCAATAAATATTCAACAGATAAGTGAATATATACTATATAGACTAATGTAATCTTAAAATAGGCAAACAAAACTATACTAAGTATGGGTAGTACACAAATGCATAATATTAATTACAGAATTAAATTGTTCTTTGGCCTGCAATCTTAGAAAACTGGCACTGTGACCCTTCACCCAAAATGGCTGGACACCCCGATACATAAAGTACTTACACTTAGTTTTTTCACTCTTAAGTTGCTTGTTTTCTCTCCCAAAACAAAACTTATTGCATCCATCAAATTTGATTTTCCTGGAAAAAATGCAATAAACATACAGTCTACTAATGCATAGAGATTTATATTAGTCAGCAGTAACTACTAACTAGTAACTACCAGTAACTACTTCTACTAACTTGCACATTATGAATACAATTACTAAAATACACTATAATTAAAATCACGACAAAAGTGACTTTATTTAATGAATAATACTGTAAAGGTTGGTTAATGGTTATCCTTCAAAACTTCAACAGACTGGATAAAAAAGTACAACTTGACAAGCCCTCTATTTCTAGACTCAGAGCTCTTCCTTCTCAAATTTCCCAAAATTTTCAGGCAGTAACTGATGATATAATTATAAAGAATTAAAGTTTTCCTGGGTTGAAACAAACCCGCCTTTTCAGTGGAACAATACGTGATTTGTAAACGCAATCACTTTGCGAGCATGCTACTACTAAAGCACATTCCAAAATACTTGAAATCCTTTATAGACAACCACAGAGAAGGAACGATTTCTCTGTTACTCAGTTTGTTAAATCCTTCACCAAATGGTGCTCAATTTTAAAGAGAACTGCTCAGTGAGCAGAAGAGAGTACTGGAAGCACAATAAAGCACAGTAAACGCAAGAGCACAGTAAGCAAAAAAGAGCAGAAAGAAGCAGAGAGCAAAAAAGGGCACAGTGAGCACAAGAGAGCCTAGTCAGATTAGGAGGGCACAGTAAGCAGGACTGTCTTATGAGGGGCAAACAGCTAGTTAAACAATAAACTTGAAGCAGCTTTGTATAGCTATCATTTGCTACAGGCTAGATGGCCTGGCTATATATAGGAAATACCTACAAGGAGTTACCATGAGACCACCCATCCTTTAAGATCTATTACTCTCTCCCCCACAACCGCCTGCCTTGTCAAACTGACTGTGAGAAACTAATATTGATTGATCTAATTGAAAAAGGGCTGTTTACCAACTGTAGTCTGCATTAGTAGAGGTTATAAAATATAATGTCCCAATTACACACCTTATATACGGCAGGCAATGTCACTGTATTACGTCAATACAAATAAAACTTTTTCACAAAATTATCAGAGTTGCGGCAATAAAAGTGGGTCGGTCAGGTTACCGGAAACACAAAATTAATTTTTTAGAGCCTAATGTTAATTTATGAGAAACAAACCAAAAACAGCAAATTTTGGCTCTTATACTCAAATTTAATTTTCATCAAATTCAAACGTGAAAATATCTTTAAAATGTTAGAGGCACCAAGAAGAACCCAATTAATTGTTTAACCACAAGAGTGAGAGTTTTAATGGGCATTGCGTAAACTAGTGCAAAAAACATGATGTTGACCATTTTTCAAAGAGAAGCATTTAGAGTCGCAATTACTGAATATCAGACAGGCTGCAATCAGAGCCAGTAGCCATAAGCGCCTTATCAACTAGCCATTGAAACACAATGGCTTTTCATGCAAAATACTTAAAACAAATTTTTTTTCCAATATAATTTGATTTACACCTCCTCTCACAACTTGATTTGGTGAACAGCACATATGCAATCGCAATGGACACTCAAAATATTATAGAAACTGCAGGATCTCTATACTGCAAGTTTGTTGTAATGCGGACATTTCTGCATTTCGACTGACTTGAAAATTCCTGCATTTTCTATCTACTCGGATGTTCAGGTCTCTGCTAAAAGCTGACTAGCTGCATATCCTCAGCAGGCCTACTTCATACAATCAATTTAGATCTTAAATGAGTAGAGTCTAGAGTCTGGCTATTAGATAAACAAATATGACTTCATCCTACTTCAACTAATTAGAATTTTTATCATTCATCAAAATGCTGTTGTGTAATAGACAAGGTTGTTCATCACCCAAGGCACCTTTATGGTAATCAATCACTTTAGTGTTCTAAAATTATTCGCCATCGCATCTATAGTTTAAGCATCGGTCGTACACAAGTTGGATTGAACAAAAGAATTCTTGATAAATAGAAATCATATTCATGAAAATAATTTTCACTTAAATACAAGTGAAATCAATGAACAGATTTTTGCTAAAAATGGAGCTCGATTGATGAACGATATTTGATATACAGGTGGATTGATAAAAAAGTTTCTGCTCAAAAGGAATTGGAGTAAACAAGTATATCAGCTCGGTCTCATATATGCAGCGAGTAAACAAATATGGCAATCGTAGATTAGGGCAAAATAGAGCGCTCTCACTGTCTCACATACAATCTTATATTTCCGCAAAAGTAAGTATGTAAGCAAATTAGTATCCGTAAACACAGCTCTAGTTCAAAAACCAGCATGGAAGGATATAGTGCACAAATTTACTGGAGTTTGTTTCTTTGTTTTGTTTGTATGTGCACTTGTTATAGCGCCCCTTCAACCTCCTTACTTAGAGGCGCTCTCGACTACAGAGGACCGCATCGGAGTTACACGCCGAGTGCTGAGCAATTGCGAGTGAAGGACTTGCTCAAGGTCCCTACGCGGCGACTTGAGGTGGATTCGAACCTGCAACCTTTCGGCTGCAAGGCGACGAACATACCCACTACACCACCACGCGCCACAAGTGTCTGATAGGGTCAGACACCCCAGTTAGGGTTAGGGTTAGTGACGCTATTAGAATTCCGTCCATACAGCATGTCCAGAAACTGTATATCCTTACGTTTATTGTTCCTATTAAAAAGTAATATTTTCTACTTGGATGTGTTTTCGTGGAGCCCTTCAAGCCGTCGCATATTTACTTTCGCCCAAATAATAAGCTGTAGGTCAGAGCGTTCTATTCTGTCCTAATCTACGGAGGACATAATTATTTGTTTACTCAATGCATATCTGCGACCGGGTTATTGTTACTGACGGCTCGGTAGAACGTAAACAGTATGGCGGCCATAGATAGACGCAGAATAGATAGCCCAATTATTCCGCTTAATAGTCAAATGGTCAAAGACCATGAAAAGGTATATTTTCATAAATATTAACAAGCTTAAATAAGCTAAAGAATACAAGAAAATCGATTGAAATTAGACACCTACCCACTGTTTATCAATTCAAACGGAAACTGGAAGCCTATAGTCAGAGCCCGTAGGGTTGAAAAATCATCATGATTGTGCATTAGGTGCTACAAGCATAATTTTTCTAGACTTTGTAGAGGAACTAAAAAAAATAATCTTATATAGTGCCAGTTAAAGTGAATGCCAGAAGCATTTTTAAAAAGCAATTTTAAAGTGCACACAAGTGGGCTAAGTTTGGGCTTGTTATGGCAGGCCACGTTAACAACCCACGTTAACTACATGCGGAGAGCTTATTTTTAATGTTAACACACACATGACTGCTTATTTCTGTTAAATAAGTAACAATAGTTTTACTGATGTAAAAAAATAATGGGTAAATACGCACACTAGATGCCCGTACTCCAAACAATATGGTTGACAACGAATGCAATAAATTAGAGCGCGGCGACCTATCAACGACGTCGCAACATGATCCCAGCATGCAAAGCGCTCAGTAAGTAAGCAACCGGCTCAATGGCTCTTTATCGTAGCTTTATCGTAACTTCTTTAATTTCATTCGGTAGCTTTATCGTTACACATATTAAACGTCACAATGCGTGGCTCCCATTTCATTTATTGTTACATCACATTAAACGTTTCTTATTCACATCGCTTTAATTCTTACTTTTGTTTATACTTGCGTCGATTACTTACTTACTGAGCGCTTTGCATGCTGGAATGCATGTTGCGATGTCGTCGATAGGTCGCCGCGCTCTAATTTATTGCATTCGCTGTCAACCATATTGTTTGGAGTACGGGCATCCAGTGTGCGTGTTTACCCAACTATCTATGGCCGCCATACTGTTTACGTTCTACCGAGCCGTCAGTAACAATAACCCCGCGACCGATTACCCTTTCTTCTGTTAGTAGTTAAGATTCATGTCTTCTTTCATTTGCGTTCTTGTGAATTGTTTTAATTGCATAACTGTACATTGCAATCGGTTGCGGTCTGTCAACCGGATTGTTTCAGTAAAGAATATTCTAAAGAACACAAGATACCGCAACATTATTCCTAACCCGTTCCATTTGGGCCAATGATGGCAGAGAACCTCTTGAATGGTCCGATTGTCTGTTTTCCTTTGTACGACTTAAAATTCTCAACCTCGATATACTTTAAATGCCCCGGCATCTCTGCTTTGCGTTTATTTTACAAATACGGACAACGATTTATTGAAAATATAAAACAGTAATCGCCATATTTTATGCGCGAAATCCAATGCGCATGCGCAAGACATGAACTTTATTGTAGCACCGCTTTTCTATACATTCCGATATTGTAATTGCAACAAATAAACTCTGAATGTCTAAATATCAGTTGTAACCTAATCAAGTGACTAAAGTCAGAAGAGCTATCCATAGAAATCCGAGTCAAATTGCCAGAAAAAACAAATTATTGATCAGTTAAGAGACTCTAGGGCCTATTTAGGTCGAGAAATAGTGTGAGGCGATGGACCAAATGAGGAGATTTGAGGCCCCAGTTTTGAATATACATGCATATAAATGGAGGAAGGTTGCAAGATGGGTGGCGATACGCTGGCAGACGATTGAAATCCGCGAAAACCACGACACAAGTGACATAGCGACCCAGATATCTTTGCTTCTAGGTGTCATGATGTGAGGGCCAGTGATGGCAGTGAGGCAGACCACGGCCTACTAAATACCAGGCCAGCTACAAGAAGGTATGACGTCATCAGCGGGGGCTCACTCACACGGCCGTGGCTCAATTGGGTGTTTATTTGGTAGATCAATTGGCTTTATTTTCGTTTATTTCTTAATACTGGAGTCGACAGCTATACTTGGCAGGGCATACAATGTATATCTATAGTATGAAATTGACATGAAAGAAATCAATAATTCATTTTATTTATTTATTCAAAAACCTTTGTAACCAATCTATAGGACCTACAATATAGACACAACAAATTAAATGTGGACAGATCTTTATAATCTTAAATCAGTGTTTAATCTAGACGTCTCTGGGGGGGGTGAAAGTTTCCCCCCCCAGGATTGACATTCCCCCAGAAAAATATGACAAAATGATATTGGTTTTTAGTTACAGTTTTCATCATTGTTTTACATGAAGTGTTAAATATACCGTGATATTATTTATTATTATATGATTATAATGACATTATTCACTACTATATGATACTATCATGTTAAGATGACACCTTAAAATGCAGCCATTGCAATGTGGAAATTCAAAAAGTTTCTATTGGGTCACTGAAGAAGTACAGCTATTTTGTTAAGATGACCCCCTTAAAATGCTGTTATTGCAATGTTGAAATTCAAAAAGTTTCTAATGGGTCACTGAAAAAGTACAGCTATTTTGTTAAGACGACACCTCAAAATGCTGCCATTGCAATATGAAAATTCAAAAATTTTCTAATGGGCCACTGAAAAAGAACAGCTATTTTGTTAAGACGACACCCAAAATGCTGCCATTGCAATATGAAAATTCAAAAATTTTCTAATGGGCCACTGAAAAAGAACAGCTATTTTGTTAAGACGACACCTCAAAATGCTGCCATTGCAATATGAAAATTCAAAATTTTCTAATGGGCCACTGAAAAAGTACAGCTATTTTGTTAAGACGACACCTCAAAATGCTGCCATTGCAATATGAAAATTCAAAATTTTCTGATGGGCCACTGAAAAAGAACAGCTATTTTGTTAAGACGACACCTTAAAATGCTGCCATTGCAATGTGGAAATTCAAAAAGTTTCTGGTGGGGAGGGGCGCATACCCTCCCCATACCCCCCTCCCAGTCTCGGTGCTACGTGCATCACGAGCGTCCTTTGGACGCTCAATTGTCTCCCCCCCCAGAAACCTCAATTCCCCCCCAGAGGATGGGGGCTAGATTAAACACTGATCTTAAATATAAAACAAACCAATCTAATGGATGGATGATGCGGTCTAATAATGACTTTCAAGCTAATAAACAATGCATTAAGAAACAAATCCAAAAAGCAGGAAAAAACTAGCTAATGGATGTGTACCCCACAGAAGTGTACACTTGGAGATTTTTTAATCTAGCACGAAGTGTTACACAAAAACACTATAACCCAAAAAGATTCAAAACAAGCTAATGCACAGATTTCGTGATCAAAGAGTGTTTGGAACATTATGAATAACGAATATAAATAATAAGCTAGCACATGTACATTGACTTCAGAACTGCACTTATACAGTACTTACTTAGTAATCACATACCATGAATATTAAGTTGAAAAACTGAAATATAGGCAGTAAGTAAGTATTTTCATTATTACTCCACTTGCAAAGGCCCAATGGCTCGTAAAACATTATAATACATCGAAATAATAATTGGTAATGAAACGTACAAATTACATCACAAGTTGAATAAAACTACTAAAATATAAGCATCAAACAAGTCATAAATACATCATTTTGGTGATAAACCCTTTCCAATCAACGAATAATCAAAACATGGTATCTCTAGATGATATGTAAACTGTGTTAAAATAGCAGCATCTAATTTCACCTATGTTTCTCAATAAAAGCTCATTTTCCAACAAGGGTTGACAATTTCCTTTTGTCCGACCTTTCAGACTTCTTTTTGTCATTTACAAGTTTTGTGTAGTTATTCAACATTATGTTTGTAGCAATGAAAACAGATCTATACAAAAGTTTTGATCTTGCATTGCCACATTCACAGACATTCTCTATATGACTGATAAAATCCAGACTAATTCGAACCACTAAATCTCTTTGATTCGTTACGGATAAAAACTCATTCTCATACTTTTTGGAAATGAGACAATTAAACACAACGAAAGCATCAGAAACAACATCAGTTAGAAATTGAGTTGGCCATTTAAGACCCCCTCTGTTCAAAATTTCAGTATATGAAAATTTCTCATCCAAGTCTTCACCAAATTCACACAGCAACTCTCTGTCAGTACACAATTCATACTGGCACAACTTACAACTAAATAATTTACAAACTTTATGTGCAATATAGCCAGCAATAAAAACAATGCAAGTCAATTCCTTGTCATCTATACATCCATCACAAGAATCACTAACGACATCAGCAAATACATCAGGTGTAGTAGCATCTGCAGTAGCACTTTCTTGACTATCAACATCAGACAGAAATTTAATCAGATTAAAATTACCACACTTGGCTGACTTCAAGTGCAAGACACTGATGAGCTTCAACTTTTTTTCAGACTCTATAATCTGCCTCACTGATACGTGATAATTTCCCCCAGACAACTGTCGATACTGAGAAAATCGGTATTCCAGATTATCAGTCTGGAATTTTCCAGGGAGTACATAATTAACTTTTAAATCAACCAGCAAGTAATTGATCAGTAACTTCATAGATTTTACAGTATGTTTAAGAGCAAAAAGAGTCTCTTGCGACAAACAGCCATGCCTGCCCTTGCACTTCATTGCTTCCCAGTTGTCAAACCACAAAACAATTCCTTCCATAAATTTCAAACGTTCATCATCAACAGATCGAAATGCGTCACTGTCTTTGTCACGCAAATTTCTCCCTTTATGTGGACTTTTCACATTGAAAAGTTTCCATAATTTCAAAATTATGTCAAGGAACATTCTAGTGTCATCAACTGAATCACTCAGTGCTGGAAAGAAACAAAGTGCTGCAATAGTTTTTTCATTAAACACTTTCAAAGCCAAGCTGACCTTTTGACGTTCAGTGCTAGATGGGTTTAAAGCTTTGTGTGTTAAATTAGGAGCCAGCTTAACAACCCGGGTTTCTTCAAAGCTATGCAACTTTTTCAGATCTGAAAAACAGGCTCTGTGAATTAAACTTTTATTCTCAAGGTCAGGGAATGTAAATGTTTGACTTGTATCAGCTTGGTTTATCCAGTTGTTTCTAATGCATTTAAGCAAGTGAACAGAATCAAAGAAGAAAAAAAGTTTCATGGTACTGTCAAACGGATTATCAATGAATGGCTTCAGCTCACGGCCACCACACAACAGCGTAAACATATTGCGATTAATACGATTATTATCAGAGATGATGCACAACACTTTGTAACCAGCATCATGTATACCATGCAATACTTTCAAAGTAATTTCTTTCAAATATGCAGCTGTCATGTTGGCAACTGGAACAAGACAAACTACATCTCTGTCCTTAGAAAGAACAGATGCAATCATAAAGGCCTGCACCGTTGTTGCCTGCTGCAATGAGTTATTGCTGGAAAAGCATTGAATATTTCCACCTTTAAAGGTTGCTGTAGGCTCAACATGTATCTCGTCCAACATCAATGAAACTATTTTCTGATGTGGCTCGAGATACTTAGCCTTGTTTCTCAAATAAGAAATATGTACATCATTAACAGAACCTGCATGAGTTGATGACAAACACGATGTCAAACGCCGCAAGTACGACTCATGAGGCAGTATTAATACACTTTTCCTCAAAAAGTCATACGCTTTAGGAAATATTTAGTAGGCCGTGGCACAGGTCGGTCAGGATCGACAGACCGGTGGAGAGAGTTGGAGGAGAGAGCGTGGGACACATACGGGCATTGACCCAGGTTGTCCTTCATGCCTCTCAACCAATATTCTCTTCAATTAGACAAGGTGGTCCAGCTGCTTCAAGATGTTAATGGCAGTGTGGGAATTGTGGAAAAATAACTGGGGGGGGTTGGACCTTGATCCACATGGAATTTTGATGTGAAAAACATACTTTAACATGGGGCTCTAAGAAAGACTAGGAAGGTTGAAGCCCCCCAACCCCCCGGCAATTCTCACCCTGGTTAATGGTATGGAGCAGACCTGCGCTGACCGAACCGGTTGAAGCTGGGCAACATGGCGCGAGACAGACTCAGACAGAGTGGCGTCGGACTCCTACGGGCATTGAGCCCAAGATTACTGGTTATTGATGATGATGATGATGATGATGATGATGATGATGATGATGACGACGACGACGACGACGACGATGATGATGATGATGATGATGATGATGATGATGATGATGATGATGATGATGATGATGATGACGAGGACGAGGACGGGTGGGTGTCAGCATAGGCGTAGGAGACGGGGGTCCACAGGAGCAAATGCCCCCCAAATTTCGGGCAAGTCTGTTTTTCGGGCAAGTAGACCCGGGAAAATATTAACCAAACTCTTGAAGTTCAACGTTCATTATATGCCGCATATATTATCTCCCAGTTCCATCTTGCCCGAATCAAGTTAGATATTAGCTCACAACAACCATGGTTAGCAGAAATTCCCGAAAAAGTTCTGAATTCACGGTAGCATTTTGTAAATAATGGCGAGAATCGCAACAAAATCAAGAGCCAAATTTTGCCCGAAAATCTTGCCAGAATCGAGTTAGATATTAGCTCACAACAACCACGGATAGCAGAAATTCCCGAAAAAGTTCTGAATTCACGGTAGCATTTTGTAAATAATGGCGAGAATCGCAGCAAATTCAAGAGCCGAAATTTGCCCGAAAATTGCGACTATACGTGGCATTTGGAGAAATTCACAGCATGCAAGCTATATGTGCCACAGAACACGAAATTCACTGTCTGAATGACATCGAAATTTTTACTATACCCGCGCATGGTCATGAGGCAAAAAAGACACGATAATCTTGCGATCATCAACATTGAACGTGCAGATCTTGGTCTGCTCTCTGAAAAAGTTCTAATCTTTTCCTTCTTGTCAAGTGTGCGGGATCAGGGTGTTGCACTTGATAGCTCACTTATATTACGGGTAGGATAATACCTTAACTGAGCACATTTCCAAAAGCACATGTTCCTCTTATTTTCATTTAAGGTGTCTCAGTATCTTTCGCCGTTCTGTTTCCACTCAATAGCTTTCTCTCCGTGTTCACAATCACATAGCCTACAATCTAAATTCTTCGCTCTGATCTTCAAGGTTCAGCGGGGTTTCGCCCCAAATATCTGACCCACCTTAGGCCTATACTAAGGCCTCACTCAGCTTCCTCCAACCGTCCACTTAGTTCATCTAACAGACTTTACCCTTGCTTCCTCCTCCTAGAACTGCTATGGCTCAGTCTTGGTCATTTGTCTCAATTGATCGATCATTCTCTTTGTGATGAGCTTTCACCTTTGCTTTCGCTCTATACACTTTCTCTGGCAGTCTCTCTTCTTCCGTCTCTCATCTTAAAACCTGCCTCTTCGCGCGTGGTCTTGCGCACTAGGAGCGCCTCTGAATGGTTCACCCTACTAGAGGCGCTTTGTAGATGATTAACGATACAATACAAAACAAAACAATATACAATAATTTTATGAATTTAATCAGTTACTCGTGTGAAGTTTGAACTGGTTAGGTGTCAGGAATATTATACATAGGCTACATAATAAATTTGCATAGGGGCCTACGTGCCTAAAATTACCCAACCATGCATGGTCCATATAATATGGGCGGGCCCGGGGTATTTGCCCCTCTGCCCTTGTCCCCAGGTGTGGGTGCAAGAACAGAGATGGCTATGTGTGCACGATATGCCAATTATTCCCGATTTATTTTTTCGGGCAAAAGCAAAATTTTTTCCCCCACTGCTGAAATGTCCCCTACGCCTATGCTTATAGCCTACTTATTGTATTTTGCGACCATTGCTTAGTGTTGAGCCACTGAGCAGAGGGAGGGGTTTTGGTGGAGGGGATAGCACCTCCCCACATTATAGGGCCACATATCGAAATGTTTTTGAATTTCCACGCTGCAATGGTAGCATTTTAGACCGTCATTATGACGAAAATGCTCATCATTTCAGTGCTGATAGTCATGGTTTTCGACTTCAAAAGTGTCTCCTGCAGAGTCCTGCTATTGTTTAAATCTGTCAAATTTCTTAACTGCAAAATTCCTCATAATTTCGTCGCTGAAAGATAAATGGTTTCAGAGGTCAATAAGTGTTCCATCCCCATTGTCCAAATTTGACGAATTTCCACATTGCAATAATAGCCTTTTAGGTTATCATTTTAACTAAACGGCTCATCACTTCAGTGCCGATAGTCGTGGTTTATGGCTTCAAAAGTGTCTCTTCAGCTGTTTAAATTTTTGTTAAATCTTTAAACTGTAATGGTAACAAATTTCTCATAATTTCATTGATGAAAGACACAGTTTACGAGTTCAAAAAATGTCCCCTCCACGCTGTTTGCATGTTTGAATTTCCTCACTGTAGTGCTGGTATTTTAAGATGCCATATCTTAATAAAATTGCTCATTATGGATAGACAATGGATAACAATATAGAAATCTAAAATGATATATCTGAAATATTTGTGAAATGTTTGGGCATAAAACTCAACGTCCTATAGTAACCTGTTGCCATGCACTGCCGTCTATGGCTGTGTGGACGGTCGTCCATGCAGTCATGGACGGCCGTCCGTAACTGCATGGACGCCTTCCATGCAGTCATGGACGACCGTCCTGGCAGTGCTGGCCAAATAAGTGATAGGACGGCGTCCAGCCTTGAAAATAAGTGCTAGGACGCCGTCCATGACCGTCCTGGCACACTTTAAGCCCTGGGTATACAACCATTTGAGCCTGTACGACCAATGGCCTTAATGGCTACCGTGTCAAGTAAGAGAGTAGGAATTCGAGCTACCCCCGTCCAACGTTCATTGCGTTTAATAGTTACTATGACCAAGTCCGTCATACACAATTAATAATCTTCGTTTAATTGCAGACTGTTCAGACTGCAGACACACCGTACTAAGGATACAATTCATAGGATGAACGGATGATAATAAATTATTTCGAATTTGACTGTTGGCAGCCATGCAAGACGCATCACAACGTCGTTCTGCTGATCAATCTACTAAAGTCATCAGATGCCGAATGGGAGGTTGAAGCATCCGTGCGCTCTTCGTGCATGCTGAGTGTTTACCATGCAATACCCTAACCACCACCATGCACCCCTCAAATGCACAGAGCTGCTCTCGCTCTGTCACATGGTCGACTGGGGACTCCTGAAGCGTGAAAGGAAGGAAGAAAGGAGGGAAGGAACGAACGAACGAACGAAAGAACGAACGAACGAAAGAACGAACGAAAGAACGAAAGAACGAACGAAAGAACGAAGGAATGAACGAACGAACGAACGAAAGAACAAAGGAAGGAAGGAAGGCACGAAGGGAAGGGAAGGGAAGGGAAGGGAAGGGAAGGGAAGGGAAGGGAAGGGAAGGGAAGGGAAGGGAAGGGAAGGGAAGGGAAGGGAAGGGAAGGGAAGGGAAGGGAAGGGAAGGGAGGCATTAAATACAGTGCCATATATATTCGTGTGTAAAAATCTCTCTGAGTGGCGATTAAAGTGCATGGAATTGCTATGGTGACCGGGTGATGAACCCGCTAGACAAGCCCCAAACCCTCAAGAGCCTCACAGCAGCGAGACTGCATTGCTCTTTAGAAAGCTGTTCAGCCTTTAAAATCGATCTTCTAGGTATGTTCCACTATATGATACATCGAGATTATATTCCTGTGTTTGTGCATTCAGACCAATGTTGCTGATCCTCCGTTGATTACTCGTCATCGTAATCTCAAAACTTCTAAAGCGCTACTCGAAAGCCAGGCGCGATGCACCAGCTTATTCACGAGCGCTGCGTTGAGTCAAAAGGGTTGTCCGTAAGAGTAGTCCAGAGGTGGTACGGGTCGAGTTACCATTGGATCAGGGGGTGGAACGGCTACTAATGAGGGTGCCGTCTGGTTCAGGAATTGGAAGGTGAAGGATCGTATAAGAGATGTGATTCATGTAAACAGCCCAATTATCCAAAGGACTGACACCATTAGGCAGAGTTGTGCAAGGCACACAGAATTCCTTCATGGTGTCACGCCTAAACATAATTATATATAAATATGCACAATTATATTATATATTATTACGTGTGAATGACTAATGTATAACTTTTATATATACATAAATTTTTCCCAAGTCCTTTGAACTAAGCTGTACACATGGACAGAGCGCATTATATCGAGTTTTTATGTAACGTCCTTTTCACGATATCGATTCAGATATAATCGCTGCGCATATAGGCGATTAGAACCACTACAAATCTAGGCTAGGACGGACGGTGAACTCGACTTTTGTCCTCTCTCACTCCCTCCTCCCTCCTCCCTCTCGTTCGGCACCTGAGACAACACCTGAGCGAAGCAGCTCAGACGACAGTGGCCTCTAGAACGCATTCGTGAGGCTATTGAGCCACGTACGAAGCCTATGAATAAGCGAGACGTATACAGTTAGTAGTAGATGGACGTATGTGAGAACGCTTATCGTAGGCTGGCTTTATAATCACGTTGCTAGTCTCTACATACAGAAGACTTTCTGGTCCAATTGCTATTGTTTAGGTGTGCAGAGGCATGCGCAGGTTGAGTGCAGGAGTATTGGCTAGCATAATAGACCTATAGCGATCGTAGAAGAGTGGAAAGTGAGTCGTGAACAGCAATTGAGGTCTGCTGGCCATAATGAGTCAACGCCGTTTTTGTTAAACTCTTTAGACAGCGGCCTTAGACAACATACTATCTACATATGTAGTTCAGTTCATAATGTGTAAGTGATACGTTTAGACGCATGCAACTGCTCTAGAAGTCGACGACGGCAGGGCTCACAAGATATCAGCCTGCACACTGATCTACAGTCAGCTGTAGCCTACTAACACAGCAGCTGTGCACACGTATGTACACCTAATTGTAGCGCAGTTGGCTTTTAGACCTGATGGAACAGCAGAGCAAGTATCCTATAACCTATAGAATGAATTATGAGCACGATATTAGGGCAGTTACTGTTACAAGTGTTACATGCTTATAAGCGCCTTAGGCCTCGTGAGCACATTCTGAACTTCGTGTAGAGCAGGCAGGCCAATACATTGTGCTGTATCAAAACCAGGTAGGTTATTATATAGTTCTAGATTAAATTGAGTCATGAGATAGCTTATCGTTGACCATTAATTCTTGTGGGAATAGTGTATCAGCGTTGCATACAGGCCTCCATAGACGTCTATGATAATTAATTATCTCAAATACTTGTGTCCTGCACGTATCGTAGGCCTAATACCTCGATCAGAAACCTCTAATGCTATCACTGGCCATCGTTCCCCAGTTTGAACTCTGGCAAGCAATACCGCCGTGCTCCAATCTGGATCAGCCATCATTAATGATAAGTAATTTTATGTCATAATAATTGGTCTTCACGAATTCATTTCAATGATGTAAAAACTATGGTAATGGAGTAAAAACGGGACAATGTCGTTTTATTAGAAAAAAAAGAAAAAAACGACAAGAAACGGTAGCCTAACGGAAAATAATTTGACTTTGTTAAACTTAAACTGCATGTTAAACTTAAAAAACCTGTTCACGCAATTTTATCCTAATCGGCAAATAACACCGCTTTCATGCTGATCGACATAACGTATTTAAAATCTAAACAGAAGTAAAGACTATAGATGTGTATAACACTGTATATATATGCTACAATATATTTATATTGTAGGCCTACCTAAAATTATTACTAATTAATTATAGGCCTAAGTAGTTTATATAAAAAACTCTTATAAATTTAATTTCTTGTAGGGACCTACTATAATAGCCTATACTACATGTAGGCCTATTTCTCAAATGATGACGTTAAACAATTAAATAGTGACATTGATTAGCTGAATCTTTGACCGTATAGGCTACGGTGAAAACGCAAGGAATATCAGACAAAACTAAAAGTAAAGAAACTAGTAAGCATGGGCGTAACTTTGCCCCAGATAGTGGTGGTGACTATCCGTCCGCAGCTCTGCTCACTAGAGTAGAGGGGCAAATCATTGTTCCTTCCCTGCTCTGCCCCCGTGCTATGTAGTGAACAGTTCTACTTTCCTGGGGACATTTACCTGCTGAGATAATCGTCAACCATCTGTGTTTTGATGTTTCTCTAGTTTGTTTTCAAGAAAAAAAATATTTTTCGTGTTTCCTTGTCAGAGTTTGCTGCAACTTCTGATTTGATCATTATTGATGCCAAAATGCCAGGCATATAGCCATTAATACAAATTATAGGTTTAAAGTATAGGCTACCATGCCGCATATCGAAATACAGTGCACAATATTATAAATGTGGCTTTAATAGGCCTATATCAATTTTTAATGTCAATTTCACTGGTAGTGTGGCGGAAAGACGCGCTCTCTGAAACACCCCGACTGCGGAAACAGTTGCCCTCTCGGTCCGTAGGATGGCCGATTACCGATCGGGCGGGTGCCAGTCCAAATATGCCCGCGTGTCGCCTCAGGAGGGAGACGCGAGTCCGCCTTCGTTGTATTTCGAAGGAAGTGCAGCCCCTTCCGACCGATACGCCTCACCCAAGAAACAACGACGATGAAGAGAAGGAACACAGTTTATTCACGGCAGTACGACACTCATCAACTGTACATCACGACTCGCTCTACGACTGACTATATCTCTGGCTAGAACTCGAGGACTGACTCTCACTCTCTCGATAACTGAATGACTGCTCGCTGACTCGAAGACTGCCTCCCAGAGCAACAGGCTCCCTTATATATACTACAGGTCGTACACGCCGGCGACCGACTTCAAAGAGATGGCGGTGGAACATAAAGGATTCGCGACCGCGGGGGAGAGAGGCACATAAAGCGATGCCGCCAATACCCTCAATACAGTCGGCGGTGGAACATAAACGATTCGCGCTGCGGGGGGAAGGGGCACATAAAGCATACCGCGGTCGCGGCCGATAATACTAGGCCGAGCGGCGACCGACTTCAAAGAGACGCCGCCAATACACTCAATACAGTCGGCGGTGGAACATAAACGATCGGCAAACCCAAGTTCGCAACATCCCCCACCCACTACGATTAATAAAATGTCCTCATTTTAGTCACCACGATGAAAACATTGGCCAACGGGCCCACCAAGAGTCTATAGCTAAGAAAGTCTCTAACAGCAATACCCTAACTCTGGCACGGTCATCATACAATTAATCTAAATATGCCCTGAGGCTACAGAAACCCGTCCTTCAAGGGACAACTGAAAAGCAATTCCTCCACGGGGACCTTTACTCGTACGACTTTTAGTCAATAGCTAATAATATTAATTAGCCAGTAGGCAACAACGATCTTAACTATGCCCGTAGGCAACAGAACAAGCGTGAACTCAAACGGGCGGAGGCGACGTTCCGCCCGTAACACATTAACATGTGCCCAATGGGCAACCAAGCTACAGAAATTTGTTCCACAAGGAACAACACATAACAAGGATATTTACGTCCAACGGACCTAAACCAAGTTCCTGCACACTGTCAAAAATCGGGACTCAACCTCAACGGCACAATCAGCAAATCAATCAGACTCCTAGCTACTCGTCGCTGCCAGCTGCAGCAGCTGGTGACGTCATGTACGTCGCGCACAGCAGATCCGGTATACTAGCGACGTCGTTGCTCGTCTCCTCCGGTGGGCAGCAGTAGCACAGTGCAAAGCCCCGCCCCAAACCCTCTGACGGCTGCTTTGGGCACTTTCCCACGGGCAATGGACCACCCGCGAATATTCTTACCCGCTCCCACGGATATACGTTGGGCGCTAGCAACAAGGGACAGGGCGTGGGGGGTCGACCACAGATAGTAACCCACTTACGAAATCTCGTCACCCTCCCCAGCCAATTGTTAGTCCGATCCGTCCGTCGTGGCACGTGTCGTTCAATATGGCGCGCGCTCTCACGGTCACCTCGTCCTCGCTTAAACCGTAACCTCTGCTGCCGATAGAATTTACGAGCGTTATTGTCCCTTCGCACCCGAACTCCGCCAAAGGCATGCTTACTAATTGCAGATTCAATCAGCCCGTCATTTAACGTCCGATCAAGTTCACTGTCGATAGCTGTCCTATGCGGCAAGGGATGGCGTCTTAAGGGCTGCCTAACGGGGCGCGTCTCGTCTGTCTCGATTCTATGCATAGCGGCAGTCGTTCTCCCTAAATCTCGGTCGGTCACTGAGAATACGTCCCGATATTCAAGAAGCAACTTGTCCAACCGCTCCCGAATCTCGGAGGGAACTTCCTCCGGCAAATCTGCCATTAACATATCTCGGGGCGAAATCTCACTAACAGGTGCGGTCCCTTGTCCCCTACCTGTACCCAATTCCACCTCCACTGGATGCAATCCTCCTAGGAATCGATCCTTCGTTAGCGTAACGGTCTCGTCGCTCAGGTTAACTACTCTAACACTAGCATCCGCGCGGTCTCCAACGACGACGCGAGCGAGATGCACCCCTGGCTGTATCTCTTGGGCTTCTGTCATCCATGCAGGCGCTATAGTAGTCAGGTCCCCGTACAACATCTTCACAGAGACTTCGCTCTGGCATTTAGGAGGCACTACAACCTCTTCAGCAATTATCACTCTACGGCACCACATAGATCCGTTCCCTTTTACGAGGGGTACCCGTCTACGTCCTAAAAACAATGCCCCGTTACCAAAACCAATTCTACACCGGTGTTCCCTCAGCCAATCCATACCTAGCATGGGCTCGGTAATCTGGTCAGATACCAAAAATACGGTGGAAACCTCAAATCCGTCCCTTATCTTAATGGGCAAACGGACCTCCCCAAGGACATTAATGCTAGTGCCATTTGCAGCCATCAGAAAACGAGAGCAAGATTGCAGTGCTAACCCTTCGACGACTGTAGACGGGATCAAGCTGACCTCGGATCCGGTGTCGATTAAACACATCTGTTGTCGTCCGTTGATGCTCCCTCGAATGTAAACGGCGTTGCTGCTGGCTCGGTCCGGCAATCTTGGGCGAGTCGTATGGTTCATCAGAGGCGGCGGCGCCTCCGTTTCTGTGGTCTCGACGTCGTTCCTGCGGTCGAAGGGGCGACGAGGCTGGCGGCAATTCCGACTAATGTGACCTGCGCGGTTGCAGTTGTAACAGGTCACACTCCGTCTCGACCGGTCCTGGTCGTTGGCGCTGCTGTTTCCGGGGCGGCCGTTGCGCCCCAGATCGTCGTCGGTTGAAGCACGGTTTCGCAGCTCCTGGAATTGGCGATCGATCCTTCGTTCCATATCCGTCTGCCATCGTCTCTGCTCGTCGCGCTGCGTCTCTAGGAATCGGTCGAGCGTAGACTGGATCTGAGTACTCGCATCGGTCTCTTGAGTACTCCGCACGCGGTTGGAAGGCCTCCGTCTATCGTCAGAATCGTTCGTCCGTTGGTAGGCGTCCAGACGAAGCGCCGTCCTGTAGGCCTCGTCCAGGTTCTTTGGCTCCCGCTCACGTACTTTGAGTGACAGGTCTCTGTCGCTCAACGCCTCAAGGAAAGCATCCTTGGCGATGATCTCCGTGGTCTCGTTCGAAGGTACTGGATACGCCAACACGACAAGGCGACGAATGTCGTGCAGCAGGTCGCTCAGAGTCTCTTGGGAACGCTGGCGTCTGTAATAAAGCTGAGCGCGAAAGCTTTCCGCCTGGCCCTCCGTTCCATACCTCTGTCGAAGGCGTTCGACAAGCTCCTCGTAGCCGACGTTCGGACGAGCACCGAAGTCCCACAAAAGCTGCGTGGCAGCTTTCTCCAGGCTGCATCGAAGATAGTCGACTCGGTCAGCGGCAGTCCATTGGTTGTGACGGGCGCAGACTTCAAATTGCACCAGGAACGACTCCAGCGATCCCGTGCCGTCAAACTTTCCCGGCTTCATTGGAGGCGGTCGAGTCCACGGCCGTCCTCCGGTAGTCTCCGGCATTCTCAGGGAAGTCTCCCGATCGTCAGACGTCTCTCGGTAGCTCATCCTCGTCGGCCTCCGCAGCTCCTCGATGAGTCGGCTCCGGTCCGTTCGCTGGTCTGCCATTGCACTCTCATCGGCCAATGGCGAGGAAACGTTCGCCCGTAGATCGGCGAATCCTCCAGCGGCGTAGGCGATTGTGACTTCCTCGTTTTCTTCCATCGTCGGTTGATCTGCGAATGTCGATCAGAAGGCGACCACAGACCCCACTTCTGGTACCAGTGTGGCGGAAAGACGCCCTCTCTGAAACACCCCGACTGCGGAAACAGTTGCCCTCTCGGTCCGTAGGATGGCCGATTACCGATCGGGCGGGTGCCAGTCCAAATATGCCCGCGTGTCGCCTCAGGAGGGAGACGCGAGTCCGCCTTCGTTGTATTTCGAAGGAAATGCAGCCCCTTCCGACCGATACGCCTCACCCAAGAAACAACGACGATGAAGAGAAGGAACACAGTTTATTCACGGCAGTACGACACTCATCAACTGTACATCACGACTCGCTCTACGACTGACTATATCTCTGGCTAGAACTCGAGGACTGACTCTCACTCTCTCGATAACTGAATGACTGCTCGCTGACTCGAAGACTGCCTCCCAGAGCAACAGGCTCCCTTATATATACTACAGGTCGTACACGCCGGCGACCGACTTCAAAGAGATGGCGGTGGAACATAAAGGATTCGCGACCGCGGGGGAGAGAGGCACATAAAGCGATGCCGCCAATACCCTCAATACAGTCGGCGGTGGAACATAAACGATTCGCGCTGCGGGGGGAAGGGGCACATAAAGCATACCGCGGTCGCGGCCGATAATACTAGGCCGAGCGGCGACCGACTTCAAAGAGACGCCGCCAATACACTCAATACAGTCGGCGGTGGAACATAAACGATTCGCGCTGCGGGGGGAAGGGGCACATAAAGCATACCGCGGTCGCGGCCGATAATACTAGGCCGAGCGGCGACCGACTTCAAAGAGACGCCGCCAATACACTCAATACAGTCGGCGGTGGAACATAAACGATCGGCAAACCCAAGTTCGCAACAGTAGCCTAACACCAAGCGGGGCAAAACACCCCTATGGCTCGCCTTGGCTTGGGACAAAATGCCCCTGCATTTGCATGTTTTGCAAATCCATTCTTAGCAATCAATTTTTTCTTGTGCTAAAAAGAATAGAGAGGCACCTATAATCGTCAGAATCAAATAGAGCACTGTACCTCTTTAAAGTTATTTTTGGCTTTGAAGGTTAAAGGTTGTCAGAATTCAGAAAATAGAAATGGGGCAACAAGAGGACTTTTGCCCCAGGTGACGGAAAAGCGCCCCTTTGAGGCACCTTGTATTTAATTATATATGTTGCAATGTCATCGTTTTTGAAATTTGTTCGAACACAGTTACTGTAGCAGGCCTACTTTTGGGACATTCAGCACTGTGGATCTGACAATAACTTCAAGCTTGAAATGCTATTACTCACGTTGTAAATTAGTAAAAGCCGTTAATGAAAAAGTTTTACCCCCTTCTATTTTCCTTCCAATCTCGTTTCCCTCGTATTCCTCTTTCTCTTCACGGTCTTCACCATATAAGAATTTTAGTATACTTTGTCCGGCACTTTAGGCCACCTGCAAAGTAGTAGGCCTACAATAATATTATACTGTGCCATGCTCATTTTTTCCAAATGAATTTGACAATTATTTTTATCATTTAAAGGAACTCAATTTCACAGTGCCAAGTCCAGATTATATACAACAAAATGGACAACTTAACAAAATTATTATGCGACCAAACATGTGTAGGCTTAAGTAAGGATTGTAAGGTAGTGTGGACAATAAACGCACTGTGGAAGCCTCTGTCAGCTTTTCCGCCATTGCAATGTTAAATATCCCCGAATGGCTTTACGCCAGACAGCCAAATGCTTTCATGTGAAAAACTACTTCCTTACAGGACCAAAAAGTGGTGGTGACTGTCACCACCACTTTTAAAAGTGGTGGTGACTGGACACCACCGTCACAATAGAACGTTACGCCTATGCTATAGTAAGAGATAGCAAATAAATAAAGTTACATAAAAAACGAAATAAAAGGGCACGAAAAATTTAGAAAAAACAGAAAAACCACATTTTTCTTGATAAACTAAAAACGAAAAAGCGTTTTAAACAACTATGATTCATTCTGTCTATAGGCCTGTGTTTGTTAGATCAATCGATTAGGCCTATGTTATGTTATAATCGAATAATGCGATAGGCCATTTAGGCCCACAAAGGAGGTGGGGTTGGCGGATTAAGCTGATCAAAGCTGCCTGGAAATTCATCCACTTTGACCTTGGTTTTTAAAATCTTTCTGCAATAAATAAAATGTAAACTTTTTAAGAACGTAAACTCCGCATTAGACCTGATACGCCACTTATTATCGATATAGTTCATTTGAAAATTTGCTCTCTATAGGCCTATTTGCGACTATTTGTGCGGTATTTGTGATTTCTAACTTGAGGTGTTCTAAGTATACAGAGGAAACTCATACCGTATGTAGACCTATAGGCCTATATACTATGATCCTCCTATAATTATAAAAGCTTTTGCATCTTCCCGCCTTTCAACCGGTCATAGCATAGTGGGTCCGACGTCCTCGTTTTACCTGTTCCACTTCAGTTTTCCTTTTTACTAAAATTTTTATTAATAGTTATTAAATAGATCATTACACTTTTAGATATAAAATATTAAACATAGGTTTCTTAAAATATTTTCTAAATGCTTATTTCGTGTCACTAGCATCACGTAATTGCCAACGATTGATGTAAGAGAGCGACATGGCGAGTAAGAACGATTTGGAGACAAATAATAACAGACAACAGGATGATGGTGGGAAGAAGAAGAGGAGCGATGAAGAGGAAGAGAAGGAGGACCTCGCTCTGGCCACTAAGGAACTCGAACGCCTCGTTAAAAAGGTCAGAATCCATAATGCATTGCTCTCTCTCTCTCTCTCTCTCTCTCTCTCTCTCTCTCTCTCTCTCTCTCTCTCTCTCTCTCTCTCTCTCTCTCTCTCTCTCTCTCTCTCTCTCTCTCTCTCTCTCACTTTCTCTCTCTCTCTCTCTCTGTCTCTCTCTCTCTCTTTCTCTTTCTCTTTCTCTCTCTCTCTCTCTCTCTCTCTCTCTCTCTCTCTCTCTCTCTCTCTATATATATATATATATATATATATATATATATATATATAATCAACATTCCTACATCACCTAATCATTGAATTGACTGAGTGAATTATTGCAATGGTGTTGATATTGCACAGGAACTACACTGCAGCAGCATATGAATCCCAATGGCCTATATCCCCACTCCAATGGACCAATGGGTCAATAATAACCCAGTGCAGTAATAATGTAGGCCTAACTGTTGGTGCATCAAGCTTGCCGGTTTCAAGTGAAAATATAGCAGTTAATTTTGAATATGGATTATATTCATGGACGATTCTGCTTGACTCATCCTTTCTCCCTTGTCTGCCATAAAAAATCAGACCTGTAGAGATTAGCCCAGGCCTTTTTGCAGGGTGGGAGGAAGGATAGGAAGGGAGAACGGGAGAGAGAAAGGGAGGAGAGAGGGGAGGGAGGAGAAGGATGGAGGGAGGCGAGTGGTGCAATCGATACCATGCACATGCTTCCACTTGCCTTGCCATTAACGATCGTCTGCTGCTGTAGTCTGCAGCAACACGTGGTCTACCGATCCATGCCAAGAGCTTCCGCCCGCTCGATTACTACGGAGATCGGTGCATCAAGTAGCAGACCTATGTTATACGTCTACAGACGTTGCTTATGGCTTGAGTAACTACATGATATATACACGGCATGTATAGGGTGCAAGTCCAGGCTCGTCATGCGTGTCCAGCCCCCTCACCCCCCAAAAGGTTCGCAAACTTCTTCGTCCAAAACACAGGGAACGCAGGTATAGCACCTCATCGAGAAATGTCTGAGACCAGATTTCTCCAAGTTTTACACCTAAGACCAGTGGCGGCGACAGGGAGGCTAGGAGGCTAAGCCCCCCCCCCCTGAACAAGGACACCCGAGGCTAAGCCCCCTTAAAAAAAGACCATCCGGTTTATTTTTACATGTAAAACTGAAGTTTTAGGGAGGAAAATTTCCATGCTGGAGATTTCGGCCGAATGGAAAAATTTCCATGAGATTTCGACCGGATGACTAAAAAAGGTCGTCAGAAATTTTAGCGGGCGAAAATGATAATTTCCTCGCGAGGATTCAGCCGCCCCAAACTTAAATCCTGGCGCCGCCACTGCCTTAGACACCTTACAGGCTTACACCTTCAATGAAGTCATATACATGTATATAAAACTGGATAAATTTTCTCCGAGTATATATTTAGGCCTATTGTTGCGAGTTTATTAGACCATAATTATAGACCTGTATTGGAGATCTGTCAGAAAGGAATCCACGTCTACTGAAATTGATCATGTGAAATAATTTGCACAAATCCGGTCTTGTGTTTGTCTGTTCAGTATGTCCTGCAGTCTTCTCTTCATAAGTGCTGCAATGACTATCCATACGTTGACCTAACAATTCAAGTGAATTATGGCTTCATTCGAGTATATAGGCTATATCGTCATGTACTGCTCCCAGTTTGGAACCTTATCGCATGATTCGAGCTTATATGCGGCATCTTCAGTCGGAGATTTTGTTTCTATAATGTGTGTGTGTCCATATGTAAACAGGCATCGATACTATTATGTACGCCTAAAAGCTTTTTTCAAAGGTAGTTCACAAATCATTCATCCGGTGTAGCCTATATATACATAGACATCAGTATAGGCGGCTGTAGGCCTACTTCACATTTCAGTAGCCTATAGCCTGCATGATAAGTGATCGTATAAGATAGCTATACTATATAGACATGTGCCAAACAGGCTGTAGCAATTCACATGCACAAGAGCATGCAGGCAACTTGGCGGAATTCTAAAGACATAGGCTGCACAATGTATGCTAACTATAGGCCTACGTGAGTGAAAATGCAAGAGCTGCAACGTTGGTCGCCCATGCAAAGACGAGTTGAGTCTAAGCTCGCCTTGCTTAAGCTCAACTGCCTGTAGTCGGTTGTCAGATGTGGATTTATTACAGGAACAAACGCAGCCATGGTCTTTATAATTATGGCAATGCACGTTCCAGAGATCAGCAAAATTTAAAAAAAATTAAATTTAAAATAATAAGCATGACATTTAATTGCAAAATATGGAACATAAATATCGTGTTCTTAAAAGTCATTTTCTGTCTGTCTCTTTCTTCGTAAGCCATCATGCATGCTTCTGTTATAACTGTTCCCCTGGCCCATATAGGCCTACGATACTGTAAAAAAGCAACAGAGGAACTTTTCTGTTGTAGGGATTTGCTTCCTTTAACTGTTTAACGATCGTGTGGATTAATAATTACTGATAATGTGGTTGTCATTAAGCCAACACAGCAATTCAATCATTGACATATTCACATATCGTCATATCTTTCTTAGTTTCTTGTCACTCGTGCTTCATTCTCAAATCTAAACAAATGACACAAAAGTGAACTGGAAGCTGCGTGTGACAGATAATACATGTATACGACCTTTTAGCATTGAAGCAGCAGCAGCAGCAGCAGCACCCTTGTGGATTCGAGGAATGGCAGACGGTAGAATAACCTGGATGCGTGGGCAACCTTATTTCTGAAGGACTCTAGGCCTACTTTTAACCGATGTAGCTCCAGCTGGTAGATTTACTATAATTACTAGCTTAAGAATGTAATTAATTCTAAATAAATGTTTTCATGACAGATCGAAGCTGACCGAGCGGAGATGAAGAAGTTCCTGGTGATAAAGTCGACGCAACAGCAGAAAAGAGAAGGAGTCGAACGACCTGTCGACACAGCCTACGTGGAAAACGAGGATGGAAGACTTTGGCTGAGAGCTGTCTTCGACGTCCACCACTTCCAACCAGACGAAATCGAGGTCAAGGTAGGAAAATGTAACTATGGCAACAGATATTATATACAGTCAGCCTCTGCATTGATTGTAGGCGACGCCTGGGCTGCTGACATTCGAAGATTAGTTGAGGCAGTGCCGCAGTGCGGTCTTTGGAAGCATCTAGAATTGACTCAAAGAATTTCTAGATTTAATACTATAGACTTTCAGCAGGAAGTTTCCAAACTGCCGTGTTCATGTCATTTTCATCAACAGCACTGAGCCACTAATGCACGACAACAGGTGGTCAGTTCATTGTGGGCCTTATAAGGGCTTGTTTATATTTGAATACCGATTGGGCATTTTGTTCTTCTGCAAGTGAAATTATAACAACATTGCAGGGAACACGCACAAGCTTATTTCTGCATCATAATTATTATGTCTAAGAATGCATCAATGAAAATGAAGAGATTGAATACTTCGGGTATAGACCCTTTATAAATGAAGAAGAAGAAGCATCCAGTCACCGGTCAGAGGACAGTCTAACTTCGTTAAACATTCCAGTAGAGGAATTAAACCTGCAATTGCCGATGATGACATCACGTTACTTGAGTGCAGCAATTTCACGTGTTGAAGCCGCCATCTTGTTTCATGAGTTGAAGCCGCCATCTTGTTTCATGAGTTGAAGCCGCCATCTTGTTTCATGAGTTGAAGCCGCCATCTTGTTTCATGAGTTCAGGCCGCCATCTTGTTTCATGAGTTGAAGCCGCCATCTGTTGACGACATGTGCATTGTGGTGACGGCGCTACAGAAGTCATTAGATTAGACTAATATATTATATACTAGCTGGGGTACCCGGCGTTGCCCGGGAAATTTAGGATTCTACCCGCTCCGGCCACAACCCCACCCCACCACACTCCGACCTCCACCGGTACGCCACCCGAGAAATTTGGGTTTTGGGGAAATTTCCTCGTCCCAGCCCCCCACTATTAGAGTAACGTTTCAACGACGTGAATATAGGTCTACTTAATTAAAGGCGACTGCATGGGAAATAACTGAAACTCAACTGATCGGTATAAATATGTGTAGACTGATGATGGCAAGCGAATGAATATAAATACAGCAGAAGAGCAAAGCCATGAGTGATTGAGTGAGTTTATATTCCAGCAGAAATTAAGGATGTCCATTCAGATCATTATACATGCAGGTGAGGACGTTGTTACGTGATATACTTAATAATTTATTAATAATTAATTAATTAATTGATTAATTAATTAATTAATTAATTCTTGGTAGGTTGAGAATCGACAGCTGCAGGTGAAAGCACAGGGCCTGGACGATCGAGAGACGGCTCTCTTTAGGAAAACGATGATACGCAAGATTGACCTTCCGGATAATGTGGACGTAGACGCAACGAAGTGTGAACAGACAGAAGAGGGAGGCATACTGACCGTCTCGATGCCGTTCCATTTGCCTCCCTCCGAACACAAACCAACTGGACCAGCCACGGTGCCTATCATCACCGAGAATGGCAGGCGACTCATTCGACTGGGGATCATGATCGGACCGGATTTCACGATGGACGATCTTAAGGTAGGCTACCGTACAGCACAACACAACATCATTTTACATCATATACACTGCAAGTGCAACTCATTTGGAATTGACAATTTCCAACAAAAAGATTTGATTCCTATTTCTGCTTCTCACGGATGATTCACGCCAGTCAGACTAGAGTTGGTTTCTATGGTGACCAGTCATCCATCGAATGAAATGAAATGGCATCTGATTCAGTCATTCCATGCGATAACCTAATTGGCTGGTCTCGGCCATGTCATAGGATTTAATGGCTCTCCCGATCTGACCTCTGAACTCTAACCTCTGAACTATTATTTTATGTGTCACCAATATGCACAGTTTGTCTCTTTTCTCTGTAATCTAATCTCATACTATCTTAATTGTTCAGATCCAATTCGATTTAGACTTAATAAAATCCAAATGATCTTTCGTAAATGAGTGGAATCACTAACCCTCTATAATGAGCAATTGAATGGCTGGTCCTTAAGCTAGGCTGAATAGATGCAGCTACTATACATTAAAATGCGGGTATATATTATACAGCTATCAACCATTCGTCTACAGTGACAGTCGCACATTCCATACTTCTTTATAATTATGTGCAATGGACAATACATATCAGAACAGACTATAGGAATTACGATTGAGTGGGAAAGAAAGTGAACACGTATACATGCTGCAGCTGCATAATCATGTTATTTAATTAAGTGCATGCATGTAAACATGTACATGCGCTATTTATATGCGAACATGCACCGATGCATATTATATATACCGAACATATACGTCATTATACATGTATAGTTTTTATTCTGTATACAGTGCAGACCGTTGGACGAGACGTAATAGGCTAAGTTGAGCAGATGAAGGCATAGACAGAACGACGGACGGACGGACGGACGGACGGACGGACGGACGGACGGACGGACGGACGGACGGACGGGCGGACGGACGGACGGACGGACGGACGGACGGAAGTGGTGAGCAGACGAGTAAAGAAAGAAAGAAAGAAAGAAAGAAAGAAAGAAGAGGAGCGCTTGAAGATGATCATTATAAATATATTGTAGCATATACCAAGCATTAAGACATCTTGGCTATATATGAGCATCTCGTTAGCCGTGTAACTTGTAAGGAGCTAATATGAAACGGCAGTTGTATAGACCTACCTAGTAATATAGGATTATGTGTATCTGGTTAATAGCATGGCGTGTCATTAGATACGTATACACTCTACTATAGGCAGATACAATAATTGTACGGTAGACAGCTGTTGGTCTTGTGCTGCATATGATGATGATGACGATGATGATGATGATGACCATGATGTATGCTGCAGGTGGAGGCTGAGGGTCAGAGGCTTCTCATCCGGGCATCGTATGACGCAGAGATCGGTCTCGAAGGCGCTCAGGTCACCCGCCACGAGCTGCGCAAGGAGTTCCAGCTACCCGAACACATCGAGGTCGACGAGGTCAGCTACGAGCTGAACAAGGCAGGAGTGCTTGGGGTTCAGATCCTTCTCAAGGACAATCAGCAGCAGCTCTATCGATGCAACGTCACCACGGAAGAGGTCGCTGTGTCCGCAAAACACTAGGCATTCAACGACAGACACGCAAGACATTCTAATGTTATGCTTTCAAACACTTTCATGCATCAAGCCTGCTTGGAATATTTTCGAAAGCAAAGCGATTAAGCAATATGTATGAATGTTGGATGGGACTCGCAGCTGCCAATAAATAATTATGAGTAGCGAATTCAATCGTCAAGTGTTGGCAGATCGTCGGATGTTGCTCTTCCAACTATTGCGACTTTTATCTTGGACAGAAAGGATCCGAATTCGTTGTTCTAAAATTAAATGGCGTATATAGCGTACATGTATATTCAATTTGTCATTCGTGGTGAATGATTTGACATAAGTGATTAAAAATTGCAGGTAAAGATCTAAATGACCTGTAATGGAAACTAGAGTTTCGATTGCCCGGCTGGTAGGCCTAAGTTAAATGGAAAAAAGTGAATTTTAAGTGCGCAACAGAAACCGCATTGACAAGGTCGTCGATACTGACAGAGCGCTGAATCAGTTAACCAATATCGTGATATTCAGAAAACCTCACAGAGGAGTGGGGCGCTGAATCATTTAACCAATATCGTGATATTCAGAAAACCTCACAGAGGAGTGGGGCGCTGAATCAGTTAACCAATATCGTGATATTCAGAAAACCTCACAGAGGAGTGGGGTGCTGAATCATTTAACCAATATCATGATATTAAGAAAACTTAACAGAGGAGTGGGGCGCTGAATCAGTTAACCAATATCGTGATATTCAGAAAACCTCACAGAGGAGTGGGGTGCTGAATCATTTAACCAATATCATGATATTAAGAAAACCTAACAGAGGAGTGGGGCGCTGAATCAGTTAACCAATATCGTGATATTCAGAAAACCTCACAGAGGAGTGGAGCGCTGAATCAGTTAACCAATATCGTGATATTCAGAAAACCTCACAGAGGAGTGGGGTGCTGAATCATTTAACCAGTATCATGATATTCAAAAATCTAACAGAGGAGTGGGGTGCTGAATCATTTAACCGATATCGTGATATTCAGAAAACCTCACAGAGGAGTGGGGCGCTGAATCAGTTAACCAATATCGTGATATTCAGAAAACCTCACAGAGGAGTGGGGTGCTGAATCACTTAACCAATATCGTGATATTCAGAAAACCTCACAGAGGAGTGGGGTGCTGAATCATTTAACCAATATCATGATATTCAAAAACCTAACAGAGGAGTGGGGTGCTGAATCATTTAACCAATATCGTGATATTCAGAAAACCTCACAGAGGAGTGGGGCGCTGAATCATTTAACCAATATCATGATATTCAGAAAACCTCACAGAGGAGTGGGGCGCTGAATCATTTAACCAATATCATGATATTGAGAAATCCGAAACCAATGACGGTTTTCAGATCCGTATTATGCTTTATCACAAGATACAAACAATAAATCGATAAATTTATATAAATATGCAAATATTAAACTATTAGGTTTCCTCTCGTATACTATTTATGGCTAACTGATTGTTCCTTAGCAACTGCTTTTTTATAAGCTGATTGATGCAGTGTGTCTTGTCACTTGGACCAAAGATAGACCTAACGTCTCGCTTCTAGGCTACAGTAACAGACAAAATAATTACGCCGGTGTCACGAAATAGAGTACCCCCGTATTAATCGTGTCCCCCAGATGAAGAGAAGTTGAAAAAAGCCACTTCCGCTTGTATTCATTTTGCAAATTAACTTCCATCTGCTTTGTTTTGAGCAATGACACTAACAGGTATGTTTATTCATATACTAGATAATTATTTTATTTGCTTTGGTTTTAGAGCACCTAGAACATTTAGAACACTTAGGAACACTTACAGTCACTAAATAAATTCTAGTTACCCTGCTCTGGATATTGCTTAGGACACTTAAAGCAATTAGAGTCACTTGGAATTTTGATCGCAGCATAATGTTTCAATTAGCCTAAACTTTCCATAAAAGCATTTTTTCAATAATTGGGACAGAATGGTTTATTCCCACGGATAGTCTATACCGGTATATTCCATCCGGAGGAGAGGTTAATTCATCCCAGGATAGCTTTAAGGGGGGGATAGAATATATCGTGACACCGGCCTATAGAAGATTTGCGTCTGAAAGACAATGGTGGCCTCAACAGGTGTTCAAGGGCATCAAAGCTGCACACAGTGCACAGTGTCAGTGAGTTCCTTGCATCTGTACAGTTTGTCCTATGGAGCTGTACAGCGTGTCCCTTGGAGCTGTACTACCTGTATGTGTCCCTTACAGCTGTACAGTGTGTTCTCTGGAGTTGTACAGTGTGTCCTCTGCAGCTGTATAGTGCGTCCTTTGCGGCTGTAGGCCTACAGTGTGTCCTTTGTAGCTGTACAGTGTGTCCTTTTAGCTGTACAGTGTGTTCTTTGCAGCTGTACGTGTGTCCTTTGGAACTGTACAGTGTGTCCTTTTAGCTGTACAGTGTGTCCTTTTAGTTGTATAGTGTATCCTTTACAGCGGAATATGTAGAGCGTTCGAAGTGCCTCACAATGCCTGTTATATAGGAGCATAAGATTACTGTATATGCCTATTACAATGAACACACGCGGTCCAGATGTCTCCAAAATAATATTGTAGCCTCAGGCAAGTTAATCAATTTTCCTTAATTAAATTCCAATTTATTGGCTTAGAATGTTGCCAGTCATTTCCTCGAATCTGGTTTACGCATTTCAACGGCCTACAGCGAGAGGCATACATGTCGCGTATTCTATGTAATATTATCTGCTCACTTTTTCGTCGTTAATTCGCTGTTTCGTATACGTCGATCGTCTGTCATCTGTATACCAGCCTCTCATGCAGTCAATGATTATAGTCGTTTATGTCGTTTAAAACTTGTGTTGTCTGATAGACTCTGCTGCCGCCTTCGTTCGTTCCTCTACATGTCTTATCGTAGTCTGCACGCCTTGCAGGGTGCGGTTTCCGGTGTTCTATAGTGTTCTATTTTCACGCTCATAAGCAGCGACTGCAGTGGATTAGAACTAGGTCTGTACAGTGTACAGTGTGTCCTTCGCAGCTGTACAGTGTTTCCTTCGCAGCTGTACAGTGTGTCCTTCGCTGCTGTACAGTGTGTCCTTCGCAGCTGTACAGTGTTTCCTTCGCAGCTGTACAGTGTGTCCTTCGCTGCTGTACAGTGTGTCCTTCGCAGCTGTACAGTGTGTCCTTCGCAGCTGTACAGTGTGTCCTTCGCTGCTGTACAGTGTGTCCTTCGCAGCTGCACAGTGTGTCCATGGGTGCCCGCAGGATTTTTTGCAGGGGGGGTCAGTCATGACCAGGAGAGTTAAGATATTTAAAATGTCATTAAAAACTAGGCAGCTTACACAATTACATTTTCTCAGTATAACGTACGTACTACTGTTTACGAGTCTTTTGCAATGAGACGAACAAAATCTTTCAACAATTTCTGACTATAGATTTATGGCACATGTAGGCCAAAGGCCTACATGTGCCATGTAGGCCCAAGCCTACATTCATAGTTAAAAAAAGCTATAACACTAATAACTGACTAACAGTATCAGGGACGTCAGTTCTGTTTTTCCAGGTCACAGAGAAAATTCATGGGCAAAACTTGGCCAGCTTGTTAAAATAATTATTTCCTATGTGCAAGACACTGTGGATGAATGATCAAACATGTTTTCTTGGCCAGAAATAATATTTATTTATGTGGGAAGCCCTGGTCATGGTCCCTGACGCCAGGCATGACAGATGTTCATAACATAGCCTTAACCATATATATAATATTATGTATAAGTAAATATAGTTATATATATACAGATACACAAGTCTGCCAGGCAACATTTGTGAATTTATATGTTACAAAGTGGAACTTTTGTCAACCATCTGTTACTGTCACTGTGTGCCTTCACTTCAATCAAAGACTCAAATGGAATTACATGTAAGAAGACTCAATTTTAAATAGGTCGATATGCAACCTATCTTGGCCCTATGCAATTATAATATTATGTAATTATACTATTCACTCACACAGTCATTCCAGGAAGCTGTTTAGTGGCGCTTTAAGAAGTCTGAACAGAGGTGCTCCCAGTCCACTGAGCCAAGGTTAAGCAGAAGACTTGAGTTGGAAAAAGGCAGATAATGAAAGGAAGGAACAAGTTCAAATAAAAGAAAATAGTACAGGACATGCATGTCGACAATTAAAGTCTATCCAATCATTACATTAATTGCAACTGTGATTTCCAATTCAATAGACTCACATAATAGGCCTGGCCTACCGTGGATCCGTTGGGGCGATGGCGGAGTGGTGTGCGTTTGGAAGGCGACGAGGCAGACTGCTGGCGTAGCATTCTGCAGTGCATTAATGGCAGTTCGAAAAAATTTCTGTAAAACTCAGTGTGTCGTTTCGGGTGCTGCTGTGCTGTCGTCAGATTGTGCGAACCGTAACGAATAAAAGGTTATAAACTGAACTCCATGAGTCCATGTCCCCGGTCAGCTTTTCTTTTTGATCATCCACTCTCCAGTTCTGAGGCAACTCTAATCATCAGCCAGAGGTTACGATCCCTACTAAACAATCGGACTCAATTCCTCTCCTTCCCCTCCCGGGCCGACCTTCCACTCTCAGGGCCGCCTTTGCCCTTCCGACGTGAGTTTGGCTCGTTTCTGATCCCTCCCCGTTTCTCACTTGGCTCAAATTGCGCCCGCCATGTATAGGGATAGAAGCCACTACTATGCTAATGATTCGGTCTTCTGCGGCCCAATTTTATTAATTCCCCCTCATCTGTCGCAGTCAGTCCTGTGTAGTGTGTATCTCATATTTCGCCTCTTTGTCTTAAGAATCTCATTCATGCTCGTCCGACATGTGCATCCTCATTCAACACCTTATTCGACCTTACAGGTCGCCGGGTGTTAAGGGAACGAAAGGCGATCCAACTGCATGGGCTATAATGCTTGTTCTCCCTTCACTGTCAGACGGTGGTTGCGGTACCCATCGGCTGTAAACGGTTCATAGGTTACGGACTATAGACCTGTATGTATATATATTGTTATTGACGTGCATTATATATATATATATAATTGTGTGTGTGTGTGTGTGCGTGTCTGTGTGAATATATACTGAGAGGGTGAAATTAGTCTGCACGTCTTTGAGCATTTATTATCCAGAGGTCTCTGCCTGGTGGACAGTGTCTTAGTATACTGAGTCGTATTTTGAGACCTCCATGACTGAGTCCTTCCTGTGAAGTCTGCATATCGGGCAACGCATCTCCTCTACTCATCCCTGTCCATCGCCAGCTGCGCTGACCTCTTCCCCAGATACCTCCAAACACCCCCATGCAAGTCGTATCTAATTACAGTGTCAGACACCACATAAATTGTGCATCTGTGACTCTGTGTATCGTAGGCCTATATACAACAGGCTAGAGGATGTAGTTCAGAAACTGTGACCATGTTGTGGTCATTATTTGAACACCGTACGGCGTATGCAAAATAGGTCAACTGTTTGAACAATTGGCCAAATTGGGGTGGGTGCAAATGCATCATTTCCCATTTTACCACTGACGTTTTCCCAGAAAGTATCATTATTGATATTTTGTCATGATTTTCAGGGGGGTCACGCGACCCCCCTTGACCTATGCTGCGGGCGCCCATGAGTGTGTCCTTCGCTGTTGTATAGTGTGTCCTTCGCAGCTGTACAGTGTGTCCTTCGCTGCTGTACAGTGTGTCCTTCGCAGCTGTACAGTGTGTCCTTCGCTGCTGTACAGTGTGTCCCTCGCAGCTGTACAGTGTGTCCTTCGCTGCTGTACAGTGTGTCCTTCGCTGCTGTACATTGTGTCCTTCGCAGCTGTGCAGTGTGTCCTTCGCAGCTGTACAGTGTGTCCTTCGCTGCTGTACAGTGTGTCCTTCGCTGCTGTACAGTTTGTATGCGCACTTGTTATAGCGCCCCTTCAAGCTCTCTACTCAGAGGCGCTCCCGACAGTTCGTATATTTTCTATGCATATAGTGAAGGTCACGGTGAGAATTAGCATTCATGGTTGGTCACGAAGCAAGATACCGATCGTAGGAGGAAAGCAGAGCACGTTGCCTACATTGAACAACAAACTCTCTCTCTCTCTCTCCTCTCTCTCTCTCTCTCTCTCTCTCTCTCTCTCTCTCTCTCTCGCATTACACCAGGAACTCATCCAGAAGAAATGATAGCGGCAATGCATTTTGTAGAATTTTTTATGGCTCAAAGGTAACTAAGTATACTTAGGCCATACCAAACACACAAGGACCGCCGGCAGAATTGATATTCACAAATGGTACTGTACCGGTATACGAAAAGCAGCAAGTAGCCTATATTATTTACAAAATCAACCTTCGAGTTTAATAATCAGTTTTTAATTACATATAGGGCTATAGCACGAGTGACACAATCTTTTTAACCAATAGATCAGTACTTACGTCTACTTTTCTAATCATAGCCTATATAATTATTCCTACTGCAACCCATAAATTTAATTAGTGAATTTATGCTGTAACCCAAGAGTAGGCCTAGATATCTCATGCTATTTAACGATCAGACTGTAAAGTTCTTACGTTACAATGTTATTGACACTGAGAAGAAGCACTAACCGCATGAGCAGAAATTACAAGTCGAATGACGTCGTTCTCTGGTTTTTGTTTTTCAAAAATATAGCACATCTGCAACTTCATTCATTTAGACCGGTGTCGTCTAATGACTTGAACATATAGACGACATAGTTAGTGCTAAATTAATAGGCCGCCATTTAGTCCTTTTTAGTCCATCTGCATGCTTCCATACGTTAATGGCCAGTGACCAGCTGGTTTCGCAAGATTTTAATCGGATTGTGCGCTGCATCCAGATACATTAAGATCATGCTTAGTAGCATATCTTAACTTCAAATGGACGTCAACAAGTAGCCTACTGCAGGCGAAGAGCAGAAGGGAGTCTTTTAGTTGAAGCTGATTTTAAGTCGTCGTCAAACATAATAACAAAAACATGCATTCTTTTACTTACCTGCATATTTTTTACTCACAGGTCTGCGTATCAGCTGACTCAATTGGAGCTGACCGTTTATAGCCATAATTTATGAAGCATTAAATCTAGTCGCACATGATTAACTCTAATCTGGCCATTTAGAGTTAATGGTCAATATAGGCAATTAGACACGGTACACCGTTTAGTGTGTTGTTTGCGGCGCATTGCACATTGTAACAGTAGTGACCGAAGACTTCTTTTTAGAAGAGGACTCTGGACAAATTTCACAAAGGCATAGTCACGATAGCCTATAACTATTATAATTTATGGTCTATGGTCGCCGCAAAGTCTTTGCGTTAGCGATTGCGATGAATTTTGTAGCTGATAAGACTAAGTACATCTATACAGAAAAATCGACGAAGAATCGGCTTCCTATGGCGTTCCTCAATCATGTAGAATTTATATAATTGCTTTAGTCAGATTTTTGCATTTTGTCAGAAAATGTTGGCATGAAATAAAATTCCAAATCCTTCAGTTTGTCAAATGATTTCGGTAGTGGACCCAAATGACACAAAATTATAGGTCATTTGCTTCAAAGTACAGGTCATTTGCTTCTAAATTTGCTTCTAAATAATATGAAGCACCTGTAAGAAACATCGGCGAGTCAGACAAGAGTGAGGCAAGGAGTTAGAGTTTCACAAATACAAAGGTAAAATGTATTAACTGTATGGGTTAAACAATTGAAGTATAGGCCTAACAACGAGAAGCCAAATTATTTCGAACTTAAATTACAACAATCAGTGTTGAAATAAATGATGAAAGAACTTAAATAAGACTATTAAATGCAAGAGTAGAAAACTCTTCACATAGTATTTAAAATTATAAATAGTTCTAAGCCATTGTGGGGCGCGGTGGTGTAGTGGTGGCGTCGTTGCCTTGAAGCCGGAAGGTTCGAGGTTCGAATCCACCTCGCCGCGTAAGGACCTTGGGCAAGTCCTTTGTACAACAGTAGGACTGTTGACAAAGGATTTAAACGTTAAGTAATGTAATAGTAATGTAATAAGACCCATATTATATGTAGGGAAAGGAGATCCTAGGCCCACATAATATAGATATAGCTACGCCCTTGCTGTAGCTGCAACTGGTGTCCACGTGCTCTCTGCGTGTAGAGAGTGTGTGACCGAGTCAGGATGACTTGCAGAATTAACTCGGCCTGCCCTGGAAAGACAGCGTGTCCCGATTGAGTTGGCAGAGTGTCAGAGCATGGTAGTAGCAACGACGGGGGCTGAAGCGTCCCCCAGAACCCTATAAAAGCCCATTTGCGACGGACCAAAGCGCCGACTCCCAGATTCTGTATCCAGGAAGGACCTGCGACTGGTTGAAGTCCGTGCCCGGAGGTAAAAACGATGCTGCCTTCGTCAACCCAGGAATTAAGGATCTGCGTTCCGAAGTGTGAGATGCCGATTTTAGGAACTCCTTCGTCGAAGTGCAGAATAGGCCTCCGATCCCCTCCGCAAATCCAGGAATTAAGGACCTGCGTTCCGAAGTGTGAGTAACCAACTCCAAGAAGAGTTTAGCGTCTCCTTCGTCGAGAGCAGGATAGTCCTCTTCCGATCCGTTCTACCTCAGGACAGGAGTCCTTAACCGCGTACTCGGAATGGATAGTCTACAGCGAAATCCCCGCCATTGATCGGGAGTATAAGTTGTTTTCTGTTCCGTTGCCACTGTCAGCCGTACGAACAGGTCTGGACCGGATCTAAGGTATGAACCGTAGGAATTATTCGAGGGCTCTGTGAATCCTAAATTCATAGAGAGTTGCCTTCCCCCCCTATTTTATTAAGATAGAATCGAATATTGTAACGGTTGTGCTTTGTTGAAGGTTCGAGTATGAATGAATGCATTACTTTGTTTGCTTAAATAGTTAGTAGTATTAGATTAGAACTTATTTACTCTGCTTAATAAAATATATATATAGAAGAGAGTCTTTATTCCTATAAACACTTACGTAGAGTAGAAACACTTACCATGGCAACGACTATATATATATATAGGTAGAGAGAGATAGAAGGACTCGTGTATGATCGTGTGGACCCAACCCAAATCGAACCCTGACTCCTTCTCTTAGGGAGAAGAAGTTCTGACTCCAACGAGCAGCGCTCTTCCACTTAGGCACCTTTCGTCAAGAATCACTATTACCCTATCATTGACCGATCGTACGAGTTCGATTATCCCTCTGACGCTCCGAGACAGGAAGCCAGTGCAGCTTCCTTCCAGCCTCGCAGAAGTGAGAGGATCCGAGAGCGATAGTCGTATCTGTATCATCCAGGAAAGAGAGGTCCACTAGCTGCTGCAGATGCTTCATTCAAACCCTCTCTGGTAGCGCGGAGAGGGGAGGCATTCATTCCCCTTGTCGAGGGCGGATCTAGGGATCGTCTTCGTAAGGGGTTGCACCGGTGAAACACCTACACCTTCACTTACAATTGCTCAGCGCTTCGGCGTGAAACTCCGATGCAGTGTCCGCTCTGCATTCGGGAGCGCCTCTGAGTAGAAGAGAGAGAGCTTGAAGGGGCGCTATAACAAGTGCACATACAAACAAACAAACAATTGCAAATACCACGTGACCATTATTTAGCTATCTATCTATCTATCTATGTAATTTATATAGCGCCCCTTCAAGGAGTCTACTCAGAGGCGCTCAGAGAGCTACATGTATATGCTGTCGGTTTCAGTTATGGGTAAGTCTAGCAAGCTTGAAAGTTGAAACTTTATAGGCTACTGTAGTAACATTCAGCAAGCAGTCCTTGTTAGCTTTAAGTGCGGCAAGGAGCTATAGAGTTTCACAAATATAAAGGTATTAAAATGTGTTAACTGAATTACTGGATGAGTTAAAGAATTAAAGCTAGGCATGATAATTAGCGAGTTATTCCATAAGTAGGCTATATTCAAATGTATTTAAAATTTATTTGAATTTTCTGTTAGCTGCCACTGGCGCTTTCTGTCGTGTTCTTTGCCTCGGGTCTGTTGAAAATAAGATCGCTCCTCCCACTCCTGGCTTGGCCGTACCAGGAGCGTTCCAGCACTTAGGCCATTAGTGTTAAGCTACTGAACCTCTTGTGTAGCCGTCCTGCGTGTCGTGCGAGGCTGGCCGTATTTCGTATAACTTGTACCTGTAATCATTCTGCGTTCTGTCAGATTGAATGTTAATAAACGAAGATTATTATTAAAAATCTATTATCAGTATAGGCCTTTACTGATGCATATGTTTGCTTTGCACTGTTTAGAAGATTAGAAATAGATGCATAAAATTTATCTATTTAAATATTCTTTCAATACGTCCTTTTACATGTCTATTTCAAATAATGATAGACTCTATGAATAATTGCAAACTTTTAAATTAGCCCACTATTTAGATAGTATTTGTAATTTAAATAGTAGGGCTCACCCAACACTTACGACAGTAATAATGCTTGCACCTTCGAACTAACTTTCGGGATGGCTAAGCCTATAAATACCAATATCTTACTCATAAGCGACGGATAAAATAATGATAATGTTATGATGATGTTATGATGTCATCATCGCTTCTAAATATAGGCAGCACACATTTTCCGGTCGTTACTATCATCTAACTGGAGACGGAGTTGACCTCCTTTCAGCCTGTCATTGGCTTCAGGTAGAATACTTCATGCATATAACCATGCATGCAGTGACGTTCTGCTGGAGACAATTTCTTGACAATATGACTAGTCCTGTTCTTCAGACAATATTTCTGGACTACATCATCATCAATTAATTATTATTCAATAGTTAACGCTCTAAAGTACGGTAGGCTACTATACAGAAGAGTCAACCCGTGTAAATCCAGCTGGCAAATACAGTAGTCAAAACGACACGCATCATTCTGAAATTATAATAGTAGTTATTGTGTGTGTGTGTATGTGTGTGTCGTTGTTTGGTGGTCATAGATCCGTGATCGACGACGACCTTAATCCGAAGAAGAAGATGATGGTGATCGACGTTAAGCAAATGCTTCCTTTCCAACTGATGCAGTCGGTCAGAAGACGACCTGTGGCGGGGGCGGCTGCGGCGGCGGAGGAGGAGGAGGCGCCACTGACCATCTGACCGACGGTCGGATCTGATGAAGACACAAAGACAGACAAAGGGTTAATTCCTTATTCTTATCTCATATCATCTTCTTAATATTGTATTCATTCCGATAATTTAAATAACGCCTCCTGAAGAGATCGGCCTACTCAGAGACGCTCCCAGCCCAGCCACAGCTGAAAAGTAAAATTTGAGCGACTCAATATATGCAATTAGACTTCTATCCTTCAACTGTTAATACGAACTCGACGTCAGTGATCTTACTCACTCTCGAACGACGACCATTAGGACCACATTAATTCCTATGCAACTGCTTGCCACCAGTGGACGCCAGTGGCATATTGCGAACCTGCAGCTGAGGGTCAAACGTGTATACATACCCATATGTGGCTATCTTGTCTTCGGTCAATAACATTGGAGTTGCTGGTGACACGAAACGGAGTATCCCCCCTGAAAGCTATCCGGGGGGATGAATTAATCTATCCCCCCGGATGGAATTAACCGGTCTATACTATCCGGAGGGATAAACCATTCTATCCCCTTTTTTGAAAAATGCGCATAATAAAAAAATGTATGCCGTAATCAAAATTTAAAGTAACTCTAATTGTTTTAAGTGTCCTAGGCAATGCTCAGATAAAGGCAACTCGAATTTATTTAGTGACTCTGAGTGTTTTTAAGTGTTTTAAATGTTTTAAGTGCTCTAAAAACAGGGCAAAACAAACTATTTAGTAGGAATAAACATACCTGTTGGTGTCAATGTTCAAAACAAAGCAGTTGAAAATCAATTTGCAAAACAAAATACACGCGGAAGCGGGTTTTTCGACTTTTTCTAATTTGGGGAGATACAATTGATACGGGGGATACTCTATTTCGTGACACCGGCATTTCCCCATTTTAATCCAAGAATTCATTAATTCATACGTTACATAGCGCCCATTCAAACAGCCTGCTCGGAAGCGCTCACAGCCCAGCCACGGCTAAACAATATTCAAGCGGCTTATAGAATGTGCGCGCATCGTTCCGAGGTGACAGGCGCAGTTCAAACATTCCAAGCGTCATTGGCAAGGCCGTAGCTAGGTGGGGGGGGGGTGTTTTGGGTGTTTGAACACCAGTGGCGTAGGCAGAAGCAAAATGTAACCCGGGCAGCATTTATATATATATATATATACACTATATATAGTATGTAATTATTATTATATATAGGCCTATGTTTGTATGTATGTATTGTATTCGTTAGGGCACCTTATATATAGCATTTTATGGTCTCACAGAGTCCTTTCTATATAGTGCACTAGTCTGTAGGCTATGTAATAATTATGTATTATTATGTTAAATGTAATTTACATCTTTACCATTAGGCCTAGGGCCTACATCAGGTGGTAAATGAATGCCCCGTGAATAGGAAAAAGAGTTGCCAATGACTAACCCAAGCACGCTCATTATTAATTAATGCCAGCTATTTATAATTAATAGGATAAGGTAATTGCTATCCCCATATTGGGCCCTTTACACACCATAGACCTAAAAATACGTCATCCATATAGCCTAACGCCCTAACCGCTCAGAAGTCTAACATTTTTAATCACACACGTAGGGCCTAATCCTATCAACGATAATAAACATATTCCTTATGGTGACCATCTATTTATTTATGAAGCATGCACTTTGGTTTAGAAATGTAGGCTTATGCATATTTATTATTCGGCTATCTGGCCTAGGCAGCTAGGCTTACTTACATCAGATCTGTCGTAGTCAGGCTGAGGCATCCATCATAATCTGATGTAAGAAGACTCAATATACGTATTAATAACATAAGAACTCACGCACGAAACAGCCTTCCTCTTTGGGTTTATAAAAAAGCCGAGCGCTGACATCTTTTGTGAACCAAATAATGCTGCTGCCAATTCTTCATTTTTTCGTTTCTTTTTTTGTTCTAGAGCAGCCATAATTATAGTAAGCCTACTGTATCCGGGAAGAGTTTTCAATTAAATTACACACACATCTTATCTAGGTCTAAGACAATTTCGAAGACTGGACCCATGTGTGTGGCAGACCGACTGAACTCAAATAGAGACCATTATGGATCTGACGCTGCTATCTACTACACGCCTACCACCCATAAACCTGTCGCCGGGGTAATTCATCAGACGAGGGAAGGCGAACACCTCCCTCGTTTTACTTCGACATGAGAATTAAGATATCGTCTAATGTTTAATATAGTATTTCATTTCCTTGTCTGGTGTCTTCTCCATGCGTTTGACCTAAATAATAGCTATTGAAGTACTACCTCGGCTGGCATTTTTAATGTACGAACAAGTCGTGTATAGTCCTACATTGCGCGCTGGAAACCGTATACTCTGTGGGCCAGAAGTGTAAATGTGACTTATGTGACTTATGAGAGATAGGCTCCATCTTCCGTCGAAAGGAACGTATGAAGTGACGACATGTGTAATATATCATTCTACAGTCAGAGAGCGACCAGTCAGAGCATGCCTAGCTAATGGACTGCGACAGCTGCGACAACAGATGACCTCGATGATATCTTGATCTGTGATAATATACAGCGTGTGGGCTTCCGCCGCCCATTCATCCCCTCCTCCCCCGCGACGAAGTTTCCGTCTATGGAGGAAGAATATATATATATATATAAATATATATATTAAATATACCTCATTTTGGTTTGCCTCTGGTTACAGGCTTGGCCACATCTCACAATGCAACGCACTCAGTCCTTATGTAATTGACACGAATTTTCCTAACATCAAACTATCAGGCTAAAAATTAAAATGTATCAATCTCTCGTGCCTGCGCAACCCGGGCAGAGCTAATTGCCAGCCCGGGCATTGCCCATAATTGCCCGGGCATGGCTACGCCACTGTTGAACACCCCCCGAAATGAAAAATGTAAAAATAATATAATGCATTTTCTAGCACATAATGTAAGAATTACAGTGCACAATGTAGCCTGCTGGCTGCTCACAACCCGCAGAAGATCGCGATTTTAGCAGAAATTAGATCGTTTTACGCCGAGGTTAACGGTTCTCGGGCGAAAAATCCTACGAAAGGAGTGAAATTCAGCTATATATGGAGCTCAAAATGTCCTCCACGTTCACGGACACACGACTGTAGACGTAGTAGATTAGTAGCTGTCCAGGGAGACACTCGGCTTCATAACTCGCTGCTCTGGCCATCCATCAGTCCAAACCTTGATCCGGAGTAAATGTGCTGGAGGAGCGCTTTTTTCGTTCACGCATTTTCATGACATCGATAACCGTAGGCGCGTCTGATTGAAGAGTGGCAGATGTTTGACCAAGTGATCATCGACCGGACCATCAAACAGTGGCGTCTACGTCTACGGTCGTGTGTCCGTGAACAAGGAGGACATTTTGAACACCGGATATAGCTGAATTTCACTTCCTTTCAGGTTTTCCATTTTGGAAAGTTCAATTTTTTGGTGCTGCATTTTAAACGCTCATAAATTAGACAAACTCACGGATATTTCTAATCGGATTTAGGATCTCGTGTAAATATGGCCACTGTTGCTCTGCCTAAAATTTCAGACAAATCCTAAGAGTTTGGACCGAGTTATTACACTTTTGTGGGGTCTACTTTTTATCCGGA